>CM070820.1:24127229-24689807 GCA_036326025.1 Chrosomus eos | reverse complement strand
TCTCTAATAGAGCAACAAAGTGCTGTGTAAGTGCTGTGACTAGTCCCAGTTAGTCCAGCACAGTACATGTTAGGGCTGCCTAATCCCTAATAGTCAACTAATCGCTAGTCGACTAGAAGTTGACCACAAATTGTATTCATCGTTATGTCAAAGAAAAAAAAATAGCTTAAATGAACAACTAATAGTCTACTAGAAAAACTTTTGGTCGAGGGCAGCCCTAGTACACGTAGCAAGTTATTTATTTATATATATATATATATATATATATATATATATATATATATATATATATATATATATTGTGTAGAAGAGTAAGTGTTAGTATAAATGGGTCAAGTGTTGATAAAATAAAATGCGTTTTCAGCATTTTTTTGAAAATGGCTAAAGACTCAGTAGCTCGGGTTGAGATAGGCAGGTCATTCCACCAGCTTGGAACAGTCAAGGTAAAGATCTGTGAAAGGGATTTTGTGCCTCTCTGTGATGGTACCACAAGGCGCCATTCATTTGCAGAACACAAGCTTCCGGTTGGCACGCAGGTCTAAAGTAATGAGTTTAGGTATAGAGGTGCTTAGCCAGTGGTTGTTCAGTAGGCAATTATCAGTGCCTTGAATTTGATGCGATTGGCAGTGAAGAGATGTGTGATGTGCACTCTCTTCCACTCTTGCTGCAGCATTTTGGATCAGTTGCAGAGGTTTGACAGTGCATGCTGGAAGGCCTGCCAAGAGAGCATTACAGTAGTCCAGTCTGGATAGAACAAGAGCTTGGACAAGGAGTTGTGTAGCATGCTCCGAAAGGAAAGGCCTGATCCTCCTAATGTTGTCTGCAGGACCAGACAGTTAGCAATGTGGTCTGTGAAGTTTAACTGATCATCAATCACAACTCCAAGGTTCCTGGATGGAGTTATGGTTGATGAACCTAGCTGCATGGAGAAGTTGTGATGAAGTGTTGGGTTGGCCGAGATCACAAGCAGTTCTGTCTCCGCAAGGTTGAGTTGAAGGTGGTGGTCCTTCATCCAGCAAGAAATGTCTGTCAGTCAGTCCAAGATGCACGCAGCTACCGTCGGATCATCTGGCTGGAATAAGAGGTAGAGTTTTGTGTCATCGGCATATTAGTGATAGGAAAGACCATGTTTCTGAATGACAGATCCTAGTGACATGTAGGTGGAGAAGAGAAGTGGTCCAAGCACTGAGCCCTGAGGTGTACCCCAGTAGCTAGCTGTTGCGACTTAGACCCCTCCCCGACACCCTAAAGGACCTACCTGAGAGGTAACCTACTGGTGAAAACCCATGTGCTTCTCAGTATGCGTGGGGATTGAGTCAAATCAACAAAAAAACAGTGATCATCACAATAAGGGGTTGCGCGGGACGAGTGCCCTGTAATCATAAATGTGGTGCTGATTCAAAAACACACACTCTGCAAATGTGGTTTTCCAAATCAGTATCCTTACTCATTTGTGTTGAGAAATGCAAATCTCTGTTTTTTGGCTCTCCTGACCTAAAGATCTTTTCAGGCAGGCCCGGACTGCGATAGGTACACAGAAAACAGGACGCAAAAGGGAAACAGAGGCTGTTCACATCCCTCCCTCTAGCCCTCCTCCACAACCTGGCTCAAGTTTCACTGCAAAAGTTGGAAGCCTTTTTTCCAAAGAAGTAACAAAGAACAACATGATCCCTCCCAATAGAATGTCTGGGAGTAAAAGCTAAGTTTGGTGGCCCGCTTTGTTTATATAATTTTTTTTTGATGTGTCCTTTTGGTATAAACATGCAAATTAAGTCATTATTAATGATATGCTATTTTGCCTCATTGAGGTTGAGCTGGAGTGTAACTTGCACTTAAAGCACGGGGTCTCTCTTTAAGATCCTATGGGAATAATTATAGAGTGGGATTTTCTACTGAATGGGTTGTTGACATTTAGGCTTATTCATAACCTGGTCCCAGAACAGTCAGTTGCACAACAGAGTTATACTATTACATGTTTTCCCCTGTCCTATCATATTTTGACCATTTGACAATCTTTCTGATTTATTCTTAGTATACTTTTATTATGTCTTTGCTCTGCACCTTGGCATCTGTATAATATCTTTCTTGTGACGGAAAAATAAGATTAAATTGATAATTTATAAAGAATTGATATTGATATAGATGGTGTGTACGCTAGCTGTGTTGTTAAGATAATGTTTCACAATCACTTCACCAAAGCTGTCCAAGTGATTACAGCTGTTTTGGTATATACATTTTATAATTTTTCATATTCATAAATGTTCATATTTATGAATAATTCAGCCAAAAATGAAGTCATTATTTTCTCATTATCAATGACGTTCTAAGCCCATATGACTTTCTTACTTCTGTAAAACCTAAGATTATTTGTGTTAAATAATCTCTATTTAGGTTTTTTTCCTTACAACAATTGTTCATGGTTAAGCTCCAGACATTAAATAAATAAATAAATAAATAAATAGATTTGCTCTGGTCAAAGCAGTTTTTGTATTAACAGCTCACTGGAGGAGAAGATTATCAGTGAATAATGACTTACATTTCAGTCTGTTCCTCACACAAGAACTACTGTATGACTGAATGACACCATTTCCATGCAAGCTTGCTACTTGGGAAAATACTTTCTTCTGTTAAGAACCAGGGGGTTTGTGTCTTTCCTCAAACACAGCCCTTTGCTTTCAATGCTACTTCAGATCTTGCATCTGCATGTTGGATTTACCTTCTGGTTTGCAAACTCCCTCAAGGTACTTTACTCACACACTATGAACAATTATTAATTATTGTGGATCAGTTTTTATAATCTGTCATTGATAGTGTTACTGACCTAAATTTATGTGCTTCATTCTTTCTCATTTGTGATGCAAATCCTAGGCTCTAATCCTGGTTATGAATCTGAAAACCTGGAAACTTAATCTGGATTTTAATCTGACAGTGCTTTCTTCATTTTATACAGAAGTAATCACCCCTCTAAGAAGTTTTGCCTTCTGGTGCACAATGTAAAAGGGGTCATGTGATGTACTGTTTAGCATTTTCCATGACTGTGGAAAATGTTTTGACTCTTATAGGCTAAAAGGCAAAGTCCAGTAACTGCAAGCAATGCTGATGTGGATTCCGATTTGATTAGATCCATTATACACTCACCTAAAGGATTATTAGGAACACCTGTTCAATTTCTCATTAATGCAATTATCTAATTAACCAATCACATGGCAGTTGCTTCAATGCATTTATGGGTGTGGTCCTGGTCAAGACAATCTCCTGAGCTCCAAATTGAATGTCAGAATGAGAAAGAAAGGTGATTTAAGCAATTTTGAGCGTGGCATGGTTGTTGGTGCCAGACGGGCCAGTCTGAGTATTTCACAATCTGCTCAGTTACTGGGATTTTCACGCACAACCATTTCTAGGGTTTACAAAGAATTGTGTGAAAAGGGAAAAACATCCAGTATGTGGCAGTCCTGTGGGCGAAAATGCCTTGTTAATGCTAGAGGTCAGAGGAGAATGGGCCGACTGATTCAAGCTGATAGAAGAGCAACTTTGACTGAAATAACCACTCGTTACAACCAAGGTATGCAGCAAAGCATTTGTGGAGCCACAACACGCACAACCTTGAGGCGGATGGGCTACAACAGCAGAAGACCCCACCGGGTACCACTCATCTCCACTACAAATAGGAAAAAGAGGCTACAATTTGCAAGAGCTCACCACAATTGGACAGTTGAAGACTGGAAAAAATGTTGCCCGGTCTGATGAGTCTCGATTTCTGTTGAGACATTCAGATGGTAGAGTCAGAATTTGTCGTAAACAGAATGAGAACATGGATCCATCATGCCTTGTTACCACTGTGCAGGCTGCTGGTGGTGGTGTAATGGTGTGGGGGATGTTTTCTTGGCACACTTTAGGCCCCTTAGTGCCACTTGGGCATCGTTTAAATGCTACGGCCTACCTGAGCATTGTTTCTGACCATGTCCATCCCTTTATGGCCACCATGTATCCATCCTCTGATGGCTACTTCCAGCAGGATAATGCACCATGTCACAAAGCTCGAATCATTTCAGATTGGTTTCTTGAACATGACAATGAGTTCACTGTACTAAAATTGCCCCCACAGTCACCAGATCTCAACCCAATAGAGCATCTTTGTGGAACGGGAGCTTCGTGTCCTGGATGTGCATCCCACAAATCTCCATCAACTGCAAGATGCTATCCTATCAATATGGGCCAACATTTCTAAAGAATGCTTTCAGAAATGCCACATAGAATTAAAGGAGAACTCCAGGCAATTTTTAAGTTAATCTTGATCGTTAGACCTTTGTGAGTACTGTCTATAGAAAAAAAAAACGAACCGGATCGGTGCTTGCAACACGGAGCTGCGACCGCGAATGCCCAGAGCTCCCCCTCAGCTAAAACAGCAGCTCTGCGGGCATAACATAAAGAGTGTCTTTTGTGCCTCTTAAGGCACAAAAAAAACGAGGCACCTCTTTGTGCCTCGTTTTTTTTTTTCTATAGACAGTACTCACAAAGGTCTAACCAGCGCCGCCGCTCCCACCACGCGCATCACGCGCTGTGCGTAGGGCACCAAGTGCTGAGGGGGCACCAAAAATAGCCTAATGAAAAATCAATCATCAGACTTCTTGTTATAATCAGATTCAGCGCGTTCTTCATATTCAACCCGCCCGCACCGGCGCCGAGCAGAGAGAGAGCATGTCAGAAACAGAGGACAGTGTGTGTGTGTGTGTGTGTGTTCATCTGAGCCTCATTGGTCTGTCACTGCTCGTCAATGTCAGAATATTTGAGATGACCAATCAAATCAAAGTAGGCGGGCTTTATGTTCACAGACGCTGCTGAGCGCGAATTTTAACAGTGCAACTCGACTCTTCAGTGTACGGTCAAGTGCGAGATAAGATGTAAGTAGCTAAACTTAACTTTATATATTTGACTTTTTTTAGGTCATAAATGTTAAACGAATGACAACAAATAATTAGGCAACTAATATAGTTTTGTCTAATTTCGCCATTTTGAACTGAAAATAGGCCTATAACATGTAGCCTAGTGTAATAGTTTAGGCTACTGTCATTGTGAGGGGACAAGAAACATGAACAAAGCTGTTTTCATCATGTTAGGCACAGGATTAATAATGAATGTGTACATATTGAGAATAAAATACAAATTGTAGTCTTTAGTAAATTAAAAAAGCCAACTTTAGGAGGGAGAGAGACAGGGCAAGATAAAAACAAAGAGAAAAAGTGTGATGCTGATGAGGAGAGAAAAAGAATCATCTGCCCACTGACATGGTTTTAAAGCTGTTATTGAATTTTTTTTTTGCCTTCACAACATCTTAAAATGCACATCTGTAGTTCAGGCAAATCCAAAATTTTCTCGGGGATACCCCGAACCCCCCTATCTAACCTGCCTCAAATTCGGGACAACAGTGATTATAAAACCATGCCATTGCATGGTAATGAAAAATAGTAAGCATTAGACCCATTAGCATTAGAGCATTAGTATGGTGTTCCTAATAATCCTTTAGGTGAGTGTACACAATTAATTGAAATTCTTGTTTTTTTATATTCAGAGATATCCATTTTTTCATCGTGAAGTTTCATATACCCTGAAAAAATGGTGATGGATTTACTATAAAACAATTTCCACTCTCAATGCACTATAAAATGCCATCCACATACAGTCTAAACTTAAATAGTTTAACCAAACTCATATCACTTCAAGACAAAGCCTGAGTAACTTACAACACTCCAGACACTAGATGAATGCCAGCTCAGCTTCAGCCTTGATAATGGGGACTTGTATCTTGTGCCCATCTTGTGCCCATCTTGTGTGTGTATCTTGTGCCCACTCTAAAGAGTGCTTCCTCTGGGCAAGCTCTTTAATGTCTGCTGTGATTGCTGTGGCTCTTCATCACCATGGTGTTCCAGATTTCATGATCACAAGCCCTGCTACTCTGACATCTTGATACGCACATTTGCCCCATCTCCCATTCAGAGCTGGCAGAAACGGCTCTGAAAAGGACTTTGGGAATGGCCTAACTTGTATAAGAGAAAAACATGCCGTGTCTATTGTAGTCCGGTTGCCGGGCTATGTGTGACGATGTTTGCTGTGGACTGTTGTGCTCCGCAGGCCTCTTTCTAGCCGACACGACCCCCTCCTCTCCCACTGCCCAGCCCCCAGCACTGCTATAGAAACTGGCACAGCTGAAGACCCATGCCCTCCTCTCACTGAGGAGTGTCGCTGACAAAAGCATTTAGACATGCCTGAATGCTAAAAGTAACGCTGTCAAAACCATGAGGCATGACTTTCTGATTTTCAGTTCTTTTTCATTCAGCTCTTGAAATTTGCCCAGGCCTATACAATATTATTTGCTTATTGTTTAGTATAATAGTCAACAAAAAAATAACAATAAAACTTACTATATGCAATCAATAAACGTTTTTTTTTTTTAGCAGAGCTGGTCCTCAATTAAACGATTAATTGGTACTAATAAAAAACTTTGTTCCCTAGAACACTTCAGCATAATGGGACGGGGGAAGTCATCAGAATAAAAAAAAAAAAACACCATAAAAGTATCATTATAAAAACCCTTATGACTTTCAGTTTTCTGAAGCCATAAAATGGCTTTGTTTGAGGAACAGGCTGACATTTAAGACATGTTTAGCGACAGTATAGTCATCTGTACTAGTTCTATACTAGTTTATGAGGTAATTATCAATGTCCTGTATATAAAAAAGTCATTCTTCAGTCAAATCTTTTTATTTGCATTTGAATTAGTTGATCCAGTTCATAAAACTTTTCTGAATGATTTGGATCAGAAGATTCCAGTTAGTGAATTGACTCAACTCTCTTAACTCTTAATAATTTGCCCGCAGTGCTTAAAGGAGTAGTTCACCCAGAAATTAAAAATTTGTTATTTGCTACTAGAATTAAACTACTCGATTCTTATGGATCTTTATGAACTTTTTATGGTGGAATGGACATTCAACAGAGGGGCAGAAATCTGTCAGGTTTTATTAAAAATATATTTATTTGTGTTTTGAAGAGATACAAAAGTCTTATGGGTTTGGAATGACATGATGGTGAGTAAAAAATGATAATTTTTGGGTGAACTTAAAGCACACTGGAGATGAAGAAAATTATCATTGAAAAATTATTGAAATTGAGGTGTGTTTCTTTTACAGAGTCATATGGCTTCAGAATATATGACTTGGAATATAATCATATGGACTAATTGTATGATACTTTTTGGTCATTTTAAAGCTTGACAGTCTTTATTCACTAATATGTAGAAAGTGGCTGGAATATCCTTCAGAAATTAAAAAGAAGTGTTGCATAGAAGTCAGGTGTGTAAAAAAGTGAAGGCAAGTAAATGATGACACCATTTTCATTTTTGGGTGAACTACTCCTTTAAGATTACGCAGCGATTGGGATGTAAAAATATATCGTGTCACACATATCGCAATACGAAAATGCATCAATATTGTGGATAGTGAAAATATGTATTGTGTATAATTCACCCAAAATGAAAATTTCCGTGTGAGAAAATTTTTACAGAGTTTTAGTATCAGTACTACATTAAACTACTATATATATTTAATTATACAAATTTAAAAAAAATTATCAACAGTACATTTTTGTCAACCTTTTCCCATATGTCTTGAAGTTTCGCAATAATATCATATCATGAGTTCGGTATCGTAATATGTATCAAATAGTGACATGAGGCGTTACACCCCTACACAGCAAGGATCTCTGCTTTCTCTGAACATTTCAGACCCCAGATAAAATGCAAATGTACTGTCTCTCGTTACTCGATTGCTGTCTGGGTGACAAAAGGTGGAGCAGGCAAGAATAGAGGCCCGGCGTTTTGTATTTGCATGAGAAAGCCCCATCCCAATGACCACTTTCCTTTCCTTTCCTGTGTTATTTAGTATTTTGTTTCTTCGCCCCCAAAACAATTGTCGTTTCTGTAGAAAGAAACCTCCCAACAGCTGTAAAACAGCCACATTTGAAAGAGCCCGATTTTTTGCAGAGCTATGACATTTTAAGATGATCCTATATATCCTATATTTTTCACAATGTATGCTGCTTGATCGGCAGTTATAAGCTTCAGGGGCCCAAATGTGCTTGTTTGTGTATTATACTGATGTGATGATGGCTTTGCATGGCATAGCGTGAGAGTCATTGTTACCCACCCTGATTATATCAACCATTGAACAGGACTGAAACTCAATGAATATCCACAGTATGTGGAAAAACCTAGATAATATGCTGTTTTGCGTTTAACATGTAATAGGCCTTATATGTATTTCAAAAAAAATATCTTACATTCTTTACACAGCTTGATATTAGTGATTAAATGTGATTGTGACGGTCAGCCTGACTCGATCCTGTTGGCAATTTGTGACCATTCAGCTTGGCTGACTGTTGGTTTCTGGCAGTGGTTCAGAATGCATATTGTGGCTTACGGAGACTAAGATGGGAACGTGTCGAAGGGGAATGTGGAGTCCTGCTTGTTGGCAATATGCTATAGAGGAGCAAAACTGAATTCACACATTAAAGAGTCATTTTCTCTTCTAATTTTAGAGCATTGTGTCATTTTCTGGATGCTGAAATATTATCACACAATAAATCTTTGTTCATGTCCAAACTTTTGTATTCAAAACAGGAAAGCTTCCATGATCAATAATAACTCGCGTTATTATTCACTCTAACAACTAACCCTAATAACTCTAACTAACCCTAACCCTAACGCGTATGTAAACACAAATGCATGTGAAATATCAATAAATCCTCAAGCAGCTTAATGTGTGGATGGCATTTCTGCTTCCAAGACAATTCATCTGAAAACGAAGAGCTCCTTCATCAGTTTCATGGCGTGTCGTCATACTCAAGCGTGTTGATTTGCCTCTAAAATCTCTATTTTACATCATGCTGAAGAGATACGTTGCATAGAAGTTCAAACTTGCTGTAGGAAACGGCTCTGATCATGGGGTATTTCGAACTATTTTGGTCAGAATTTTTTTTATTCTTTAAAACATTTTATATGTCTATTTTTAATTTTCTTTAAATGATCAGGCTTTTGAATATTTGTTTGTTTGAACTTGAACATTAAAGTCCCCGTGAACCGGAAGTTGCAAACGACTTTTCTCCAGTGCTGTGACGTATTTCCGAGGGAAACGGAATACTAAATGAGGCAAAATAGTGAGCGTGGCTTTTTTTTCCAACTAGCACCTGATTGGATCCTCATCGCCATCTCATCTCATCGCCATCTCTCCTTTCACACGCTGTGTGCCTGTCTAATGTCAGTTGGAGGGGCGTGATTACGGATGTTAAGCAGACACCTAAACCGTCAAACCTACGTCATCGGGCAAGGTCCTCCAGTGCAGAGGGGAGGGGCATTTTCAGAATTTGATTAAAGATTATGAAGCCAAAATTTTTTTTTTGTGTGGATTGACTTGCATGGATGAATTGTTCACCACAAAACGATCAATTTAGGCAAACAAAGTAAGTATGGTCAATTTTGATTTCATGGGGACTTTAACAACATTGTTTGTTTGTTTTTTCAGTGGTCAGTTTGCAGTGGTAAAGAAATGCCGTCATAAGAACACTGGTGTGGAATATGCAGCCAAATTTATCAAGAAGAGGCGCAACAAATCTAGTCGGCGAGGGGTCTCCAAAGACGACATTGAGAGGGAGGTCAGCATCTTGAGGGAAATCCAGCACCCAAATGTCATCACCCTGCACGATGTGTTTGAAAACAAGAGTGAGGTCATTCTCATCCTGGAGCTGTGAGTCATTGTTTTTCTTGCTTTTAACTGAGTCATGAAATCATTAAGAGCCTCCATTCATCTTATTTCTGTGGCAGAATTAAAAACTCAGATCGGTAAAAGATGCTAGTAGTAGTACATGAACTACTGGTCATTTTAGAGTTCTGGAACATGACAGTATGAATAAATATATTAAAGAAGTTGTCTAGGGATTCTCCCTGAATGCAGTTGCACCAACCTTTACTTACAAAGCAAACACTTGACAAGGTCAACAGTGGGGGGTTGAGGAGAACCAGTCTATTGAGTAGATGAACCAGTTTTGCCTGTTGTGCTGTGCACATTCATACACTACTGCCAATGTGTTTAAATGTTAACTATACTGGTGCACTAAAACAAAGACCTTTGTGTTGATAAAGAAAAGTTTATTTTAAGTGCCAAAATTTTCACTGACCCCGCCAAAAAAAAAAAGAGTTGTTTTCATTGTTTTTATTGTTATAACCTTGCATTTTATTAAAAAAGCTTATTACACCAATATTTATTTTGTCCAATTTTGATACCACAGCAAAAGCAAATAAATTACAAAGAGTAAATAGAAAAAAAAATTACTTAGGGCAAATACATTACAAGCATTAGTACAGAGATGCAGATTAAATAAACAGTGCTTTAAGCACACAGTGCCTTTATCTTTTTGTCCAATTTCCAAATACTTTTTTGTAATGTTGTGATTTACCTTGTAGATGGTTTGTTTGATTCATGGCTTATAACTAAGAATAATTAGTTCGAATTTTCATTGAAGAGGGGAAAATGAATGAGAAAAAGTGAGCAGGCACTAATGCACCTCAATCGATGCTGTACAATGTTAGGATGTAGTATTACCCTGTTGTGCTTCAAGAATCCCTTCGTAGAGTAACAGTCTAAACTGGAAATCAACACAAGTCTAGCATTGTAAGCAATGTAAATGTGACTTAAAGGACAAAACTAAAAATAATCAATGAGTTTCTTGCATCATTGTATGTAATTTATTCCCCATTATCAGAACAAAATGTTGAAAAGATTTTGTTATATGTATTTTGACATAAACATAATTAGTGTCTGGAATGTCAAACCTCACCATTTCAGCCGAAATGTTTTTTTAGAGATAGATTATGTGAAGGAAGTGTCTTTCCTCGGAACCTCTTGAAGTGTCTCCTCACCCAACTGGTTTTCTTTGCTACTTCATATCCTTTGACAAAGGGCATCCCTGCAGCTATGTTCTGAGCTCATATTTGTTACACATTTCTCATCAGTGAAGCTATTTTGTTAACTAACTGAGGCATCTAGAGATAAGTACCTTGCTAAATGACATAACCGCATGGTCCTGACCTCGGAACTGAAGGTCAAGTATTCATTTTCAGGTCATTTGGCGTCCTCTCAAAACCTTTGTGCTCCCAACCAATATTGAGAAGTGAGAAGTTACAAGCTATCATGTGTCTTTCTAGTCTCAGACAACATGCTCACGGACCCCCCACAGTCTGACTGACCGTCTGATGCGTTAAAAAATAGCAAGTTCTGGCTGAAATCTAATTGGCTTGACCTACACAAAAAGGATTTTTTTTTTCAGTCTGCCTGGAAACAAAGTTGTGTTTGCAAGGTAGCAGGCTGCTACAATGAGTGATTTTGAGGAAGAACTAATTTAGTTGAATCTATTTCAGATAACCCACCCTAAAAGGCAGTTTGTTGTTTGTCGATCAGATGGTCTCTTCCTGATTAAGTAGTTTCTTTGCCAGAACAAGCTGTAATGAGGACTAGACTTTATGCCACAAGTCAAAAATCTGACTACGAGACTTGTGTTGTTCAGGGTGGGGGCTTGAGTTTTTCTTTGTTTCTGTGAGGGGGAATAGACACGTATCTGCCGCCGGTGTTTTTGCAGCTGGGTGGCTCGTCGCTGCACTTGCTCAGCCTCACCATTAGCAGCAAACATTATCATGTCATCAGGGTGCAGCTGGTTTGCAGCTTCCTTCTGCTGAATAAATATATGCCCGAATCCTGTTGGTCCTCTCCCAGAAGCCATGATTATATCCCTGCCAGCAGGCATTTCTGCCAGAGTGAATCTCTCAGAACCATTAGAGAGGTTGGTTCTTCTGCTTAATAAGCCAGACTCACTCTAGGTGATTATTATGTTAGACCATAGCCATATCTTTTTATTGCAGATTTAATTCTCAGATATTTTTATTGGTGTTTCTTTCTATGTAATTCTGTGAATCCTGATTTTCAAGGTCTCTGACTCCCAAAATAATCGCCTAAATGATATTTTAAGAATTACCTATTTATCTATTGTCTTGTCTCTCTTTAAACATTAAACATTATGTGGTACACTATCACTTATCTGACTTTACTGACACTTAACTGAAGTTTCTTTCAAAATTTTCTTGAAATTTGCAGTTATCCTTAAAGGGATAGTTCACCCAAAAATGAAAATTAAGTCATTAATTACTCACCCTCATGGTGCACCAACCCCGTAAGACCTTCGTTCATCTTCGGAACACAAATTAAGATGTTTTTGATTAAATCTGAGTGGTGGATCACTCCTCCATAGGCTTCCTAAGGGATTGAAACTTGACGGCCCAGAAAGTCATTGAACAAAATGTTTAAATATTTCATGTGCCTACAGTGGCTAGATCTTAAGTTTATCGAGCTACGAGAATACTTTTTGAGCGCAAAAAAACAAACTAAAATAGCGACTTTATTCAAGTATTCTCTTTGGGCCTGGAGATTTCACGTAGTGTTATTGCGCAACGCTTCTGGTTGAACGTCACACGCATCACACACATGACCAGCGTCGGCCAATAGTGAGCCTATGTGTGACGTATAACGCAGAAGCGCTGCGCAGTTATACTACGTCAACAGCTTAGGAGAATGACACGGAAGAGAAGAGATGGTTGAATTTCATTATTTTAGGTTTTTTTTGCGCGCAAAAATATTCTCGTCGCTTGACAAACTCAAGATTGAGCCACTGTAGCCATTTGGACTATTTTAACGATGTCTTTAATGACTTTTCGGGGCTGTCAGGTTTCAATCCCTTAGAAGCCTATGGAGGAGTGATCCAGCTCTCAGATTTAATAACAAATATCTTAATTTGTGTTCCGAAGATGAACGAAAGTCTTACGGGGTTGGAACAACATGAGGGTGAGTAATTACTGACAGAATTTTCATTTTTGGGTGAACTAACACTTCAACTGATAAGGATACCTGTGGTGAAATTTTGATATTATGTTGCATCTTGCACGTTTCACAACACTCAAAGTAAAACATTCAGTGAGTGGTGCTAAAAGTGTTCATGTTTATCTTAATCGGGTGAACATGAATCTGCCAATGCTTTATTATGTTGGTTGTTGTACATATCACGTCAGTTCTGAACTTCCGGTGAGTTGCACTACAAGGTTAATGCTACATAACGTTTGAAAATAACGTACCACACACTAAACCCTAAATATACCTGACAGAAAATCCTGACAAAATGCAACCTGACAAAAGCAAGCGAGACATAAAAACACATTTGCTGAAGCAAGCATGTCTTCTACTTCAGAAAAGATAAATGGACATATGCAGCTGGTTATGTGATGCAAACATCAAAATGTATTAGTTTTTCAAATGATGCACTAAAATAAAGGTAAATGTTTTGAGATCATAACATACTATTGTGCAAGGAACCATGTGAAAAATAAGTCTTTATTAATCGATGATCTGCTCTGTAATCATAATTTTGTGTGAAAAGTAGGCCTCTAGGGTTCATTTCAGCTGAATAATTGCAGTGATTTGTATGTGTTTTTGTGTTTTGCAAAAATGTAAGTAGAGGTACGTTTTTCCAATGAGCCTGTGTTGGATTTAGCAGTTGTATACAGTGCATCTTGTCCAAGTCACTCTTGTAAGAGAGATTGTATCTCAATTAATTTGATCCTGGTTAAATGAAGATTATCAACTAGCTCGCTCTATTGCAAGTGTCAACATCTGTCCTCTCTCTATACAGTGTGGCAGGTGGGGAACTCTTTGACTTTCTAGCTGAGAAAGAGTCATTGAGTGAAGAGGAGGCCACCGAGTTCCTCAAGCAGATCTTGGATGGAGTCAGTTACCTACACTCCAAACAGATTGCCCACTTTGACCTGAAGGTACTGAGACACGTTTGAGTTTCACCCCAATCCCAGACTGTGGTGATTAACGTTTCTGTAGACCAGCCACAACAAATCAATTGAGGCGCTTTTATCCTCCCTGCTGGTTATCCACTCATTTCCACCCTTTACATAATTACTGACCATCCCGGAGCTGGGATAGTCATAAATTTAGTCCTTTTTTTTAAAGGGTATATTGCTAAATTGCATTAAAAATGTAGTAGCATGGATATGAATGTTTTAGATTTTAGACTGAGTTTTTACTTCCGACTAAAATAATTTAACCTGAGTAACCAGTCTAACTGACAAACTAACATCAAAACATTCACATTGAACAACTTAACTGTGTCCTAAAGAATACAATGAAATAGTCAAGCAGTCACTGAGCCGCTCATTATTAGCATTTTATGTCTAATCCTTCATGTTACTCAAGCAACAATGTTTATGTAATTAGATCCACTGCTTTCAGAGCAGTCATCCACACAGCTTTCCTTAACATTTCTGTTAAATATTTTGAAGTCATTGAAGCTTTTAAGAGATTAGTCTGTGCATGAATAAAGCCCACTGAAGGAAGTATTGTTTCTATGGAATGTCCAGGCAGGGATCTGTTACTGCCAGGCTGGAGTATGCATGTTCTTTCTAGAGAACGTTTATATAGCTTTGCATGTGATTTCCATGTGCTATGGCAGATTTCCTGCTCTCTCTCTCTCTCTCTCTCTCTCTCTCTCTCTCTCTCTCTCTCTCTCTCTCTCTCTCTCTCTCTCTCTCTCTCTCTCTCTCTCTCTCTCTCTCTCTCTCTCTCTCTCTCTCCTCTCTCTCTCTCTCCTCTCTCTCTCTCTCTCTCTCTCTCTCTCTCTCCTCTCTCCCCTCCTCTGCTGCTGTGTTTTTGTGCTGTACCTATCATCATTAGTTCCTCTGATTCTCTCTTCTCCCTCCAATTCTTTCTTTATTCTCATCTTTCTCAGCCGGAGAACATCATGCTGTTAAACCGGAGTGTGCCTCACCCACGCATTAAGATCATTGACTTTGGCCTGGCCCACAAGATCGATTTTGGCAACGATTTCAAAAACATCTTTGGTACCCCAGAGTTTGTAGGTCAGTGTCATCCACTGGTCAGTCTATAGAGATGTGTTGTAATTACACCCTCTCTTATTGTTATGGTCCTCTGCTCAATCCTTTCTTTTCTTCTTTCATGTGTAATCTGAACCACAAGCCTGACATAACTGTACAAAAATACCATGGATCACTGCTTTTTGATCCAATGAATCCTGCAAATATATTATATATATATATATATATATATATATATATATATATATATATAATATATCACCTAAACTATGAAAAACAAAACGTATCTTATATTTAAGCTTCTTTAAAGGGGTCATATAATGCCATTTTATACAAGTTAATATGAATCTTTAGGATCTAAATAAAAACTTTGTAATATACTTTTATTAAAAATTCTCTGTGTGTATTTTAAGAAAACACTCGTTTTACCTGCTCAAAAACGGGAATATTCCCATCGTAAACAAAAATCAGCCACTGCGTCTTCAGCGGTTCGGATTTAGGAACATCTAAATGAATGCTGTGTTCCTTATTACACCCAAGAACAGAACACCACAATCGCTTAGACACCATTCTGCTCCAGTGTTTTAACAATGACGGACTATGAGGACAGCTCGCTAAGGGCGGGTCTGTGTTGAAACGCTGCTGTCAATCAACAATCGTGGGAGGGGCGTCCGTTTTATCTACGTCACAAAAACGAACGGCTCAATTTGATGCAGGGAAAAACATATAAGGAGATTAAAACAAAACCACTGGATCGATTTTTATCATTATATGATGGTTGTGTACAGGCACTGCCAACACACATTTCAGTACAATCAACTTGTAAAAGTGCATGTACTATTATGTGACCCCTGTAAAGTAGGAAGTAGGAAGACACATCACAGGTTTTAAAAACTGTGAAAGACTTCACATGTAGACATGCATTGCCTTGTGTTTAAGCATAGGCTTTTAGATAACATAATGAAAAACAATATTTTTGTCAAGTGTGTTCAGACGTTTAACTGGTAGTGTATGTTTATGTGTTTGGGTTGGTATCAACAATATGAGTCAGCTCTGTTGTGTTTGACATCAACAAGCCCTTACCATACTTCAAAGCACACAGACATGCACACCCACGCCACCTCCATCCCTCCATGCCATTGGCATCACATCCTGTCCTACCTGAATGGCAGCCAGTATGGCTGCAGGCACTGATGATACAGCATTCTTAGAGACACAGTGCTAAAGGCCACGGTCAAGTTCCAGCTGCCCCACAGTGCATTCTATTTCAATGCTTAAAAATATGACCAGTCTTCATGGAGGAGAATCCGGGACACTAATCCAAAACAGTCCCAGTAGTTGAACAATTACCCTATTACACAGGCATGACTTCATTGATTTTTTTTTTTTTTTTTTTTTTGCCTTAGGGAGCAAATTGCTTCTTGCATCTCTGGTCAATGACCAAATCCAGTGCATGATAAGACGCATAGTAAATCTAAGTCAATTCTCAGGCATAGAGAGAAGCAGCATCTCTCCCACCTCAGCCTTGTTTCCTAGTTTCTTCATTAACACATCAGAGTTTGAGAGCCTCTGAAACCAATGACTAATTTCACAGCTCATACAGTGAGAAACTACGAAAATATCCTATCGTCGACTTAGCATTTCTAGATATTTTTGCAGGCCCAAACTGTGGATCGTTTTGTCACATGGCCATATATTTAGTTCATATATAGCTATACCATATATAGCTGTTTTAGAGATGCACACAAGTGTAAAGCATTTTTTAATGCTTAAAACTTGCATGTCAAAGTAGATTACCTGTATGGAAGATCAAATTAGTTTTAACTAAGCAAACATATCAAGGTCTGAAAATGATTGTTTAATGAATATTTGGCTAAAATGAATATTTGGCTAAAGATTAGTAATTAATTATTAATAAAGCTTTTCCCCAAAAGGGTTGTTGTGGGTTAAAGTGTGTCAGATAATTCAGTGTAAACGTGTCAGTATTGTGACATATTACTAGGTAAATCAGGGTATTGAATGAGAACAAATAGAGGGCAGGACTGGGGTCATCAGAGACATTTTCTGATTTTGACTAAATATTACAAGATTTTACTGAAGAGTATTTTAACTAAAGATGAATCGTACACAAGATTAGTAATGTTCACTACAATGTAAATAGGGTCAACCTTAATAATTAAGAAAGGCTTTACTTCCAAATTCATGAAATGCTATAATATATACTATTGAAATTGTTTCTTTTCATTCAAATTTTAAATATTTTCCTGGTTGTTGTATAAAAATGTGAATGATATACAGCAAAAATTGATTTTTCTCATTTATGATTTATGATGCAACTTACCCCCTAAGGTGTGTTTGTTTGTAATTGGTGTTTGTTTGTTTGTTTGTTTGTTTGTTGTTTTTTTTGTTGTTGTTGTTGTTTTTGTGTTTGTTTTGCAGACATCCTGAAATATAATTAGGTGTATTAGTTTTAGCTCTCATTTCTCTTTGCCAATAGGATGACTTAAGTCAAAACTGGCACAGCTTACCCTATATCTTCTGTATTTTATGATTGTATTGTAAGGGATTTTGTATTGTGATTTTTCAGCTCCAGAAGTGGTAAACTACGAGCCTCTTGGCCTGGAGGCAGACATGTGGTGAGAATGAGTGTTATCTCATATCATTATCTGACCTTGCTGTTAGCTCACTCCCTAAGCTAATCTTGTGTTTTTATTTCTGTCTAACTCTAGGAGCATTGGGGTGATCACTTATATTCTGTGAGTATTCATAATCATCAGTGTTGTTGCGATGTTGTAAATAGTATATATCGTTACAAACGAAATCTGAATGCATTTATGGATTTTCACTTAGACTGTAAATAGCGTCCATTTTCGTAACTGAATTATTTTTCTCAAAGCATGGCTGTAATTATATTCCACTGTGAAAACAAAGGCTTGGTGACCAAATTTAGCTTAATACGAGACAAATAAAGTTTAACTAAGTGTTTTTATTACTTTAATTTGCAGGCTTGTATCAGCTTGTCACAGAATAAACTTGTTCATTCTATAACTCTTATAATGCCTGATGTTTGAAGTAAAAGGATAAAGCTATCCAGCCAAGTGCTGCATCAGACATTGATGTTTCCATGAGCTGCACAGTCAGAGGGGTCATTGACCGTTTTCCTCTGTCATTTACCATTATAATAACATTGACAGATAAGCACTTGATAAGGCTGAAAGAGCTCTTGCCACAGAAGTTCTTGTGATCTCGATGTCACTTAAAAATACCAAGCAGTACAGTGTTTTAGTGGCATTTAAAAATAGACATGGAATTTATAACCCAGTTCGTTCAAAGTGATAATGATTATTAGCGCAACCTCTGAGTGCAATGTCTAATTGTAAAGCTGGTGTTGAACTTACTGTGTAAACTGTTAAGGTTGCTGTTAACTCTATATGTGTGTGTGTGTGTGTGTGCATGCGTGTGTGTGTGTTTGTGTGTGCACGTGTTAGTGAGAGGGAACTCAGCATATCACAGAGCAATATAAACAATGGAACTTGCCTGTTGCTTGTGATAAGACCTGAGGGGACCCTCCTTTTTTGATGGGAACCAAATCCCCATGTCTCTGACGTAAATAGATGAATCTCATGAAAACTGTCAGGAAATATCCTACTTATGTTTCACCCTATACTCAAAAGGGGAAAAAATAAATTACATATTTCGTACAGAACATTAAGGCGCTAAGCCTATTTTTAGAGCCATATTTGATCCTAAAAGTGTCTGTTCTTATCTGTCCATCACTATCCGTCCATCAACATGTGCTAATATTAGCAGTCTAAAAAGAGCTGGAAAGTTCTGTCTCTCTCAGGGCTGTTCCTCCCACTCCTCTTTCATCATTGGCAAATATAAATAGAGCTTTTTACCAGGTAGAATTCGCACACCATTGTCACGTCTAATCCTGTCGCTCTATTTGCATTCCTATTATACATTTTTTTTCTCACACTTTTTGAGACTTTTCTGTAACTTTACAATAATTAATCCAGCAATATTTACAATATAAGTTTATCTCCTTACAGTGTTTCTTACTCCACATATTTATCATTAAGATTTTTAATTAGCACTCTGGTACTATGGTCTAGAACAGATATTATCATCACAAAGGGAAAAAAATGGAACACAGCATGTATTTCTGTGTTAAACGCTAAATGGCCTTAAGGTCTCACACTTTAATAGTAATGTTCAGGAAACTGCTGGGTTGCAGGTTATATATCACAGCACCAGTCATTCACATAAAACATTCAATAAATGGTAGATAAAATGATATTTTTTTCCTCTATATTTTCAGGCTTAGTGGTGCCTCACCTTTCCTGGGTGAAAATAAGCAGGAGACACTTGCTAATGTGTCAGCTGTGGACTATGAGTTCGACGAGGAGTACTTCAGCAACACCAGTGCTCTTGCCAAAGACTTTATTGCTCGGTTACTCATCAAAGATCCAAAGTGAGGACCACTGAAGTAGCTTCTGATGATATGAGGTGGTTTGGTGGGGTTTTGAGGCTTTTTTTTTTTTCATTAAGCAATTTTATTTTATTTACTTGCGTAATTAATCACATCGAACATTCAAGTTTTTAATATATTTTTTTAGAAACAACATAAAGTATTTTCTTTTAAATATTTGATCTAACAGGTAGAAAATATACAGAAATTGAAGTTGAAGTCATCCAACACCACATATTTCACTGTATTTATTATAAATTATATATATATTTCTCCTAATTAAAGCTACAAAAGTTATTCAGTCAAGAGCAGTGGGTGATTTGCTCTTTTTTGTTTGTTCTTTGATTAACATTAATGACAGACAGCAGCAGGTTTTATTAGGCTGCTGTCACTTTAAGACCTGCCGCACATGACGCAGATCTGACACATCCTATTTTCTCACAAATCTTTGCGTTCATTTAAGACTTCATTTAACTCATTTAAGACTGTGCTTGCGAGGACACTCGACAAAACTGACATTTTAGCATAATTTTGTGTGTTTTTGTCCATTGAAGCGTGAAAGAGAACTCTCTGAAGAAGCTTTCTGTGCGCACGAGTCGTGTGTGTGTGTGTGTGTGTGTGTGTGTGTGTGTGTGTGTGTCACCGTTCTTTTTTGAGTCTTGTGATGCTTGAACGGTTTAAAAGCATTTGCAATATTTCTATGCTGTCTGAATCGGGGAAAACTGCAAAGACCATTCACCACAAATCATACTAACTGAGGATGTGGGTTGTCAACAAACAGGAACAGGTGCTTTTGCACAAGAAGGAAGTAATTCCTGTTAATTTGGTTCCATATTTGTCTACTAAATTGCATATCTGCCTGTTAATTGCTCTCATTTCATTTTTATTTGCGCTGTGGACCGACCTCATTCACCTCTGATTTTTTTTTTTAAAGAGAACTAAAACTAGTTCTGTGGAAGTTATCTCAGTACTTCACTAAAATGCGTCATTCATAGCATAGATACGCTTAGGCCTAAACATTGTCACGAAAGCTGATATGCAACATTCCAGAGCCCAATCCCACAATTCCATCTGTGTGCACAATGCGATAACCATCTTTTAATTTGTGTATTGAATACCTTCTCGTTTCTTCTAAAGGTTGCCCTTTATTTGCTTTTTCGTGAGAGCTTATTTTTTCAGTTAAATGTTGGAAAGTATCACAATGTAGAGAGATTCGCAGACTCTCTGCTTATGTTTATTACATATAATTTTAAAAAAAATTATATCATAAGTGAAAATAACATTTTCATGTTTACAGAAAAAGAATGACAATCCTGGACAGTCTTCAACATCCCTGGATCAAGGTTTGTCCAACAACCACTACATATGAAGCACTTAATCAGACACATTTTATTACCTTAACATTTGGTTTAATGCATCAATGTCTTTTTTTTAAGCCAAAGGACACGCAGCAGGCACTGAGTCGTAAGGAATCGGCTGTGAATATGGAGAAATTTAAGAAGTTTGCTGCCAGAAGAAAGTGGAAGGTGCTTTTTTTTTCATTTAATTTTTAACCATGTTCTGCTATGAGACATTTGACTATTTGACACGCATGATTGATGATCTGGCCTCAGTCAGCATTATGTGCCACACCAACAAGTCACACTATTTCCACACAAACTCTTGGCTATGAAACAAAGAAGCATGCACATGCCCTCATACGCCGAATTAAGTTCATGTCAAAAAGCACATAATAGTTACTAAAAATGTAATTTAATCTTTTCGAGAAGAGTTCTAAGTGCTATTTGATGCTTAGATAAAAAAAAAAGCCTGTTCTACAGAAGGTGTCACAAATATCATCTTCATATCATCATTTAATATGGTTTGTCTTCCTCAGCAATCTGTGCGTCTCATCTCTCTGTGTAACCGGCTCTCCCGCTCCTTCCTGTCCAGGAGCAACATGAGTGTGGCACGCAGTGATGACACACTGGTAAGAGCTCACAGTTAAAGTCACCTTTCAAGAAGTTTATTAAAAAAACTTGTATTTAGGATTTGTGAACACAAGAAGATTAACCTTTTTATTTTAAATTTGTGTATTAAAAAAAAACATACACTCTAAGTTCAAGTTCATACACACCCCTAAAAGACAACATAAAACAGCAGCAGGAAGTGGCAAAATGAAAACAAAAGGCCTAAAAAGACACTGGCAACAGCAGAGGAACCCCTGTATCCCTGAGGTCTGGACTGGTCTGGATTTATGGGATGAAACAGCTCTAATGAGCTCCGTCAGCTTCCCACACACCAAGAATAGAGGCAGACCCCACACACACACACACACACAAAAACTGACTTGGACATATCTGAAGGTTGTAATTGGTTTTTACAGGTTTTGTTTAACACATTAATGCACATGACTGCTGATTGCTGTGAACGCTTATATTGAAGCTTGCCATAAAGTCAGATGTCTCAGCCAAACTAATATGAGCACATTCATCAACACTCATATGGTCACGTTAGGTTTTGCATGATCTTTCTACTGTCCAGATATTTGCTTAGTGATTTGTGATAAGCCCGAAGAGCAAAGTGTAATTGCTGTTGTGTTACATACATAATCTAAAGTTTACAGCTTACTATCTCTCTCTTCCCCTGCCTCGTACACATCACACATCTGTTAAACTGCTATAAAATATATGCATTTTTTATCTTATAAATCTAATATCTATATATTACAATATTGCAGGCATTATAGTAATATAATAACCATGAAAAACATTTTCAACCTTTAGTGCACTGAAAATATGTGATAAATGTTGGGTTTCTTTGAAAATAGGAAATCGGGTTTCACATAGGAAGGGAGTCAACAGCAATAACCAAGACGTCACGTCTTTTATCATTCTATACTGTACAGTAAAGAAATGAATACATTTATTGAGCAAGGATGCATTAAAAATGTATCGAAAGTGACATAAAGACTTCTATAATGTATTTCTATTTGAAAAATAACTTTCTATTCTTCTATTCATCAAAAAATCCTGAAAATAAAAACGTATCATGGTATAGCATGGTATAGTACAGCATAACTGGTTTCAACATTGAGAATAATAAGAAACATACGTTGAGCACAAATGCTGCGTATTTTATGATTACTGAAGGATCATGTGACACTAAAGACTGGAGCATTTGCTGTTGAAAATTCAGCTTACAGAAATAAAGTACATTTATAAGAAAAAGTTATTTTAGATGATTTTAATATTTTACAATATCACTGTTTTGACTGTATTTTTGATCATATAAATGCCGCTTAGCTTAGAGGTCTTTCAAAGTCATTTTGAACAGAAGTGTATGATTTTAACGTGCATGTTCATGGTTGGTACCTAGTTATTACCCAGTTGTTGTAATTACTATAATAAGTACGTAGTATGTATATGTGGAACAGAACTGTAAAATAAAGTGGCTATCACTCAGTACCTTGTCAAATTTTGTAAAGTACATGGCATTATCGTGATACCACTCTGCCACAGTTGTTTTTCTTTTTTTTTTAGAAAGAGAATCAATTTACACCTAAATTCATGAACACAGAAATTACCTAAAGGTCATATAAAATTACACAAAAATTTAGAAGTATTTTTTTTTTACAACCCAGGAGTGACTCCCTTTAGAAGCCTCTGGCTGTTTGTAGAGTGTGTTTGAGCATGCGTTTTTTTTTTTTTTTTTTTTTGTAATTGGATACACTCGTCTTGTATGAGATGTGTATGTGTGTCTATCTGGGTGTTATTCCAGTACACTCCTTCACTAAACACAAGCCTCTTTCTGCCCCTCACGGCCAGTCCAGTTTCCCTCTAGCTGTGTGTTTGAGTCTTCTGACACACACGTCAGTTTGGAGGTGGTTGGGTCACACAGCACACTAAACAGCGGCCGAGCAGTGAAGAGAAAGCACTGTCTGTGCGCCGCCCCTCGTCTGCATTATTCAATAGGATTAGGACTTCACGCTGTGTATTTGCTGATAAGACCAACCGTAGTACTACTGAGCGTAACAGGATTTGCTCAAAGTGTGACTGTCAAAGGAGGCTTGCTGTTGTTTTTGCTTCCAAAGCTTATTGTATGATAGCCTAAATACTGTCAAGTTGGCAGTTTTTCATCTAAAGTTGAGCTCGTTAAATTCAAGTCACGTGCTGTGACAAAAAATGTTGGAACTGTGGAGCTCACATGGGTGATACAGGTTTGAGTTTGGCTTGTCACACGTCCTGATTTATGAAAGTATATTAATGTCAAAAATCTTCACTATATCCGTGCACTAAAAATCCCAAATTATACACAAATGAATAATTTAAATATATAATATATATATATTTAATATAATATATAATATAATAATATTTTATAATGTTTTTGAAAGAAATCTCTTATGCTCACCAAGGCTGAATTTATATGATAAAAAATACAGTAATGATAATAATAACTGAAATGGTAATGCAATTTAAAATAATAATTTTCTATTTGAACATATTTTAAAAAGTAATTTATTCCTGTGATAGATTAGTAGTGGTAAATTTTTTAGTTTAAAAAAAGCATTTGAAATAAAAATCATTTTGTAACAATGTATACGTCCTTACTGTCACTTTTGATACATTTAGTGCATCCTTGCTGAATAAAAGTATTAATTTATTTTAAAAACAACAACTTTTGAAAAGTAGTGTATTATTCTGAAATATGTCATGTGTGCTTGTGGTAGGTGTTTTGGTCTGTTATCATGAAGATATTGTTTAGATTCAGTAATTCATAGATTTCTTTTTTTGGCAGGATGAGGAGGACTCATTTGTCATGAAGGCTATTATCCACGCTATCAACGACGACAATGTTCCAGGTCTGAAACACTTGCTTGGTTCCCTGACCAGCTATGATATCAATCAACCTAACAAGGTGAGAGAGATAAAGTAAGTCTTATAAGGTGATATGGGGAAGGAAAATGATGGAGAGAGTGACATGCTTATACTTGACTCGGTCTCGGTCCAAGTGATCAGTAGCCAACCTGAGCTTGATTGAGCTGATAACTGTATCAGTGTCACCGTATGCCCATGACGTCTGAGTTTACATTGTCGTTTTCAGCACTGACACCGAGATGTGCGGCATGTGACTGTAAATGGACCATATCTCATCCCATTTGAGTGAAGCTGTGCTTTGCATAGTCACTGTCACAATGGGAATTTTGAATAGAATGAAAGAGACCTGGAGGTTAATTACCATTATTATAGTAATCATTCCAGATATTTGCAAGGGAACACTGCAATAAAAATTCTTAATCAGTATTTTTTGCCGGTAAAAAATATTGAAACATCCTGATGACAAGATCAATTTATTGAGACATTTTTAATTAAGAATTTTTATTAATAAAAATAAAATATTTTTTTATTTAAAAGGTACCCATTATGTGTTTTTTTTTTTGACATTTTCAACTTTCTTCAGTGTAATGTTGCTTTTTTAGCATGAAAGGCACAAAGTCCACTCCAAAGAGAGTTATTCTCTATAACAGTAAGCATTGTTTCTGAACTCCCTGAAATGAGTTTTCTTCCGTGAAACAATATATAAAATTCCTCATGAAATCATTTCCTGCCCAAGGAATACGCAAAATAATGGAGCGAGGCCTTGTCGGGTTGCGTTTAGTAGCATGTTGAAACTCATATTATGACATGCTTGAAGTCGTTGACCATTCAAAAAACCTCTAGTCCAGCTGACCAATCAGAGCACAATGCGCTTTTCGTAAGGAGGGATTTCAATAGCTATGTTACCATCCAAAATTGGAATATCACATAAACATTTGCGAATAAAGCACCGTTTCCATTCACTGAGTCGAAGAGAACAAAATTGTCTCTCCCTGATAAACCGGTGCTAAATATTACTAAGTAGGAGAAAACACTGTATATAATAATTTTCATATAAATTACCTGCTTATCAGAGCGTGCAGACTAAACGCATTAAATGTATTATCTTGCTATCTGAGGCAGATGATGCTGTTTGGGAACAGTCAAGAGAGTTCTGGGAGGGAATTATAACGAAACACTTTATACGGAACCACTTGCTCAGGAATTTCAGAACAACCAAAACAGCATTTCAGATGCTGTGCAACGAGATCAGTCCACTGGTTAGTCCAGTTATGCCATCCCATCGCAAAGTCACATGTCTTCTTTGAAGCGTATCAAGAAATTTATTCAGTAAATGTGTTTCCATCGCAGATTATGCGCATGTTTTCTTTTTAGATAAAAAATGTACAGTACCCGACTTAAACGAACGCATACGTTTTTTTTATGCACATTTGTAGAATTTATGCTCATCTTGGCGTTTCCATCCAGTAGTTTTTGATGCGATATCCCAAAATGTGCATAAAAATAGGTGGATAAAAAAAACAGACAGAAACTAAACAGAGTGTTACTGTCAGACTGGGAAGAGAGGTACTGAAACTAAATACAATATGTTGGAAATTTTTGAACATTCAGGCATGAAAACCTATTCTAGTAGACCCCCCCCCCCCCCCCACACACACACACACACACACACCACACAAAAAAAAATCAAGACTTAGTAAAAGGGCATGATAGTGCTATTTAGCAAGATGTGGTTTCTGGCTGACTATCTTGAGTTGACATAAGATTATTTGTCTTACCACAGTGGTAAATTAGTTTTTTTAAGTTTAAATTAAACTAAAGAAGAAAAAACAATGGTGTAATTTTGCTTTGCGTCGCAAGTAAACAGAAAACCAGACAAAAAAATGCAGATTCAGACTTTATTTTTTCAGCGTGCGTGCGTGTGTGCGGTGCGTGTGTGGTGGCGTGCGTGGTGGTGTGTGTGTGTGTGTGTGTGTGTGTGTGTGTGTGTGTGTGTGTGTGTGTGTGTGTGTAGAAGGAGGGAACGAGGCCGAGGTTGATGACACTGTAATCTGCTCACTGATGTGAAGAGACAAGCATGTTTTTAATTGCATTGCTCAGAGCCGTCCAGCGCTGTCTGTGTTTATATATGCACTGTGAGAATTATTCTCATGACTCTCATGCATTTATTCATTCAGATTTTATCGCCAGTCTAGAGAAACAATTTGAGTCTCGCGCATGCAAGAATATTTTACCAACCACTGCGATCGCTCTTTGCCAATTAAGACTGCTGTGCGAACAATGAAAAATGAATCAGGCTAATTTGAATTGCCATGTTCATACTGACTCCGAATGATAGGCTTAATTAAATGCTGCTTGAAGGAGCTATTAGTGCTTTGTTATATTCTATACAATGATTCCTGTTTGTGTTTGTATGTGTTTTTGTTTGTGCACACTTCAGCACGGAACCCCCCCTCTCCTGATCGCCGCGGGCTGTGGAAACGTCCAGATCATTGATGTGCTAATGAAAAAAGGGGCGGAGATTCAAGCCTTTGATAAGGTGTCGTACTTCATTCTCCCCTTCAATTCTTGTATAAGAACATTTTAAAATAATGTACTCTATCTTTTAAATGTTTGGGGTTAAATAGGTTTGGTGCTCACTTTTGATCATTTTAATGTCCTTGCTGAATAAAAGTTTTAATTTCAGTAAAAAATAAGTTGCAACTACCCCAAACTTATATATGCATGTACATGTCAGACAAAATGCTCTAGAAATATTGAATAGTACAGAAGATATGCTTTACCAGTAGATTTAACAGAATTTCAATGGTAAATATGGACACGAAAGACACCAAATATGCAAAACGGCTGCAAATGTGTACAATTATGCTCAACATGCCATTCTTTTCCTCAGACTGGATCCAACGCTATCTACTACGCTGCCCGACATGGCCATGTGGGGACCTTGAGATTCTTGCATAAAAAGAAGTGCCCTCTGGACATCCAAGATAAGGTGCTTCTATCTCTCTCTCACACACTCACACACACACACAAAGACACACACACTCAACAATCACAAAACCACAGAGAGGACAGATGCGATTTTTCCCATCCGGCACCTTTTCTCCAGAAAACCTTTCCTAGTTGTTCACACGCCTCTATTTCCCATTGGTAATTTGCAGTTGCTATGGTTACCCGCTGGCCTGAGGTTGGCCGTTGTATGAAATAATTGTTGACTGTTTGTTGACTGCCTCACTAGTCAGTGAAGTGCGCTCAGTCAAGCGAAATCACGGGGAAGTGTCGTTGAGTTTTTTCGGGAGTGCCATACAGAATCACACTTGGAGTGTCCGCAGCTTCATTACGGGTGTAAATTGGTTCTTAAAAACGTCCGCCTCAGCCTAAACAGCTGCTAGGAGGAGCACTGGCTGCGCTCAGATCCGGTGCAAAGCTGATTTGGGACTGGCTTTGGCAATTCTCAGCAGCCAAGGATCTCCCTTAAACTTGTCACGTTCTGTTTACGCAGGCTTTTCAGTCGCTTTGACCTTCTTTGGCATCAGGGAAAAACTTTAATGAAGTTCATAGCTGTGTCTTACCGTCTTGTTCAGCACTTTTTATTGTTCCCCTGATGTACATTTCATTGCATTTTTTGTGTTCAGATCATCAAAGTGTAATCACATTAATAAAACGCCTGCTCATCACTGAATTACAGGCAGACGTCAGCATGTAATTCATAATGTGAGTAATGCTTGACATTCTGTTCTAGTCCGGAGAAACGGCTCTGCATGTGGCAGCTCGCTATGGTAACGTGGATGTAGTCCAATACCTTTGCAGCATCCATGCCAACCCTGACCTACTGGACCGGGTATGTGTCATACACACACCACACTACACTCTACACTGATCTGAACAATGAACAGCCCAAGCCATTATAGACTATATGACATGTGAATGTAGCATCACGCAAAAGTAAAAAAAAATAATAATTTAGCATTATACAAATGTGATATTTACAGCCATCTGATTTAATAAATGACCAATAAAAGGGTGGTTACAGAGATAATACGAACGAGTAGTGTTAGGTTGGTCATGTGATCTCAGTTTTTTCATCAGTCATGAGATGTCTGCCCCCATCAGGCAGTCTGCTCCATGTAAAATAAAACCGCTTTTATTAGACTGCAGATATGACTGGACTCTCATTTCAGCCAACATGATTTTCAAAAGTACTATTTTATGTACTTTTTTTATGAAAAACATTTTTTTTTTTTTACATTTAAAGTATTACTTGGAAAATAATTTAGAATTCAAGTTTTCCGTTTTTAATATAGACTACAATTTAAAAAAAAATAAGAATCAATGATGCATTAAATTGATCAAAACTTACAGTAAATATGTTTCAAATGTTACAAAACATTTTTATTTTAAATAAATGCTGTTCTTTCGAACTTCCTATTTATCAAAAATAATGCTAAAAATGTTTTCACAAAAATATTAAGCAGCACAACTGTTTTCAACATTGATAATGTCAATGTCTTTGAACATTAAAATGTCTTTAAGCATCAAATCAGCATATCAGATTAATTACTGAAGGATCATGTGACACACTGAAGACTAGAGTAATGATGCTGAAAATCACAGGAATAAATCACATTTTAAAATATGTTAAATTAGGAAAACAGTTTATTTTGAAATTGTAATATTTCACAATATTACTGCTTTTACTGTATTTTTGATCAAATGCAGCCTTGATGAGCATAAGAGACTTATGACTTTATCAAAAACAATAAAACATCTACTTTTGAACGGTAGTGCATTTAGAAGTTTTTCTAATAATGTTTAACTTGATTGAAGAAAATGTTCTTTTTAAAAGAAAATGCTCAGGCATCTTTGATGACAGAAAGAAATGTGAATGTAATAAACAGTTTTGCAAGTGCTGACGTGACATGAGTGCTGAAAACGAATCATGTCCGTGGCTCACTTCATTTGTTCAGCACTATGAGCTCACAGCAGTAACTTTCATAGACACAGTCTCTTGTGTGTTTGGAAATATTGCTTCTATTGACTAACAGGCAAAATAAAAAATAGTCACTATAAAAAAACTTGCTGAACCTCAAATTAACGAGCCTGAAGCACCACTTCAGAGAAATGCAATAAAGATAATCGTTTTAAGATGATGTGTGTGCAAGTTCAATTATTAGACTAACGATAAGCAATGTGCACATTGCACAACTAAATTATTTAATAGTATTACAGATTCATTTTAAAGTGGTTGCTTTTACCATTATCAACATTTTATGCTTCCAATTCCATCCCACTTTTTCTTCCCGCCCATTCACTATAATATCCTGCTCTGTTGACGTAAACCAATAATCACATGCCATCCCGGGAGGCAGACACAGCCACGAATTGTATATTTAAAAATTGTTACATTCATTGGAGGTGTCAGCAAGGGTTGCTGGCTAATTAAGAGCAATTCGTCATGTGAAATGGCCTTGACACAGACTAAGTTGTTTTGTTAGCTCCGTGTGTTCAAGGTTATTCATGAGCTCTTGGTCTGAATGCCAAAGACTGTTTTCATGCCTCCACAGGAGCAGGAGACACCTCTACACTGTGCAGCGTGGCACGGTTACTCTGCTGTGGCCAGAGCCCTGTGCGAGGCTGGCTCTGATGTCAATGCCCGGAACCGTGAGGGTGAGAGCCCGTTACTTACCGCTTCTGCCCGCGGCTTCAAGGACATCGTGGAGTGTCTTCTGGAGCATGGGGCAGACATGGACTCTGCTGATAAGGTGAACACAGACACTTACAAAATAACAACTGCAGTGGTTGGGTGTTTTATGGTTTATTTGAGGTCCAAATAATTATTGACTATCCTTATCATGGTTTGTTTGTATCTATATATTTCAGGACGGTCACATCGCTCTACATCTGGCGGTGAGGAGATGTCAAATTGAAGTGGTGAAGTGTCTGCTCAGCCATCACTGCTATGTGGACCACCAGGATCGTCACGGAAACACACCCCTTCACATCGCCTGCAAGGACGGCAACCTGCCTGTGGTCACGCACCTCTGTGCTGCTAAAGCCAATTTGGATATTCCTAACAAAGTGAGTTTCGAATTAGGAGGGAGAAAAGCTTCTGGATAATATTCTTTTTTGACCCCTAATTGTGTTTTAGCCAGTGTTATTTTTGTATTATATTTTGTTAGAATTATATACTATTTATTATATACTATTATAGTTTAAAACTACTATTATATATGTATATTATACAGGGCTTGACATTAACTTTTTTGCTCTCCAGCTGCTGTGGCTAAAGTTACTAGCCACTCAGCATTTTCACTGGCCACAATTTTGACATCGATGCCATAAGGAAAACTGGCCATATAGATATTTTAATATTTTGGCAGCTGGTATATTTGGCTACTGTCACTTTAAGACCTGACGCTCGGACTCGGAGGCATTATACTGTTTTATATAGCCAATATACTTGTCTTTATGTGCGCACACTTTGCGTGTGAGCACAAACTTATGCAGGAATGAGTAAAATTATGCTCAATACACGCAATCCCATGCCGAAATTCAAGCCCTGTAACACCAACAATATTTATCCAGAGCAAATTAATCGAGTGAGTAAACTCGTCAACTCACTGTCAGAGAGACTAGAGAGTGAGAATGCGCAGCTGGTATTGTGTGTCCTGTGGAAGAGTTTCAGATATTTCGGTATCAATATGTATAGAAAAATCCATCTTTTTGACAACATTACATTGCACTTATCTTATTATTTCAGATGCCTTTTTAAAAGAGTACAACTGAAAAATGTATATTACGGTATATCAAATTGAACCCACCACAGTGGCTAGGTGGCGTTTATGTTAAGCCCTGTATATATATATATATATATATATATATATATATATATATATATATATATATATATATATATATATATATATATATATATATATATATATATCATACAGTCAAACCAAAAATTATTCAGACACCAGATATAATTTGTGATATTTTTTTTTTACTAGTGGGTGACATATTATACCCAAAATTCTTAATACAGTGGACTACCAGTAAAATCTATAAAAATTTGGGACCAAAAATTATTCAGACACTTTGACCTGACCATGTTTTGCTTAAGTGTTTTTTCTTTAATTGCTAATGCGACCTTTTTGCACCACAGACTGAACTAAATTAAGCATTGCTTGGTAATGGGTTGACCTATTCAACCTAATTCTTTTGTGAGACAGTCTAACAGAAGGATAGCCAAAACCAGTGAAATGTGTCCTTGAGACAAAGACAAAGATTATACAGCACATTCACACTCACTAAAGCTCTCCCTCATCCCGCCTCGCCCACACCCCACCCGTCCCACCGACTGCTTATTGGAAACAAATCCATGTATAAAACATGTTGCAGTATTGAGAGGCATGTCAACATTTAGCCCTTACATACACATATCTATATACTACATACATACACACATAATATACATACGCACACCTACACCCATATTTTCATATATACACATAAATAAAAAGAAAGGACAAAAAGTATCCCACATATTTAGTATCCCTGTATAAAACAAAAGTCCAGTCACACATGAGGAAACATTTACAGCAACAGTTTGCTTACAAGTAAAAAGCGATATTTTGAAGGAACGCAAGGAAGTGACAGATCTTAGCGACCCAGGCAGGCTTTTCCAGTCTGAAGGGGCTTTAAATTTAAAGGCACGTCTACCACTCTCTTTGAACATGTTTGGCACCGTGAAGGAGGGATATTCAGTGCGTCTCGATCTATTGTAAGGAGGATAATCATAATACACACATTTAAAAATTACCTGATACCAGTGATACTATCTTCTGGTTTTGGGTGATAATAAGTTCAGTGAGTCATACATCACACAATGGTGAGTACTATAAGGACATCTCAGCACAAATCTACATATATTATTGAAAGCAACATTTAATGCTTTCAAATTTGATTCTGATGTGTTTTGACTCAATAGAGCGATACAATATTCGTAAATTACAATTAATCTTTTTTACAACAGTATTGATATGACACATAAAGGAGAGTTGTGAGTCAAGCCAAAGGCCCAGATATTTCAGTACATCAACTTGTAAATATCAACTGATTTTATAACACTGAGTTCTTGTCATATTTTATTATACCATTTAAAAACTATAGTGAATAAACTGTGATAATGTGAGAAATGTTGAAGGTGTCTGAATAAATTTTGGTTTGACTGTAGTGGATGTATATTATATATTATATATATATAGGGCTGTCAACGTTAACACATGCATTTAATAAAAAATCGCTAACGCGTTAAAATAATGTAATGCAAATAAATTACTTGCACGCGGAATTTACATCTACAATTAGAAGATCTAAGAAGTCGAGAGCATCTACAATACCGCAAGCACCTGTAACCTTGGTGTACGTAAATTTGTATTCTAACCTTTTAACCCGATTCGCTTTTCTGTTTTCTCTGTTTTGATTTTAAGCCGCTACACTCCGAGAGAATTTTCAGTCCAGTAATCCAGTAAGCCAATTCATTCAAACAGCACTAATGTACAGAAAACCCTAGTTTTAGCCTATGAACCAGTCTTTGCTTTTAAATCTTATTCAAGTATTAATTATTGCGCTTGAATCATCATCCACTCCTTTTTCAAGTCCCCTCAACTGACCCTACTTGGTTGTAATTTTCTTGAAATTTTTACATACCAATTATATGTGCCAAGTTGTTACTTCTGTGTGAGAGTTTTAAATGGCACTTCCATTACCACTGGAAGAAGATTTGTGTTCCTTCTAAATGAGGGCTTTACGAGTCAAACGGAACAGAATTACAGTCATGTAATTGTCATCAACATTTTGCATTCATGTTGTTCACAATTTTTTACCTTTTGTTTTCTAGTTACCGTTAGTGATGAATCATGCTCAGAAAGACTGCGTGTAGAGATGTTTGTTTTTTTTAATTTTTCTGTAGTTTGGGAGAACTCCTCTTCACCTAGCAGCTAGTAACGGTGGTCTGGAGGTGGTGCGTCATCTCTGTGTTACAGGAGCAAACACTGAGGCTATCACTAATGTAAGTTCAACATCCTTCTGGGTTTTGATGTCAATAAGTGAGATCTAATTTGTAACTGTATTATACATTTCTATTATTTATTAAAAATACACTACCAGTCAAAGTTTTGGGGTCAGTAAGATGTTTCGAAATAAATTCATACTTTTATTCAGCAAGGCTGCATTATATTCATCAAAAGTAACAGTAAAAACATTTATAATGTTACCAAATATTTATATTTCAAATCTATCAAAATCTATCAGTTTCCACAAAACTATTATGCAGCACAACTGTTTTCAGCATTGATAATGCAATGTTTCTTGTGCTGAAAATCAGCATATTAGAATGATCTCTGAAGGATCATGTGAATCTGAAGACTGAAGTCATGACTGATTCAAATTCAGCTTTAACATCACAGAGAATTACATTTTAAATTATGTTAAAAAATTCATTTGTAATCATTCACAATATTACAGTTTTTACTTTTGATACATGCAGCCTTGGTGAGCATAATAGTATTGTATATGCCTTTAAATCACTATATGTATTTATATATATATATATATATATGAATATAGAAAGGGTTAGAAGGGGTTCTGTTCGACTACTGTCTTCTTTTTGTGTTTGACTGAGGTGGAATACTAATGATCTGGTGTCTTGCCCTCTTAGCACATTAATCAAATTGCAGGCTCTTCATCTCTTTAAACAAGTGTTCATTTATCATTCATGACAGCCTAGATTACCATTCTCTCCTTAATCCTTAATCTTTCAATCAACTGTCTCTCGACTCACATAGAGCCTCTCCTATAGGATGTGTGTCGGTTTCTGTAGGTTTGCGTGTTCTTATATGATTGTGTGGGTCTCTCCCATCATCATCATCATCATCATCATCATCATTCTTCTTGGTTGACTGATTTTAATATGCATTGCTGTGGAGATATCTGTCTGTTTATTTCAGAGATTTGTGCGGTTTGTTTTTTCTGTAATATAGGGGTGTACCTTCTCCAGTAAGCTTGTCAGCCCAGTGCAATAGAAGCTTAATGAAACTGTGCCAGCAGAGAATCATTGTTTCACTTTCAGCACTTGTGAAGGACAGGATGCCCCAATGAAACCACAGCCAACTCGTCCTAAACAATGTATGTTTCTTATCAGTAGCCCCCCACATCCCTCCCCTCGGCCGACCCACACGCCCCTCAACACCATCTCAAACACTCCTCCTCAGTGTTAATATTGTATAGCAGCTGATGCACAATGCATGTTACAGCACACGGGAATTTTGAGAATCCATAATTCATTGCCAGAGGCATATGGGTCAGTGCCATAAGAAAGAAAAATTCCACATATATGAAGCTGCTGATTAATGTGTTTTTTGGATTTCTGTTTTTTCTTTTTGTGATTTGTCAGGCTATGCTGTACCAATCAAAAGTTTGGGGTGGTTACTATATTATCTACTAATTAATTAAACATATTTTAAAAACACATTTATTTATCCTAATGTTAATTTCAATGTTTACTAATACATGATTAAAATCAAAAGTCTGTTACTTTTATTTATGGACCTGAGCTAACATGAACTAACAATGCACAGTTGTATTTTTATTATCCAATATTTAAAAAGATCAATAAATAGTGGGACAAATGTATTGCTCATTGTTAGTTAATGTTATATAATGCATTAACTTATGTTTACTAATGGGACCTTATTGTAGAGAGTTACCTTTTTTTCAAATGGGTCTCTTTCTATGCGCTCACCAAGACTACATTTATTTAATCAAAAATAAAGTAAAAAAAGTAGCAGTATATTGTGAAATATTACAACTGAAAATAATTGTTTTCAATTTTATTATATTTTAAAATGTAATGTATTCCTCTGATGGCAATGCCGAATTTTCAGCATCATTGATCACAGCATCATGATCCTTCAGAAATCATTCTAAAATACTGATTTGCTGCTCAAGAAACATTTCTAATCATTATCAATGTTAATAATATCAGCGTGCTAAAACCAACACACAACGCCCAAGCATCATGATAGCACTCACATTTTCTTCAGAAAATATTTGATTCGTTTTTGTTCATCTCTTCCAAGCAACTACCATATATTTTCTTCCTTTCCAATAGAAAATGACAAGCAGTGGTCTCAATGTGTCAAACAAACACTACAATTGGTTCCCTCTTGTCAGGACGCTCCATTCAGCCTTGAGATTTCCAGGCATCTTTTAATCTTTTGGGAGACAACCACAAATCAATAAATGAATACAAGCCCGCCCTCATGGGGACACGTAGTATGAGCTGGAGCCGAGCAGACAGACACAAAAAGATTCTGTGAATAAGAAAATGGGCTGTTTTGTATGGCAGAATTTGTAGTCACATCTCATAATTGGATGGAAAGGTGCGTTAGATAAGAGTAATTACAGTGCAGCACAGCTTTCCCATTTCTATTCTTTTCATCTGTGCTTTAACACTCTGCTGTGTTCATCACATCCTCTTTCGCTCAGGTTTGTGTGGGGGTGTGCAGGGGCTCTCTTTCAGAGGGAGGCTGGTTCATTTGTCCCCGTCTGGGTTTGAGGAGGAACACAGCTGTTTCTGGTTGTGTGGTTTGCTTGTGCTTGGGCTTGTGGTCCCAGGTGTTATGTGTGGGTTTGTGTTGCTGTGAGTGAGATTGTGTACGTGTATCCGGAGCTGTTAAATCATTAATGGTTTTGGTCAAGGGCTGTGACTCTGGTGGGTTGAGGGTAAATAGATTTCTTGATTTTTTTCAGGTAACCAAGACTGCCTTGAGGTTTATGTATAGCATTGCAGAGTTGCCTCGGTTTTTCTTTTTTTTTTCTAATGCTGTCGTTGAGTTTGTATGTTTTATGTCATTTTTACATATGACCTTTCTGTGGAATATACTTCCTCGGGCAGGCTCTCTCTTACTGATAGTCATTACCCCTCCCTCCACAACCCCTCTCCTGATGCTGATTTCACAATCACACATGTGCTTCTGTCAAAACCTCCTGGGAAGTTCTTATGCACGTCAATTTGGTTGTAATGAAATAGTCTCTCTCTCTCTCTCTCTCTCTCTCTCTCTCTCTCTCTCTCTCTCTCTCTCTCTCTCTCTCTCTCTCTCTCTCCTCTCTCTCTCTCTCTCTCTCTCTCTCTCACTCAAAGACAGAAAGCTTTTTTACTGCTTGTGAAAAAATTAATAGCAAAGAAAGTGCATTAGGTGTGTAATTGATGCTTTCATTATGTATTTTATCATTCCATTGCTTCCACGTAAAATGATTAGAAATGTAGATTGGTTGGTCCTCATTAACCGACTTAAATGAGTACCATTTTCCAGGGGGGTCTCTAGATATAAATGACACATGGGGTTTAGCCCATTAGTGTCAAATATAATACAAAGCTTCCAGTTTTTCCAAATTAACAGGATTTCTAAATTGATGGTTAATACTGGGGCTTGAATAATACTGTATACACTACCTGGCTCATACGATTGCAATAAAGGTGAGAGAATGGATCTATTTACAGCAGTGTATATTTATTTAACAGAACTCAAAATACACCAAAAACAGGACAACCGCTGAACACATGACGAGAACTGACAAAGAACAGAAATAAACACAGGGCTTAATCACACTAAATAGCCAAATAAAAATCAGGTGCAAACTATAATCAGACAATGAATAACCAATGAAAATAACTGAAAACACACAAAACTGAACTAAACTAGTGAGAACCCACCAAGGCAAAGAACACAGATATTACCTTATACCATTAAAATGTATTTATTTGTGTGTATATATATATATGTGTGTGTGTGTGTGTGTGTGTGTGTGTGTGTGTGTGTGTGTGTGTGTGTGTGTGTGTGTGTGTGTGTGTGTGTATATATATATATATATATATATATATATATATATATATATATATATATATCAAAAATAGAAAACAGTTAAAAGTGTTATAATATTTCACAATTTTACTGTCGATGATTAAATAAATGCAGCCGTGATTTTTTTTTTCTTAATCTTACCAAACCTAAAACTTTTGACCTGAAGTGTTTATTATATATCTCAAGTTCAAATCTTAAATAAATTGTTTTATATTGATGCACATTTTTCTCAGATATAATGAACTTCTCCTGAACTGTATGAAGCTAACATGGCTTCTAGCAGGTGAAGAGACTTCCATGGGCGGACAGACAGATAGCAGCACAAGTGAGAGGGGGTGTGTGAATAGTTGGGAGCTGTTCAGAACCAGCAGTCAGCTGGAACGTCAGCAATTTCATAGAACTGTTGTAAATGACGCCACCCTGGTACTGACTTAATAATTTTTTACTGATAAGCAACATTTTTGACTGATTACAATTTTGTGGTGTCTTTCATCTGCACTCATCTCAAATGTACGATCATCTTATGTGAGCTGGAGGCAGCATTACACCTTTCATTCATTTCAGCCATAATCAACACCGTACACGCTGTTTGTCTCAAGCAGCTTTTTGTAGCATACTGCGAGTCACGCTGTTGAGCTGTTAGGTGATATTCTCTCTTCTTTCTTTCTCACTTTCCCTTGTTAGCTTCTCACTTTATCTTTTACACCCATACCCAGCAAACTCACTCTCTCGTTCTCTATATCTCTCTATCTATCACAGCTTTATGAGTGCAGTGGTCTAGTAATACTGCCCAGATGAAAGTCTGATGGACTTTTATTTATCTAGCTTTACTCATTCATCTGTGTCACTGGACGCTGACGGGCCCCGCATTGCCTGTAATGTTCTGTCGCTGCAGTTTATCCATCACTGTCATTGTCTCTTGCAGGATGGAAAGACAGCGGAGGATCTCGCGACTGCTGAGCAGCAGGAGCATGTAGCAGTGCTGTTGGCCAAGCTGAAAAAGGTGTGAGTCTTTGTTTATTATTCATCTCACTAAGACTCAAGAGACATTCATTTGCATTACATGAATGCTTTGTTAAGGCTTATGAGATCCTCGTTGCCTTTTTTATGACACCTGCAAAGGATGTCAGTTTTGCTCTCAATAAGGCCTTTCATCAACCTAAAATGTATGCAGAAGAACTGATTTTGTTCTTTTAAAAATAAATGTTTGGCTTGCATAACATATCATTTTTAACCTATTGATCCACTGTTTTTTAATAGTTTTTATAGTTGCAAAGCAATTGAAATCTCATTGGCCCAAAATCCATCTCCATATGTGATGCGATCTGGGAAAACCCACCACATGGTGAAATTTGACATATTACAGGTTTTGCGATCATATTAAAGCTTGGTTCAAACCCTTTCCAAATCTGTTTTTATTTATTTTATAGTTTGTCTGTAACAAAAGTTATGGTTATCTGAAGTCGGATGATCGCTATGATTTTCAGAAATGGAATTTTGAGAAAAACAGGTTTAAATAACTGTCACGTCCTGCTAGCGGGACGACGGGCGCTCTTTTTTTTATTGCCTTTTTTCATATCACATATTTTAGTAATCATCATAGATTAGGTATCATTCGAAAGCTTACAAACTCAAAATTCATCCTGTGAAAACCGTTTTGAAATTGGACGATTGAGAGGCGAGCAAGGTCTTTTAAACGAGCAGCTTCAGACTCTGTTGTTCTCTTGTGCTCCGCATCACATAACACTGGATAAAAATAAATAAATAAAAACTTGCGTGCTGTTTTAGTATACACAGGACTGGCGGGACCTTTATTCTGTTATGTGGTTTATTTTGATAGGAGAAACTGTCTTTGTAGTGTTAAGAGAAGGAGAACTAAATAGCCGTTGTTGTTGTTTTTTTTGCACCTCCGCTCTGCGCGTGTTCTTAAAGAGAAAGACACCTCTTTTCAGCTTGCCACTATAAATCGCTATTTTTTCTGCACTAATCTAGTGAATTTTTCACTAGATATACTCAGAGATGATAAACAAGATGTTATAGAATAATAATTTATTGAAAACCCAAATTTGACAATAAACTGACATTCAATCTATTTTTAAACTTTACTGAAAATGTACAAGCGCGACATCCGACGGGTTTTCCCAGATCGCATCACATATAGTTGTGTTTACACCACAAACTATGCTCATATTTTTTATACTGCATTTTGAACCTAATTAATGTTTAAATGTCCAGTGGCCAGCTCTGAACCATAATGACTAACAAAAAGGTACCAAAAAGACTTGCAACAGTCATGTTCCAGAAGTAAAAGTACCATTCATTCTCCATATTGGAATGAATTTTTAATGATAACTTTGAAACCATTCAAAAAACGTGAGCTACATCATTCTGCATCAGTCTGCATTATTTCAACTTGTTTTTGAATAATCGTGTTTAACAGTGGTATTCCTAGTGAAAAACTCATTACCCATAGCGCTGCAAAAAAATCTCCACCAATCAGAGAATCACGTCAAACAAATCATGCCAAAATAACTTTTCAGCGCCTTCCCAATCCTATGAAGCCCTGCAAAATATTACAAAATAGAGTCATGTGTATATATTGCAATAAACTTTTTACAGTTTTTTTTTACAGTAAAAATATATTGTTGATCTTATATAGGTATATATGTGTATGCATGTATAATTCACAGTCTTGTACCTTTTGTCTTGATTTTCAATTTCTTTGATTCTCATTAAAATTAGTAATATTGTGATTCACCTCATTGCTGGTTGATTTGGTTCATAACTCAATAAGAACGAGAGGGAAGTGAATGGGGAAAATGCACACTCTAGTGTTATGTTCTTACTATGATTTGTTTGGCATGTTCATTGGTATTCTTTAAAGAACCTTTAAATACCATGAAAATGTGAAGGTACAATAATATCATAGCTGAAGCTTGCAGCCCCTCCCATTGTGACACATAGCGCCAGATCTGCCAGTTAATCCCAATAAAATCCCAGATGGCATTTTGAAGCTCTTGCGTAGTCCTTTACTGTGACGAAAACATTTCCAAGGTGACTAAAAATAAATATGTTTTCAATATGTTAAGATATTTCAGTCGCTTCTGATTTGAACTTCAGTCTACATCAGTTTTTTTTTCATCTCAGTCATTTTAATTCTGCAATCGTTTGGATTTGATCTACTATTCAGATGTATGGTTTATCTATTAGACACAAACTTGACTTTAGATTTTGAATGTCATTTTATTTGACTGCCACATACATGATTAAATATATGGCATTCAGCGTCTTGCTATTTGCTAAAAAATGTGTATTATTCTCAGTTGGCAGACCCAGAATACTAGCTATTAAGAGCCTATAAATTACACTCATTAGGATGCACTGCACATTCTCAGTCACATTACCAATGTCAATGGTCCATATGTCATGTTGTTATGCCATTGGATTGTGTTCATTTACATGCCCTTTTTGACTGGTTTTACAGGACAACCATAAGAGCGTTTACATCCAGCAGCTGCGGCCTACGCAGACCCTTCAACCTCGCGTCAAACTCAAGCTGTTCGGCCACTCGGGAGCAGGGAAGAGCACTCTGGTGGAGTCTTTGAGGTGTGGCATCTTGCGGAGTTTCTTCAGGAGGAGAAGGACCAGACTGACCAACCCTGTACGACACCCAGCCTCACCGGTCACCTCCAAACCTTCAGGTAGGGTGATGTGTCTTCCTTCTGTATTTATTGCAAAGCTAAAAATAAGCTTTGTAACTTTGTTCGTTTCCCTCACTCATTCCCAAATTAACACACACACGTCATGTAGCACTTACCGTGGAAGTCAGAATCACGTCAATGTAATGCCGCAGCCAAACTGAGGAAGGTGTCTCAGGGTTTCTGTGAGAAAAGTTTTTAGAAAGGACCAAAGTTTAGTGGAAGGCGTTGATTGTGCGAGACATGCAGCGCAGTGCGACTAACACGTTTGTATGGTATAAAAAAAATGTTGAGTCATCTGACTCTTGTTATTTCTTACTAAAAATGGCTCTTTGCACTTTTGTGGGGGGGGGGGGCTGAACTTTTTAAATATTGTATACAGTATGTGGTGATAATGGATCATCCATTGTGGGGTTTAAACATACAATCTGTTTCCATAACCAGCCCATATCTTTAACCAACTAAGCAACATTTCCCTTACTATGAAGATAATCTTTTCTCCTTAAAAAGCTTCAGTATTTTTTTTTTTTTACTATATTTATTTTCCTATCAACACTGGGAAAGCTGGAATAAGGTCTTTAGCATAGAGCTCCCCCGTGTGGGTGGTTTCCACATGTCATGAAATAATTCAAATAAAATAAAAAATTATAAACCCAGGCCAAATTTATCCTTCGCTTACAAATATATACGTATTGTATTTATTGTTATAAATGAAAAAGAGTCTCATAAAATTCAATGTAGTTTACAGTCTTCCTTTCTTTTTGCCTCCCTGTGTGTGTGTTGTGCCTGCAGTGTCTGTCAGTATCTCTAACCTGTACCCAGGCTGTGAGAATGTAAGTGTGCGTAGCCGCAGTATGATGTTTGAGCCCAGTTTGACTAAAGGAGTGTTGGAGGTCTTCAGTCCGGTTCATAACGCTCTCTCCACGGCTGACGACACCGCCACCAAAGCCATCGACATCCAGAACACCAATGTCAATGGTGAAAGTCATGTTTTTTATGGTTTTTAACTCTTTTAAATCTCTCTCTCTCTCTCTCTCTCTCTCTCTCTCTCTCTCTCTCTCTCTCTCTCTCTCTCTCTCTCTCTCTCTCTCTCTCTCTCTCTTCTCTTTATTATCTGATTTTTAGATTATGTAGTTATATAATAAACTGAATATTCTTTAATGTTTTTGAAAGATGTCTCTTATGCTCACCAAGGCTGTATTTTATGATTTAAAAAAATACAGTAAAAACTGTTACATTTTTTTTTTACACTTTAAACCTATTTTTTTTCTATTTTAACATATTAATTTTACTATGTAATTTATTCCTGTGATTGAATTTTCAGCAGCCATTACTCCAGTCTTTAGTGTCACGTGATTCTTCTATTTCTTATTTTATGAACTGTATTATATTTTATTGGTGTATGGGTGTGTTTTCAGGTGTTGGAGACTTCTGTATATGGGAGTTCTCTGGTAATCCCGTCTACTACTGTTCCTATGACTACTTTGCTGCAAATGACGCCACAGCGATTCATCTGGTCTTATTCAGCCTGGAGGAGCCTTATGAGACTCAACTCAACCAGGTCACATTCTGGCTCAACTGCCTAAAGGCTCTCACGCTGCCAGAGGACAACATCGGTATGTGTGCGGGACTACAGTCTGCAATTAATGGATTTTTTTCCTCCTCTTTTTTAGAGGGATTTCCATTACAATAATTTCAGAGAACAGCTGAAGCTTAGAAGTCTCTGATTAAGAGGTCTTAGGGAAAAGTTATACCATTTTTTTTCTGGATTAAAATTTTTATTGTGGTTAGTAACTTAGTTACTTTAGTAGTTTTGAATAATGACTTATAGACTTGTATAGACTTTATATGACTACTAATAGACAATGTTTTTCATGGAAGTCATGCAATTACACCTTAACATATATGCTTTTATTGGATTTTTGTCAAGGCTCAGTTTTATTCATTAGGCTCTGCCCCTCTATCTGCCCCTAACCCATACTGTTGAAATTCGCATTTCCATAATAAGTCGAATCAACATTTACGGTAATGCTTCCTTTTACAGTACAGTACTTACAGTGTTCTTACCTAGAAAGTACTGGCTAATATAAGGTAAGTACATGGAACAGGGGTAGGTTTAGGGGTAGGATCAGGGTTAGTACTAGTTATTGACCCAGTAATTGTAGTTACTAAAATAAGTACATAGTATTTACATGGGTAACTGGACTGTAAAAGGAAGCGTTACCACATTTACTAACATTTGGATATTAGTAAGCTAAGAAAAGTGCTAGATGGATGTTTTAGCCATTGCGTCATGTCTTGTTGAATTTGAACCAATTCTGCAATAGTTACTTTTTTAACACATTCATTTTTAAATATTATTTGGTACTAAATGAACAAGGTAATCCCTATGAGCTTGCGCATGCAGTTTTGTTGTCCATGCGTCACTGTTTCACTGTTCTCTATTCTGTGTGCTTCATTGATGCTGTTTGTAGTTTTCTCATTCTTGTCCCTCTCAAACTCTCTCTGGTAATTTCAGCCTGACTTGCCTTTGCTTGCACTGTAGTGACGGTTGATTCATTTGTGTAAGTAATGTAGCAGGCACTTCCATAGTGTTATGGATAATGCCGAAAAGAGACTTCATTAGAGTCAGTGCATCAGTCTAAATCTGGGAATCCAGCTCTCTGTCTATGGAATTATGAGTTAAAATTATGCCTTGAGGTTAAAGATGTTCTGAACAGATCATAAGACTGGTGCTCTGTTGTGTCCGCAGCCTTTGGAGGGAAGATCAGGAATCCACTGCGTGTGGTGCTGGTGGCCACACATGGTGACATTGTGAATCTGCCCCGATCGTTTGGGGGAGAGTTCAGCTATGACAAGGAGAGATCTCTACTTAGGGAAGTCAGAAACAGGTGATTAAATCAATATAAACTTTCGGTTTGGATCTATGAGACCTACAAGGACTGATTATAGTGATTTGGTAGATAAAACATCATTATAAGCCAAAATAATCAGTTGAGTAGATCTACTCAGCCTTGAATATGCTTTGTTTCTATTAAATTGAGTATTATACTGATTATGTTTTTATCAGGTTTGGGAATGATCTGCAGATTGCTGAGAAGCTCTTTGTCATGGATGCAGGAGCGTCCAACTCCAAAGACATGAAGCTGCTGAGAAACCTCCTGTTAGAGCTCCGCAACACCATCATCTCTGTAAGATCCTTCTCCACTCTTCTGGACATCCCAGCACATTCATATTCAACCACATGACACCCTGAAAGGAGCTGTACAAATATATTGATATGGTTTTTGGTACTTATACCGCAAATATCTATTCTTAAGGACATCAAAACCTAAAATGAAACTTCAGAAAGTTTTACAATATGGGACCTTTAATAATGATGTTGCTCTTTTGGGTGCTTTTGATTTCTATATAATGAATTTTAAAAATGTTTATCCAGCAATTCTGATTATATGTAATGTTGTCTGATAGTCTGATCTCCATGAGGCTCGCTTCTCTTTACCAAGTCAAATAACCACCACAGTTTTTTCTCAGAAATACACAATATCAAACACTGACACTCAGATCCTTCCTCCCACATCTCTATCTTTCTCTCACTCCTACACGTACCTGTTATTATTTCTTTCTCATCTGTCATCATATTGTGTCTGGAATGGATCTTAGTGTACAGTGCAGTATATTCAAGAGGTATTCAGTACAGTATTTATTTATGAAATATTTAGTACAATATGTTTGAAGTGTTGAGGAAGCCTGGCGTTCATTTATCAGTGGTGGTTTCTACTATTGCTCCTATTTTCGGGGGAAAATACTCTTTAAACTTATATTTGTACAATATTTCGAGACGAGAATATTAACAACCCACTCGTTTGTCTTGGGCTAGAAAGTAACTTCCTAGCAACCACTCAAAACACCCTAGCAACTGCATAGGAACATGAACATGTTAAGAACCACTCTGAACCAACTTGACAACCCCTTTGACAAATACATTCTTGTGGTTTTTTTTTTCAGAAATGTAAAAATTGCTTTTCTATCTCTCTCGTTTTGACAGACCTGCAGGCCAATGACTCAGCTGTCAGAGAAGCTGTTGTCCACTCTGCCTTCCTGGCGGAAACTGAATGGACCAAACCAGCTGATGTCATGGCAACAGTTTGTTGTGGATGTGCAAGAACAAATCAACCCTCTAGCCAGCGAAGAGGATCTGCGGGAACTGGCTTCACAACTTCACAGCATAGGAGAGGTGTGTGTGTGTGTGTGTGTGTGTGTGTGTGTGTGTGTGTGTGTGTGTGTGTGTGTGTGTGTGTGTGTGTGTGTGTGTGTGTGTGTGTGTGTGTGTGTGTGTGTGTGTGTGTGTGTGTGTGTGTGTGTGTGTGTGTGGTGTGTGTGTGTGTGTGTGTGTGTGTGTGTGTGTGATGAGGAGATGATTAAATATCTATGCATGTTTGAATTATGGGTATATTGCTGTGGGTATAAAGTGTGTTTTAGGTGGTTGCACTATATCATTAATTAAAATGATTATTTTCATGCATTCTGCTATACTATCGCACACGCCCCCGCTATTAATGCCACATTCAAAACACTCAAAGTCTACAATACAGAACATCTACAAACATGTTTTTATGTGGATCCAAATGAGTTGGTGGGCGTCAGCAACTGAATAGGGGCTTTATCAGTCTATTGACACCCACAACCATTACAACATCAGCTTCACCGATAGAGAGGGCAGGTGAATGAGTCATTCTCATCAATATTAGTCATTTGTGTTTTCAGCAGCAACACTTAAACACATTTTAGGGCATGTTTTGATGTTGATGGGCTAAAATGCCAAGCTGTGATTCAGCTTTATTAACATTTACTTACATAAGATGCTCTGTTTATGGGACTTCAGATCCATTGTATCTAACCCCCCCCCCCCTCCTCCCTTTAAAATATGTTATGTCATTTCAAAGAAAAATTCACCCAAAGATGACAATTAATGTCAGTCTGTGTGACTTTCTTTCTATTTTCTACTGACCACTCTTTGTACATAATGAAAATGCATTGCAATCTTGAGCTATCAAGCTCCAAATTTCAAAAATCACTCTTTCATAAAAGTTTTCCATACAATGTGTTAGCCTTATTCCAAGTCTTCCAAATGCATACAATAGCTCTGTGATGAACCGACCTAAATTCTGCACTTTTAACTGATATATTGATATATCTACTGATGATTTGTGATAATATATCATTACATTTATTTGGGGGGAGAAAATTCATTGAATAAGTGACCTTTCTCTCCTAAAGTGGCCATTTAATTTTGGATCAACACATCTTCTGGACTGTTATGGAAGCCACGTAAAGGCTTGTTCACACCAACACAAATATTTGGTCCAATTTTTGCATGTGATGTGTCTGTTCAGACTAATGCATAAAAACACTTGATTGGCTAAATGAAAATGCAGATTCACTGACTAACAGTAGGTGGTGCTTTAGAAAACAGTCACAAAATGGTATGCAACTTTGTTTTGACACCTGCTTTTCAGAGAGAAAAAAAAGTGAGACATTTACATGTTTTCAAAAGCGATCAGACTTTTTTATTCAAAAATTGTTTATCAAACAATACCAAATACAAGAGTATAGAGAGCTGGTTCCAAATTCTTCCTCTGCTGTTCACTGGCACTTAGCAAAATAGTCTGTTCGTGAGCACCACCGAGTTGTAGGTTTATGTAACTTCAGCAGCTCTGAGCATGTGACCAAAAGTATGAATCTTATTGGTTTCCGTCGTGGTGCAGTAGAAAACAGTTTAGAACATCCCTACATAAAAAAAAAAATCTGTCACATTGAAAGCATGTGAATGTTTGTCAGTCTGAACAGACACATTAACAGACATTTATTTAAATAAAATATTGCACTGAATATTAATGTGAACAGACCTTTAAATGACAATCAGAATCACCCTTTTCCCTGCACAAAATAAAGTTTTTTCCCTTTTTTTGCTCTAGATTAACATCATGCAGAGTGAGACTGTCCAGGATGTTGTCCTGTTAGATCCTCGCTGGCTTTGTAGTAACGTACTTGGCAAGCTTCTCTCAATTGAAACCCCCAAAGCGATCCACCACTACCGAGGCCGCTACCGTGTGGAAGAACTCCAAAACCTTGTCAGCGAAGGGGACATCGATGAACTTCTCCAGGTGCTCGACGCCATGGACGTGTGTGCCCGTGATTTAGCAAACCCGGGGATGGTGGACATTCCCGCCCTGATACGCACGGGTGGCCTACAGCACACCTGGACTGATGAGGAAGACATCGAAGGTGAGGACACATTGCTTTACGGTGGAGTGCGCGTGGTCCCTGCGAGCACTTGGCGCCGTTCCCCTTGTGGACTTTTCCATAAGTTCCAAGTGAACTTGTGCCGGTGGGGCCGGCAACAGAAGCCTGAGGTCGAGGCCGAGGATGTGAGGTTGTGGAGCGGTGGAGCTCGGGTCGGACTCGGTGGTGCTGAGGCTCTGGTTCTGCTCGTGAACCACGGGCAGGGCGTGGAGGTACAGTTACGAGGACCTGACGCAGATTCCGGACGTTGCTATGCTTTGTTGGACACATTGTGCGGCATGGCAGAGGGTCTCCTAGCCGCTACATTACCCGGTTTGCTTACCGCACGACATTATCTTAGCCCTCAGCAGCTGCGGGAACACCACGGCCCTGTCATGCTCTACCAGCCGAGGGACTTTTTCCGTGCTCAGGCTCGAGGCGAGAACGCGCTGTCGAACACCATGGGCGGCTATCGTGAGAGCTTCGTCAGTATTGTAGCATTAGGTTGCACCCATGTCTACAAACAGGGCAGTCTTGGTGGGGAAGTGTCCGTGGCGGAAGTCAGTCACCTGGCTCGACGCAAGCTCTGCCGCCTGCTGGACCCACCTGATGCCCTCGGAAAGGACTGGTGCCTGCTTGCCATGAACTTGGGCCTTAGCGAGCTCGCTGCTAAATACAGTTCTGGCGCCAACGGGACTCCGTCTGCAGACCCCCTTTCCCTTCTCAGCCCCACAGCCACGCTCCTGCAAGAGTGGAGCCAACGACCCGAGTCAACCATAGGCATTTTGCTCGCTAAGTTGCGAGAACTCGGGCGCCGGGACGCAGCGGATTTCCTCCTCAGAGCTGCGCCAGTGTTCCGGGTCAACCTGGAGATTCTGGGCACCCCACCGGAGCCCTACAGCCCGGTGTGTAATGGGGGCGGACGTCCTACAACTCCATCAGTTCCGTGATCTCTCGTTAGGACGTCACTGGTGTATATAGAGAAACGTGCAATTATCCGGCAGAGTGGTGTTAAATATCAAAACTCCCTGCTGGTCCTGAGACTGAAGTATTTGAATCAGATACTCTGTTCATGTCCATTTTGTTGCCCTTTGCGATTTCTGAATGTCCATCCTTGGTGTCTCTCAAAAGGTGCCTATGTAACTTTTTTTTCCCCGCAAATCTTTTATAGGCTGTCTCACATTCCCAAGGTGAAACTGTAGACGGCCTTTCTCAAAATGTCCTAATTGAATGAATCCACAGTTTGCTATTTACTTCTATATAACCAGACAGCTGTTATAGGGGAATTACACTAAATTTGATGACCGAATGATAGATCACTAAGTGCTTGGCAACATTATTTAATAAATGACTCAAGCTATTGAGTGCCTTGAAGATGGCGAACTGTTGACAAAGAGCCATCATTGTAGATTTTAAAATTGGACGTGCACCTCTGCAAGTGCTTCAGTGTTTACCTGTCTTATGAAGCTTTTAATGAACATATCTATTACGCAACAATAGATTTATGCTTGTTCTACAACATAGAAAATTGTGTAAATTTACATTTACTACCTGAATGTTTCTTATTGCAACTAAAAGGCATAATTTTTCAGACAGGATTTTATTTGACTGATGAAGCACAAATCAACATACTAAACATTCCTTTAAAAAAAGCAAAAATACATGCTAAATTATTTTTAAATCTGGTTTCTAAAATCCTTCACATTTGTCCTATTAACACTTACACTTGTCACATTCACTTTTGAGAAATATTACAGTTCTACCTATCAACTGGAAATGATGAAATAATCGGGGCGCTTACATGACAAAAAAGATATTCTTTTTTTATATAAGATGGTGTCTGCTTCAGTGTATTAATAAGCATGATCTTTGTTGCAATTGTTCAGTTGTTATATCAATATTTCACACATTTACACTGTTGTTGAGTGTTTAAGACAAACTTATTTTCAACACTTAGTCTTGTATTCTTTACACTGGAGAATTATGTGGACATTTGCATCGAATACCTGTCTGGTTGAGGTACACTGGAGACAAATGAAGTGACAACTTGAAAACTGTAGATGGCAGCAAAGACTTTCTGTTACATCTAAACACATGCTATGACTTTTTTGCTCTCATTTAAACGAGACCGTTGCAATTTCATCATGTTTTTAATGTAAAAAAAAACAACAAAAAAAACGAGGACTGTTCCATATTATATTTTGGAACAGGTCTTTCCTCCAACCCTTCATCATTCCCCTTGCTGGCTTAAAATCACAGACATTCTAAAAGGGAATCTGGCATATTTTGTTCTCTCATTCCAAACGGCACATTTTTATATTGTGATTTAAGTCCATGTATTATGGAGCTTTTTCTGTTTAGCTGTGGTCAAGGTTCATGATTTTAACAGGGTACATCAGAGGGGAATTTATCCTGGTGTATTTAAGACTTGTACAGTCCATCTTTTTGCACAACACCTTCACATTATGTCTCTATTTATATTATGTTCGCATGTCTCTGAATGCCATGTCCTTAATACTTCCTTAAACTTTACAGTGTACTACTTTTTTATATAATAAATTGTTTACTCAATGACTCTCACCAATGTTCTTTTTGAAAAATATTTTTATTTAGTGTTGTTTATGCATTATTTTGCCATTTACATTTCACTGTTTGAAAAAGATTTTTAGGTTATTTATGAAGCACCCCAACTCAACTACAGAAAGAAAAGATATGATGTGAAAACATAGAAACATTCATATATGTAAGAAAATAATAAAAACACTAGCTGAGAAACCGAGAGAAAAGATTTGAAGGAAAGAGATTGTTGTGGAAATTGCAAGGACAGGAAGTCTTCCCCTACAAAATGGCTGATTACTTGGTCTAAATTATGTAACATGCTAATAAACCTGTCCCAGAAACAGTCCATGTATTTTAAAGTTTTCTCAAGTGCCCTCCAGTAAATTCGGTGTAAAATAGCTTTTGCGTGTACTCTCTTTACTGAGGCCTTCAAATCAACCTTGAGAAGCAGGGCTCACAAAATGAATTGAAAATGATAATGATTGCACGATGAATAATCAGTCATGTGCTTGTTTTTTTGAGGAGTCAGAGTGTGACAGGACAGAGCTTGCATTATTCAGCAAACGGAATTACCACTCCATATTTTAACATACTGTAACATATTGAAGCTTTCCTGTTTTCTTCTTTTTACAGCTCTGTTTCTGTCACACACTTTTAAAAATAAAGGTCATTTTTAAGAATCTTTATCCATGGATGTGCTATAGACCATATCCTAATAGACTGGAGTTGAATTTAAAATTTAAAATAAAAATTTGACAATGTGGCTACTAATCTAACACAGTCATGTTTGGATTGTATGTTGCTCACACTTGATCAATGCTATTTCTTTTAACTAGCCTACTCATTTTTGATCATTGCTTTAAGAGGATTGCTGATAGGCTTAAGTGATAGTTGAGCAATCTTCCCATTCACAGCTATTGTGCAATACTTGTGACAGACGACCCATTAATCAGTATCCCCCCGCCCTTTGTTGTTATGTAGATTCAGCAGCACTCAACTTCTGGCCTGCCTCAAAGCTTTGCATAATTGTAAACAATGTGGAATGTTTTCACATAGTAAAGTTATAGTATAGATAACTTGCACTGACGTCCTCACATAGACATACTGATAGTAGCTAAATCCAATATATGCTCTTTGTGTTCTCGATGTGTGAGTGAGCAGGGTCATGCAGTTCAGTGCATCTTTTAGTGATTTTATAATGAAAATGTAAGACTGCCTATTAAATTGGCCCCTTTTGTTTTATGATCTTTTATAATTTAGTATATAACGTTTTAAATCTATTTATTTACAAATGATCTTGTCAGCTGTTAGGATCTTGGTTTGGTAATTAATTCTAACATTTTTCAATCAACTGTAATACATTTCATGTTGTGTAAGAACTTGTCTTTGAACACTTAGGAGGCATAAGCACTACTGACTGGTTAATAATAGGTTAAACAACTGAATAGTTATAACAATTTTGTATCTTGTTTCTTTAGAAATCTTTAGAAACAACATTGTTTTTTCTCCATAGTAAGATCATAATCTGTCGTGAACTCATCATCACGTGCTGGTGGGTCACATGCTCTGACGTGTCACAGGGGTGGGATCAAAAGATCTATAGGCAAGAGTCTCGACCAATGAGAAATGAGGAATTTGCCTTCAGATGCGCTATAAACTTGTGGCCCGTCTGTGGAAAAAAAAATATTTTCTTCAGGATTCAGAACGACAGGGTGAGTCAGGAGTTTTTAAAGCTTTCTGAATTTTTTGTTGTTTTAACATTTATTTATTTTTAAAAATCGTCAATATGGACCCTTAAATTCAAATTATATACATATTTGTTTTGTTTTAGGTTATACAGAACATAATCGAGCTTGTTAGGTCGCTCTGTTGCTGATACATTCTTATGAACTGTAACTTAATACAAAATGCATTTTATAAACTCTATTCGACACATGGTTATACCTTCAGTTAATCGCCTAGATGGGTAAAGCATAGCGCTTTTTGTTATGACCATCTCTTTAAAATTGTTCCAATAGTTTCTTTTTCGATTTCCGTGGCCTGGTTTCGCTCTTTGTTTTCTTTTCCTGGGAAACTGGGCGCTGCAACCCAACCGCCCGGATCCCGTGACTCACTGCTGCTAAAGGAACACCGTATTCTCTTCTGTGTCCAAAGACCAGTGTGTGTGTGCGCGTGTCTGTCCGGAGGCCCGTGCTGTGAAAAAATATATTTTTTAGAAGATACAGTCATATAACGTTATCGATATAGATTCGTTTCTGTTCGACGGCATAGGTAACGTTAGGTTTGTCTTTTTAATTTACGCGTCCACTCGCTTTTATTATTCATAACAGGGTTATTAACTAACGTTACATCTGCCTGCTGTTGGTTCTTCACGCGGTGTAAACAAATATATCGTGCAGTAATCTGATCTCACGACACTGGAAAAATAAGCCTGTTCTTAAATATGCATAACGTGGCCTACACGTTTAATTATACAACAGTGAGATGACTGAATGGGAATATTTGGCTCGAGATTTCAAGCCGTTTCTGCAATGTCTTGCGTAACATTATCTCTAACCATTTTAAATAGGTTTATTCAGCACTTAAGAACATATTAATTACAATAATTCTTATTTCAGCCGCATAAGTAATAAATATGAAAAAAAAAGTTGGAACTCTGACTTACATAAATTCGGAATTAAAAGGTCTTATATTTCCACAATTTACTGTTTTATCTCATAATTATGACCTTTTATGTTATAATTATGATCTACCAAAGAAATAGGTAGACACTTCCATATTAGACCCTGAATATTTGTACTAAAAAATGATGTCTGATTTAAAATATTAGGATTAAAAGGGTGGTAAAAAAAAGAACAGTAACAGTACATGTTTAAGTTTGATATCTTTACATGGAATATAACATTTCATGGCCCACTTGTTGCAACATGTCTGACCTGTTATTGTTTTCCCCCGCAGTGTTTTGATCATGAGGGTGTATTTGGCAGCGTTCACGTTGTGCCTCAGTGCAGTATTTGCTGCTCCAACTCTGGACAAGCAGTTGGATGACCATTGGGAGCTGTGGAAGAACTGGCACAGTAAAAAATACCATGAAGTGAGTGTTACTTTGAAGAGAGATTGCTGGCTTTAAATGTACATGAACAAGTTGAAAATGGAGCAAGATGTGGAACTCAGTGTAATCTTTGTCAACACAGAAGGAGGAGGGGTGGAGGCGAATGGTCTGGGAGAAAAACTTGAATAAGATCGAAATGCACAATCTCGATCACTCCATGGGCAAACACACGTACAGACTCGGAATGAACCACTTTGGTGACATGGTAAGACTGCAGAAGAAGTTTATTTGAGGCGTATGCATACTTATTTTTGAAATTCCTTCAGCATTATCATCTATTATATTCTATATCTACAGACTCATGAGGAGTTCAGGCAGGTGATGAATGGCTTCAAGCAAAAGAAGGAGAGGCGATTCACTGGATCCCTCTTCATGGAACCCAACTTCCTGGAGGTCCCAAATAAGTTGGACTGGAGAGAAAAGGGATATGTGACTCCAGTGAAAGATCAGGTGAGATAGCTGCCTCTATCTTAACTAGCTAGAAATGATATACAATTAAATGAGTCACGGCTCTTATTTAAACTCAAAACAAAAAAAACTGGTCTGACCACTTTGGATATTAGTTCTATATGATCTGTATGAACGATTATAGTTGTGTTTTTGGGTATTTACAGAGAAAACATGACATAAATAAACCATATACACCATTTACATGTTAGGCCTATTCAATAAACTACCAACCTTTTTAACCAAGGGACCATTGTGCACAACAATATTCAAAACTATTTTTATTGTATTCACATTAGTTTCTATAAATAAAAAAGTAACTAAAGTAATTATATTTAAAATAATAATAATTACTTTTCAAAATATTTTGTTAACTTCCAGTAACTTTTCCAGAAGTTTTATTTTTATTTGCAATTTCTACACAAAATATTTTAGAGCTTGATATTACTAGTGACTAGTAGCAGTTATTAATTCCCATGACTTTTCCTGGTCTAAATTTCACATTTTTAAAATTAGGCCTCTTCATATATCCAGGTTTTTCAAGACAGTGGTTCTTTGTAGAAGTAAAATGGGAAACCAAAATAAGAAATATCTTGATTATTTTGTCATCCTTATGGCCCCCGGCTCCCTGCTTGAGAATCGCTGGTTTAAAACATTTTCAAATGTGATATTTTCAGGGTGAGTGCGGATCTTGCTGGGCCTTCAGCACTACCGGAGCCATGGAGGGTCAGATGTTCAGGAAGACTGGGAAACTGGTGTCTCTGAGTGAGCAGAACCTGGTGGACTGCTCCCGTCCCGAAGGCAATGAGGGCTGTAACGGTGGCCTCATGGACCAGGCCTTCCAGTATGTCAAGGACCAAAGCGGTCTGGACTCAGAGGAGTCCTATCCCTACTTGGGAACTGTAAGTTACATTGCTTTTTATTCTTCTGAAATTATTCTGATTACCTACCTAAAAGATTACCATAACATACATGCTTTGTTTTACATCTGATTTCAGGACGATCAGCCCTGCCATTACGATCCCAAATACAGTGCAGCCAATGACACCGGATTCGTTGACATTCCCAGTGGAAAGGAACACGCTCTGATGAAAGCTATTGCCTCTGTGGGGCCGGTGTCAGTGGCTATTGATGCGGGACACGAGTCTTTCCAGTTCTACCAGTCAGGTGTGCATAGTTGTTAAGCCTACTAAAGGACTGAGTGAAGTTTTATTGAAGGAGAAGCCTGTTGATGTGAACTAACGGATGTCTACCTCTTGTTATAGGCATCTACTTTGAGAAAGAATGCAGCAGCGAGGAGCTAGATCACGGCGTTCTTGCCGTTGGTTATGGTTTTGAGGGTGAGGATGTTGATGGCAAGAAGTACTGGATTGTCAAGAACAGGTAAGAAGGTCTTTTATACTGTACAATCATATAAAACCATGAATGGCCAATGTTTAAAGCCAGTGTTTTTAACCCAATGCGCCTTTTCTGTATTCTAGCTGGAGTGAGAACTGGGGCGATAAAGGATACATCTTAATGGCAAAGGACAGACACAACCACTGTGGCATTGCAACAGCAGCTAGCTACCCTCTTGTCTAAGGAAGATACCTCTTGAATCAAGACATTGTACCAGAAGGCCACATTAGTGTCTCGGGTACCCGAGTGGTTCACTGAAATCCACTAGTGTAGTAAAAAAAGGAGTCGCCTAACACAGGGGACCGTGTCTCACAGCCTGAATGAGACTGTGAGAGAGAGAAACCTCAAGCTCTAGGCATTGTGTGACACTGTTTTAGGGACTTTATGCAATTATTATTATTTTTTTTGTCATTTTAATGGCATTGATTTAGTTGATTTTTGCCGCAATGTAAATACATGCTTTAGTTTAAATTGAAATGTACAAATGTGTTTTTTGTTTTATTTCTACTTTCTGTATGATCAATTAAACTTTTAAAAATTGAACTGTTTCTGCTTGGCTTGATATTATTCCAGTAGTTTTATATATAGAATTTAAAAACATATTGCCCATAACAGCATACTCTATTGTTCAAATTTTCTTGAGCACTAAATCAGCATTTTAGAATGATTTCTGAAGGATCATGTGACACTGAAAACTGGAGTAATGATTCTGAAATTTCAGCTTTGCCATCACAAGAATAAATTGCATCGAAAACATATTTTATATCGGAATATGTCACTGTATTTCTGATCAAATAAATGCAGCCTTGGTGAGGATAAAAATCTTTTGAATGATAGTGTGTATATGTTGCTGTACATATCATTTGCAAAACAAATTTATTCCTATCACCTCACTGCGACATTTTGTTGACTTTATTAGCAAACAGAAAATCCAAACTAGTGTAACTAAGCCTATTCAAACAGGAAGTAAGTTGGTTATGATTGAATGGTATTGTTTTTCAGTACTGCTTTCTAAAACTTAAACCTAAGCAGCAGCATATATCATGTTCATGAGGGTTTAAAAAAAGGTTTTCAAGACATACTATGTCACAATCGATTTCTTCTTCACTGTATTGGGTTTTGATCTTCAGGAGAGGTGAACATTAACATGGAGGGCTGTTCATTTACTAAATGTGTCCTATTTGTTTATCTCTTGGAATTTTGCCATTACATGGGCCGTCGTCATGACCAGCAAACTGACTTGGGTGGAGATTACTGGGTTTTGGCTCTTAATACTAGCAGGGAGGGGTTTGTTAGAACCAGAGGGTGTAAACGCTTTACCAACTAACAAACAACACATTACTGAAGGCACATTGTGTCTGCATAAAATAAGTGCGGAAGAAAGACAGATTGTGAAAGGGGTAGAAGCACAAAACTGAACAGAAAAGTGAAATAAGGAAAAAAATGACTTTAAATACATGAAATTTAATGTGATTGTTTACAAAAGCATTGCTTCTACAATTTTAAAAAAGCTACTGTGATGTCTTGCATGCTAACTCGATATCATGTGATGGATCAATGGATCAAATCACAACCAAAATCTCTATTTTTTCTGTTTCTTGACAAAGGACAAGTACTCCTCCACATCATCTGGAGAGCCGGCCACAAAAGGCGCTCTCTGGTGCAGTCCCTCGGGAATAATATCCAGGACTCGCTGGGTGCCTGTCGTGGCGATGCCTCCGGCCTGCTCGATCAGGAAAGCTATGGGGTTACACTCGTACAGCAGCCTCAGCTGGAGAGCATGAAACACGCAAGAGAAAAAAGAAGTTACATAACGCTGACAATGCAAGTTATTTTTCAAAGAGTCTAAACCGTGAACACTTATCGTAGTTTTACCTCCGAGTTTGTAGTCATTATGTTTCATTTTCTCATGAACAGAGAAACTGGACTGTGTAAATGCATATAAAAGTTAATACACTGGAATTTCTTGAAAAGCAGCATGAACTGCAGATATCTGGGTCACTGCTTTCATGCTATAGTGTGTATTTGCTCCAGTTTAGGCTTATGCTGTGTGTTTGATCACTCGCCATTGTCAGAATGACACAGCTCTTCAACCTCAAATGAGAGGTTATCTGTTATCAGAATTCCACCTGCTGTAAACCACCAAGTCATTTACAGTATAACTTATGATAGATTGACCTAGTCTGCTAACTAAACCTAGAATTAATAAGTAAATATTGTTAATAGAGTGCTGCAGGTGTGAAGTCAAACCCCTAGAAGACTAAAGGCAGCCGCACACTACAAGATAATCCGGACGATTTTAGGCCCGATTCACCCCTCCATCAATCCTGGGTAAAGTCCTGATTATCTTGATGGTTCTACAGTTTATCTTATTTTCTAGGATTTTCCTATGGTGTGACGTGTTAAGTGATTAAATTTGCTTGGTAGATCGCCGGGGCCGCACCAATTTCAAATATCCAACATGTTGTGTGAGGGGAACCCCGAGGAAAACCGCGCACGCACTATTTAGATAAATAGTGAAATGTATAAATATATTAGATTGTGGCTAGGTCATTGAGGAATGATGACAGATGCAGATACCTTCCAGAGATAAGATATCTTAAAATGGCCAGCATTATGCAATGTATATCTTACATCTCCATTGTTCTGTTATCATTGCTTTGGATTTCAATTCAGTGTGCTGCTATGCAAATAAACCAAAAACGCAACAGCTACAATCCATAGAAAATGTCTTTGTATAAGCAGAGGCTCTCCCATAGGATATCTATCAGGATAAAAAAGGATGTCTGCAGCCGATTCACTGATTGAGCATGATTGTGTTCCTATCCATTTCTGTCGTCCTCTTTCCATTGGCTGTGTATTTGTATCTCTGATCACAACCTTTTCTGTCCTCCCAGAAGCATGCAATTATGGAAATTAGTCATAATTGTCATGTGCACCAATTGCACGTAGGTTGCTTCATTAAAATGCACCAGGGAGCTGAAATAATGAGGGATGATCAAAACATTCCTTACAAAAGATTTGTTTAATTTGGCTAAAGTCCCTGAACGAAAGTCATATAGACAAAACACTATGTGAAGAACATCTAAATGATGCCCTGTTCACGTGGAACAAAACAATACCCAATCAGAAAGCGAGGTGATGGAAGATGGAAGTCTCCACGACATCATCCAAAACTTTTTCTTTTTTCCTAGCGAATAATAAGCAGTCCAAACACTATAGACCTTATTCAGAGCAGCGCCATGCCAGGTGTGAAAGCTAGGCTGTAGGAATAGATTTACTGTTTTCAATGGCATTCGCTTTAAAAGCTGTATAAAGCTCCCAGATCACATCATTTTGTCCACTGAGATGTCTTGGAAAGATATTTTTGCAGTGTTTCGTCAGCAGAACAATCCAAAAACACATTAAATAACAGTACAATCCACTGTCGAGATGTATGTCAATCCCTCACAGCCTCACTTTGATTCCCTTTAAAAATCAAAGATGGCGCTGGTGTGAATAAGGTCTGTTATCGCAGTTTCTTCTTTTACGCCGTCTGCCATGTTTGTCTACTCTGAAGTCAAGTTTGACCAGCAGAGGTTTTGCGAGATTTCCTGTGCTCACAATCAGGAATGTGACTCACAAGGGAATCTGTTAGGCTGCATCCGAAATGGCATACTTCCCTACTTTATAGTAGGCGAAAAACAATATGTGACAAAAGAAGTATGTCCGAATTCACAGTTCTCATGAAAGAATAAGCAAAAAGTTTCCTGGATGACCTACTTCCAGCAAGATTCTGAAGTGTGAATACGATGGAGACTTTACTATCCCATAAGGCCACGGGACAGGGTTTATGAATGGCAGAGAACCAATGTAACGGACACTGATAGGTCTCGTGATAACTACAATATGCTGAATGTAGTCAGAATTACATTCATGCTACACACATTCATATTATACATAGTACACACTTTTTTAGATCGTGAAGAAATTACTTTTTCAAAACAAGTACCTACTCAAGAGAGTATGTGATTTTGCACGCAGCCTTAAGACGCAGTCTTGGTCACATCGCGACACTCCACACACTATAGGAACAATACTGTTATGTCTATGATTTTTTTAACGTCATGTTTTTGCTCTCTCACATTTTAAATATCTTATACGATTTTCAAATATTTAGGTGTACTTTATTTTAATAGATTATTGCAGCTGTGACTTAAAAACCCAGAAGACTAATTGGCCAGTGGTTCCCTCGAGATGTTCCTATGGGTTTTTTATTATGGGGTTTTTCAGTTTATGAGTAAAATAAGGTCTGTGGTAAACGTCGAGTAAATAGTCAAGTTATGTTTACCACGGACCTTGTGTTACTCATAAACTTAAAAATAGAAAAAACCCTGGCCAATTAATCTTCTGGGTTTTGACGTCACAGCTGCAATAATCTATAGAGAGCCTAAATCCCTCCCCTTCCGGTCGACCACCATGTAGTCTCGCGTAGCCAGACCTTTAGACTGACGACTGAAGGTCTGGAATTCATAGCAGCTTTCTTTGGCCAAGGCCCGCCGCTAATCAATTACAGTTCGTTTCGTTCATCATCACGTTTCGGGGCGTGGAAATGTCCCCACAACAACAGACCAGCGTGCAACAAGTCAGTCCGCATAGAAAATCAAAGAAGGAGAAGAAAACAATCAGTAAGTCATTGCTGATTACGTTTACTGATTGCTACGTTTACTACGTTTAGCTGAACTTGATAAATGCTCATTTTCACTCATGTAAACACAACAGTTTTTCTTCACACGTCTGCACTTTGTTTCCCGGCGGACCGAAAATAAACGCGACACTCGCGCCCCCCCCCCCGGAAATCCGATAAAATTCAACCAATCAGATGACAACTTCGACATTCCTGAAGTGTTTCCAGTTAAGTGTACCATATGCATCAGACGTTTAGCCAACGTTCCGTGGGCGTGACGTCTGAGGCTGAGACTAACCACCATGGGACCTTATTTCGGAAAAATATTGTACGGTAGTCAATGGCGAGAGACAGCAAATATTTTGATCTCGTTTGAATTGTGCCCTGAATTACACATATGATGTTTATCAATTTAAAAGATACATTTTAAAGTCAAGAAAGTCGCAGTTTGATGTAAAACTCTTGAGGTATAAGACTGTGAAGATACGTAATTAATTACAAAGACTACAAACCCAAAAGGCGCACATTTTCTCTCAATGAATAAAGCTAACTTTACTGAAGTTAACGTCTGTAATTTTTTCTAGATTCTTACGTTATAATCGTAACGTTACATCGTCACGCCTGAGTGTTTTGTACCAGACTGCACACACACGAGCAACGGATCTTGCTCGTTGTTTTGCTTCCCGGGAGATGTAGTTCATTGAGCGAATTTTACATAAACTTAACGTTACTCTTCTGTTTTATGACAAACTGCAACTTTCTTGACTTTCAGAATTATCTTTTAAATTGACAATCATATGTGTAATTCAGGGCACAGTTCAGACGGAATAAAAAGATAAGTTGTCTCTCGCCATTGACTACCATACATATTTTTTCCGAAAAAGGTCCTATGAGCCGGAAGCGGAGGGGCGGGACTTAGCTCTCTATCCGGTTGTTAAGTCGTGACGTAAGCGCTCTCCGATAATACTGTTTCCGGGTCCAAAGGCCGCGTCCTCTCTACCTACCTACCGCTTTCGCCGGAGTTTTAACGTGTCCCCGTGTAGTTTAAATAGATCGGAGTTAGAAAAAAAAAAAACAAGTGACATTTAACTGTCATATACTGCTTTCCCTGTGACGAGAAAGATAAGAGAAAATGGCGGCAGTTGATTAGGTAAGTTACAAATCTTAAACGAATGAAGAAACTTTGGCGCCAGTGGGTGCTATCCCTTAATCCCCAGTAACACCCACTGGCACTGAAGCGAAAAAAGCCCTTTAAGAAAAGGGTTTATGTAGTCTAGGATCTGAAAGACGAGCGGAGCGCTTGGGCCCGGAAGAGGCTAAACGTCACGCGTGACGTCAGACTAAACAACCGAATTAAAGGAGCATTGCGGAAGTTCTGAAATTTCTAACCGTTACTAACACCAGTGGCTGTTAGAGAAACTGCAGCCAGTCTCATGCTCGTTCTCGGGGCGCACGCTCGCACGCTCGTTGGCCGCACTAGATAAGGCTTTTTTTTTGTGTCTGGATTGTGCTGGAGGCTGGTCGCTTCTTCCCGTCTGCAGACTCCATTTGAAACACTACTGCTAGCGATTGCCGCTGCTTATTAATGGCTGCCGTACGGATGTAAGCCCAAGTAGACGAGAACGCGCATGACGTCACATTTTGTGAATTTTCGCGCCAATTTGGACCCGACTCCTCCACACACACTTGAGCCTACAGGCTGATAAAGGCAACCGTGGTGGACAGTCAAGGTGTCATTCTTTCTATTACATTATGGTTGGCTCATAAATGTGCAATTGAAAACTCTATTTTATTTTACATAGCTACACATAGCCCCTTTAAAATAAAGTTAAATAAATAAATAAATATGTTAGATGAAAATGCAATCTAAAAAACATAATTGAATGTAAAAAATGAGAAATGTTGCCTTGGCAACAAACTAAAATATAATAAGTTGAAATACTAAAATTACTACAACTGAAATAAAAATAAATTAAAAGCTAAATAGAAATATAAAAAAATATATATATCACAACAGCACATAATGTTACTAAAACAAAATCAAATTTAAATAAGACTGAACATATAAAAATAACAGCTAATACTAAATGCTATGTTATAATACATAATACCAAAATAACACTGGACACAACCATAAGACTAACCTGACGTGAAACACTTTCATCATACTCATTATTTATTACATCACTACCACATGATGTGCTTTTTATAACCAGTTTCCACAGTTTGTCCTGAATATGTTAAAACATGTGAGCTCACCTTTCCTTTTGGACTCTTCTCATTGGCTGGGTACATGAATATGCCGCCATAAGCAATGGTGCGGTGTATGTCAGACACCATCGACCCAACATACCTGGCACCATACGGGGCACTACCATCCTGTGAGACAATTACATTTCATCAAATATCATATCAGGACATGTCATCAGTATTCATATGAATGATAAAAAACTCAAACTGTCTTCATATTTATCATTTTAGGCTTGGATTTTTGAATAAACTAAAAATAATTTCAACTTGCACCACAGTCTGCACACAATCTAAACAAACATTGTCTGGAACAAAAGGTCACAAGTGCTTTAATAAAAGAGGATAGGAAAGCAGGAAGTCGTGTGAGAAGTTCCAGGAAACTGAAACCCAGCTGGACAGCTAAAACACAAAAACACTTTATTTTACAGTGTCCCTGTTACACCTTACTATAAAACAGCAACTAAACCTAAACCAAACCCTACTCCTAATCTTAATTATATAGTAATTGCATGTTGGTAATTCATATTTCTCAGTATGTATTTGTATAGTTACACTGTAACAAGGACACCTTAAAATAGAGTGCAACCCACACGTCACCAAATGAAATCCCTCTTCCTTTAGAAAGATGTGAGCAGTAAAAACAACAAAAAAGAAACTACATAAAGTTGTTATATTTGGCTTTAAATTTGGATTTTAAGGTGGCAGCGTGTTCTCTTAGCCAACCCTACCTCAAGCAATGATAGACACAACAGACAAATCAATACTTCATGAGATAGCATGTTTCTGACAACACTTCTACGAAAACAACATGACATTCCACATAAAACATGTCAGAGGTGATAACATAATGAACGTGATTAGAAAGTTTCCCATTTCGTAATGCAGTATTTTATCTAAGACAAGCTCTTCAGTTTTTTGTTTTTCTTGTTTACTTTTTCCTTATCACCATCAGACTGCTTAAGATGATCTTAAAATGAAGAAACAAAAACAAATATTCCTAGAAACACAATATCTCACATCTATTCAAAAAAAAAACAATTTATATTAATAATTAACTAACTGACCCATGGAAAATTCATACTCAGCATATTTTATCATCACTCACTGCACGCAGTCGCTCTAAAATCAGTTACATATGCTGAGTCTATGTTCCAGGTCAGAAAACAAAAAAAAGACTCATTCTGCAAAGGAAGTCGCTCATCACTTCCCAGCATATGTAACGTGTGGAAACATCAGCTGATGCTAAGCACGGCAATGCAGTCATGCAAGCTGTTGATCAGTCAGCAAGCATTATTCAGACTCACTTTGTTTTAAACCAAGTGATCTTCAGGCCAGCTAAGCAACATTTTCTGTTCTGTCGCAACATGTCATGAACATGTGAGTACGCAAGGCTCTCTCACATGATGTTTTGTACACAGCAAATCACCATGTGCACTCAACGGTTGATTTGTGCTGTGGTCTTACGGACTCACTCAAAACCTTGGCAAGTAACAATAAGACTCTCCCAAAATAATATAAAAAAGACAAAGCAAAATTCTTTGGCTATGTATGTCTCATATGGAACCCACCTCTGGGTATTTCTTGTGCTTTATATACTCATTGACTGCAGGCTCAAAGTACTTAGCATAGCCCTCGTTGATACTGTAAATCTTCCCCTTTTTCTTGATCTTCACATTTCTGTCTGTCAGAATGAATTCTCCAATTGCCTAAAGAAGAGAAACATTAAAAAAAAATCATGACCTCATGTTACACAATGACACCCTGCTGTACTGTATGCTGTAATAAAACTAAATATAAATTAGCCTAAGATGAGGAATCAAAACTAGTTCACTACAGCCACAAACTATTCAAGACTTTTACCCGAAATTGAATAAAGAAGTGCCCCTTTTAATATGTAAAAAAAACTCCAAAGATGTTAAACCATAAAGAGAAGTGAAACAACTCTCAGTAACACGTTATATAAGTATAAAAAAAAGTTTCACAGTTTACTACATAACTATTTTTCTTTTTAAGACAATATTATGTTCGGTGTCTGCTTACTTTGCTCATAATAGTCGTTAATAGTCGTGTAAATGATTCACTGAATTGTTTGGTGTGCCTTTAAAGGGATATAGTTCACCCAAAAATTAAAATTCTGTCATCATTTACTCACCCTCAAGTTGTTCCAAACCTGAATGAGTTTCTTTCTTCTGTTAACCACAAAATAAAATATTTTGAAGAATCTCAATAACCAGACAGTTGGGCCCCATTGACTTCCATGGTAGGAAAAAAATACCATAGAAGTCAGTGGGTGCCGTCAACTGTCTGGTTACCAACATTCTTTAAAATATCTTCTTTTGTGTTCAACAAAAGAAAGAAACTCATACAGGTTTGGAACAACTTGATGGTAAGTAAGTAAGTAATGACAAATTTTTCATTTTTGGGTGAAGTATCCCTTTAATTAACTGATTCCTATAGTAGGCCTACCTTGAATAAGGCTACATTACCATAAAACTCTGATTTCAGAACAGCCTACTTTTCATATTTATTTAATAAATTCCTGGCATTATTCGTCATCATTTCAGCAGATTGAACTGTTTTGTGCGTACTGGATCCAGCATGAAGAAGTCAACTCCAGTTCCTGTACTGATAGCCACTACCGTGGCGCTGCCGTAAAGCGCGTAACCCGCACACACGATCTGATTGCCCGGCTGTAGGGCGTCCTTGACAGTCGGTTCTCCGTCTGAGGCCTGAAACAGGGAAAACAACTGAATCAGCGTCCTGTTCACAGACAAAAGACAAAAGAGTGAATTTAGGCTAATCGTGATTAAATGGACTGTTAAAGCAAATAAAATTGTACATACGTCAACATTTAACAAACCCAATGACACCACCTAGAGTGCATGTTTGTTACTGCAGTACGAAGAAGTGTAACTTTGTAACGATTACGTAGTAAGAAAATATTATATTAAAACATAACAAACGTTAAATAATAGAATGCCGTTGTTAATCATTACATTCTAGTGCACTTAATAAAATCAATTTAAAGTTATATTGAATTCATGCTTAGCCAATATTTGTCATCAGGCAGGGTCAAATGCAGTCAGCATACCTCGTCAATCTGCATGGGAGAGTAGCACAACAACATCAAACCAATCCATATCGCACACCACATGAAAGAAAGCTTACATTGAAATACAAGTATATTATTTATTTATTGCATTTGTTTATGGGTTTCTCGCATGCATCAAAAAGTAGGCTACACCAAATGCACATGCAACTCCAGTCAACAGATGCAGTACAAACACTCACTCACTCTTTTGTAGATGGCAAAGATGGTGCCTATGGGGGCCAAACAGTCAATGTTGGAGGAGCCATCCAGAGGATCAAAACAGACTATATACTTTCCCTGTGACAAACAGCAGTCTGAACTGAGTATGCATCCGAAATGAGACGGCGACCTCATGTGGTAATTATCTGAATGAACTCCAACAAATATGCATGAACACAGGGCACATTAGACTGACAAATAGCCTAGTTTACATAGCAGCCATAACTATTTTGAAACCACACAGACTTTATTTATTTAATTATTCCAGGCATGCAATTTTATCTTACCTAACTATTAAAGTTTTCCCCCATACTTTATCCCATTCTAACTGTTTTGATAATATCCAGCTCAAAATATTTGATTATTATTTTTATTATTGTTGTTGTTTGTTGTTTTGAGTTATGTTGAGACTTTGTAAAACATGTGAACAACACATTTTGAGCTAGATTATTCTTTTTTTTTTGTATCTCATTACATTTTTTTAATCTCTTTTTCCAAAGAGTTGCAGTATCATTTTATCATAAGCACATTAATATTTAGGCTATACTTGTTAGACCAAAATTCATTGCTGAAATAACAACTCCAATTAATATTCTTTCCAGCTTTGGTGGTATCAGGTGTTAAAGGAATAGTTCACAATATATATTTTGTCATCATTTACTCACTCTCATGTTGTTTTAAACCTGTATTAGGCTACTTTCTTTCTTCTTTGAACACAAAAGGAAAGTCAAGGGCCTGTCAAGCTAAAAGAAAATGACAAATGCACCATTATAGTCAATACATACAATTTCATTTTCTTAAGCCAAACCAATGAAAATATCTATACGTTCACATGCAAATATGGCACACTGTAAAAAATTATTTTCATGATTTGTTATCACAACTTTTTATATTTTGTCACTTCAACTTAGATAATTAATGTAGTTCAGATAACATAATATTTTGAGTTTCTATTTATTAAACCAATCTCCTTTGTTGTATTAACTCAAAGTTTTAATTTCAATTAACTAAAAATTTTAAGGCAACCAGGTAACTTACTTTTTTAAGTTAATCCAACTTTTTTTTTTTATAGAAGACACCAATGATGTTGGATGTGATTTTCCTAATTTTCAGTGAAATTAAATTTCCATGTTTTTTCCCCCCCAACTTTTGTGAAGCTTTTAAAATGCACTTTTAGGAGCATGACTGACTTTATGAAAAGAGCAGCATAAGCCTTCTATCTAACATTTTTTGTGGAAAGAAAAACATCCTACAGGTTTGGAACGACATGAGAGTGAGTAAATAAGGACAGACATTTCTCTTTAACAATAAAATATATATTCATAAACAAGACATACTCTTTTCTCAGCAGGTGTGTAGATGACATTCTCGTTCTCCTCAGAAACCATCAAACAGGTGCCATAAGACGCATGCAGCATATTGATGACCAGATCATTGGAAAGCACATCCAACTTCTTCTGCTCATCGCCTGTGACGTTCACCTGCCCGGCAAGACCTTGACTGTGTTCAGTGAAACAGAACATACTAATATTATCAAAAAGCAGAAATGCTGTCATGAGAATTAGTAAATTAGAAATTAACATGCAGCCTCGCATTTAATAGATCATTTATATTATTTTATAATTATTAGGATTTATTATAATAATATAATTATTATTATTTCTTTACAAAGACAACTACATTACAAACTACTAAAAATGGATTTATGGTAGCCTAGCGCTTTTATTCTTCAGTCCAGTTCTGCATGTTGTAACGGTCATGTTCTGTTCTGTTTCATGTGTTTGCTGTCACTGTTTGCCTGAGCTCTTGACTCATTATTTGTTGCTATGATTTCTGATTGCGTTTCACACCTGTTCTTTGTTTGATTGATTAAAGCCCTCAGTTTCTCTTAGTTCTTTCTTCTGGATTGTCTGAGTTGTCGTTGATGTTTAATGTTGGCTTGTTGATTTCTCTGTGTTTGTTAAAGTGTCTCCTATCCCATTAATCTTCTGTCTCGCTTTTTTGTGGATTACACATTATTCAAACTGGGTAATAACTAAATACTAACTCTGAACCTACCCCTAAACCTAACCTTTACCCATGTAGTTATACATATTACTGGGTACTTTCTACGTAGGCCTACTTTACACGTAAGTGCACATACTGTAAAATAAAAAGCAACCTAGTTTGTTGTTTAACTAACCATACACTGTAACTTTACAGTTCTTTTACTAGAACTAAGTTAGTCTCAAATACATTACTAGGTCTGTCTATTCGTCCTCACATTTTGATTTTATAATTGGTTTTCACCCTCTTCTGCTTCATACAAAGAATGTGTTCCCAACACAGTTAGAGTAAAACATATTCATTCTCATAATGCAAAATAATTGAGTGAAACTTACAGATGATTGAGTCCAGCTTTCCTGACAGCAGATGAAATAGCTTTAATAGCAGTTAACAAGGAATTAATGAGCTGTGTGAGTTCTCCGGTGGCCCCCTTCACCTTCCGCCCCTTCTCCATCACGAAACGAGTGAGGGTCCATACGTCCACATCAAAGACCGACTGATCCGACATTCTTACAGTGTCCGAGAGTTGCTGCAGTTGGACAGGCAGAGACTAACTGAAGAGACTCTAGGCAGTCTTTTTTACACACACAGTGAGTGGATGAAGGCCAAGGTTATATTGGTGAAGCAGATCAAGTGACAGTATAGTCTGAATGCTAGTAGAGCCAGAGCTCAAAGAGCCTAACTTATAAAGCACGTTCCTTGGCTCTAAACTCATTATTTATGTTCACTGTTGTTACATGACATATACTCAGGGTTATTAGGTCATGGGTCACTAATCAAAGCTCATGAGTGTTTATGACAATCATGTCTTAATGAACACTGGAGGTCTGTTAAATGGATCGCATTAATAAAACTGTGTATTTATTTATATGTAAATGTGTCCTAATAACTCAAAGTCAAACCTAGAACTGTGACTAAACACATCAAACACATTTAAAGAAAATGGATAAACAGCATTTTAGATTTGATTCACAGTACTGAAAAGTGCAATTAACATGCTTTCCGAGGACTTCATTTAAACTGTAATCCTCAACGAGCACTGTTTACGCAATATATTTAAGCACTGCTATAGACGTCGCTCTCCATATTCAACAGATTTGAAAGACATATTTCCAAACAAGCATTGCCTCATGCTCTTATTGCCTTAAATGTGGGTGCTTTCTTTGCTACCGAGCCCAAAATAATACTCCTTAGGATCAGAACCTTCCAGAAAAGCTGTGGGCTACAACACAGGAGAAATCACTGAACACAGGCAAGCATTTCTATACACAATTTGTGTTTTATACTGCACTATGCAACAAATAATTATCATTAACATCTTGAAATGAATAGATTTGCATGCATATCTTTTTTGACCATGGTCATGTAGAGCAACACCCAAAAATGTGTCTCAAATGTCAGCTGGGCTCTATGCGCCTACTGGCCTTTACAGAAAAGGTCATCTGCTCTTCATTTGGTTGCTTGAACTTCTTGTATGTCTTGTATTCAAATCTCTGTTTATATAAGAATACATTGAGTATGATAAAGGAAACAGCATTTTTCATTTACAAATAATATTAAAGTGTTCTCTGAGGCTTACTGAAGTAATTAAAACATCATACGTTAAAGTTACCATGAAATCAAAATTGACCATTTTTATATTGCAGTATTACTGTCATGACAACTCTCAGAGAGATTGAAATGGTAATGGATATGGCAATGTTAATATATTTGGTCTTGGCGGAATAGATCTGCCACACTCTGAGCAGATTTACGGGACTTGCTACTGCCAATACATTCGCAGACATTGCTGTGAGCATGTAAGACATGCTGCTGCATATGTAACATACATGAATTAACCCTCGTTGCAGATCTATACAGGTGGAGCTGGGGGAGGTGGAGGGTTTCTGAAGCGTGCTGCAGACTGCTAACATCAACACTACCTTTAGAATGTATACAGTTATAGCAACCCGCCCCAGACTCTAGAGTGTCACCAGACCTAATCCAATCAGCATAACCATTCAAAGAATGGGAAGGGGATCCAAGAGCCATTAAAGACAAAAGGTGAGAGTAGGCTATCTCAGTAATCTGGCTCATTTGACTTAAAAACAGTAGAGGAACTGGCAGAAACCTCTAGCTAAAATCTTTGCTTAACAGAACCATTCATCAGGGGTCTCATTTATAAAACGTTGCGTAGGATTCATACTAAAAGTGAAACATATTCATTCTCATAATGCAAAATAATTCAGTGAAATACCGTGCGTATACGCCAGAACCTGTGCAGAATTCACTTTATAAATCCCAGTCAGCAGAAGATTGTGCGCAAATGCGTCTCCTCCCCGAAATAACCATATATGGAGCTTACAACGACTAGTTTTACTATGCATAATCATCTGCATAACATTTGCATATGATTATTCATCCAAGTGATAACATGATTAACCAACCCGATCTCACAACCAATTTGTATGAATTTGTACGAGTGGCTAATTCGTAACAATTCATACGACCTGACTCGTACAAATTTGTAGGATTTTTGCTAAATCGTACATATTTTACGAATTCCAAATTCGTATGAATTCATACGAATGACCTACACCTGACCCTGCCCCTAAACCTACCCATCACGTGGGTTTAAACAAATCGTCGTATGAATTCATACGAATTAGCCACCTTTTAATCATTCGTACAAATTCGTACGAATTGGTCGTGAGATAGCGTTGGATTAACAGTACAAGACATTAGGAAAATATGAAATATGAATGTGCTGTCACATTACATTAATGAAAATAATTTAGTAGCCTTCCTTGTTTTTTAATAAATAAATCAAATAGAGAATTTCAGAGAAAGTTTTTCTCAATATTTTCCACTGGCCAAATAGTAATTTAATTGATTTATATTTTTAATAGGAACAGATAGACCTTGTTGTGCATTATTTGCACAAAACTATTTTCTCAGACAATCTGCTATTATCATGATAAGCAATTATCTCTGTAATTAAAACATTAAAACACAGCATGCCAGAGGAAAAGTGTTCAAAAGCATTGCATCCACAACAAATATTTCTATTTATTGAATATAAAAAATGTTGTTAAACTTCTCAGTAATGATTTCATGTAGTTTAAGTGTTTAACTCCATTAATGAGAATGGCATATTTAATCTAAATGTTTATATCAGAAGTAAAACATAATTTAAATCATTATTAGGGCCCGAGCACTAAGGTGCGAGGTCCCTCTTGAAACTGTTAGGATTATTTTTTTCTTTCTGCAAAGTAAGCCCCATTTTCGAGGCCGCAACATGCTCGAAAAGTCACCAAATTTTGCACACATGTCAGGACTGGTGAAACATTTTGTATTTTGTGGGTTTCGCGGATGGGCGTGGCAAAATGGCTCGCTAGCGCCACCTAGAAAATTAGAAAAAATTAGCCCCTCGTCCATGTTCGACCTACATGCACGAAATTCGGTGGGGACGTGTATCCTATCAAGACGCACAAAAAAGCCTCAAGAACCCATACCCTAAACTCGACAGGAAGTCCGCCATTTTGAATTTGGCGGCCATTTTGGGACGATTTACACACTCCGTACTTTGACGAACTCCTCCTAGGGATTTAGTTGGATCGACTTCAAATTTCTGCTGTGCATTCTAAAGGCATTGACGATGAAAAGTTGTGCTATCTGCGCGTTTTCGTCAATGGGCGTGTCCGTGGCATCGATGATTCGCCATGAAACAGGAAGTTGGAGTAACTTTGCTGTACATGCTCAGATCTGCACCAAATTTTGCACGCTTGACAAGAGTCCCGCCCTGAACACATGTACATGCCGACATTCACCCCCAGTCATAGCGCCACCTGCTGGCAACAGAAAGTGACCTTTAACGAAGCAGCCCCCGCCGCACGTTTGACCTACATGTATGAAATTTCTGTGGCACATCAACCATGTCCAGACGCACAAAAAAGCCTCTTGGAGCGATGCCCTAAACCCAACAGGAAGTCGGCCATTTTTAATTTACCGTCAAATTTTGGCTGATTTACACACTCCGTACTTTAACGAACTCCTCCTAGGGATTTAGTCCGATCGATTTGAAATTTCTGCTGTGCCTTCTAAAGGCATTGACGATGAAAAGTTGTGCTATCTGCGAGTTTTCGTCAATCGGTGTGTCCGTGGCATGGCATCAAAGATCAACTCATCGCCATGACACAGGAAGTGGTTGTAACTTCAGTATACATGCTCACAGCTGCACCAAACTTTACATGTAGGATGAGAGTCCCGCCCTGAACTCATGTACATGCCCACATTCACCCACAGTCATAGCGCCACCTGCTGGCAACAGGAAGTGACGTATAACACCTTCATGCAGTGTCTGAAAAGCGTAGCAAATTCACAGCTGCACTGGCAGAGCTCCAGAATATGCAACAGAATATGCGGCCGCATCACTCCCCGACGTGCTACATGTGCGAGGGCCCGCCCATCGCTGCTTGCAGCTTTAATTTTATTTAGTGAAACTGTTATTGTGAACATGCACTGTATTTATGATTAGGACTCATTACGAAGATTTAATTTACTTCCCCCTCCCTTTTGCAGTGACATCTCTTCTTTGATGACATGATTACTGGTGCAAGGGTGGGGCCAACCTGTCACTCACATGACATCACAGCAATAGCCAACCACAACGATCCAGTCAGTTTCCCATGGAAAAAACTCACATTTTTCTTGTTCAAGAAGCGTTTCACTCACAAGGAAGAAAAGAGTATCACACCGTTTCATGCTGACTTTAATGTACGAGTTCTTAACACAGAGAAAACATGTCTATCAAAGTCTTTTGTTTTGCCAATAGCTTTATTCACAGCTTCCCTCAATAGGGTGCAATGAAGGCACGATATATTTTGATCTGTACAGAAAGAAATTAGATCAATTTAAATCATCCTCATGAACTTGCTTCTGTCTTTTTGCTTGACAACAATTCCAGCTGCCAAAAACACCCACAGATATTGTCTAGTGCAGAACACATCGTGTTTCTATAAAAGAAAATGTTTTGGTCTCACGTTTAAAAAAAAAAAAAAATCACTGCTTAGTCCGGTGTTCTCTAAAATACTTATAGGTATAAAGTGTATAAAAAACATTTGGTTTTAGGGAGTTAGATCGAAATTACTGAAGTATTTTGAAAGTAAGAATATATTTTGGTCTCTCATTCTGGAGTGTCAAGTATTATATCTTCTTTATTATTCCGATTCTCTCTGACTATTGGTCTTCATTTATGGTGTTTCTGAAAGATGGAGATGTACTCTTGGACATCATCAGGGGAGCCCATCACCACAGGTACCCGCTGATGGATGTTCTCGGGCTGGATGTCCAGGATGTTGGTGGTCCCTGTGGTGGCCATTCCTCCGGCCTGCTCCATGATGAAGGCCATGGGGTTGCACTCATAGAGAAGTCTGAGCTGAAGAGGGTGAAAGAGTTTTACAAGTCTGTACCAGTCCCAGACACATTATTTAGTTAGGGCTTCCTCCTATTCCTAGCTCCCTCTATCGGCTTTAAAAGCAGCTGTAGCAGACACAGGTGAGTGAAGCATTGAAAGCTTTCTCACTAAGGTATTTGAATTATGATACTGTGAAGTAACAGCATGGCACAAAGGGTTTTTACACAAGTATCTATAATGTAATGGATCCTATTCCAGGTCTTACGGATAGAGAGAATAAACATTGACACGCCTGCATATTTGACACCAAACAAAAGAACTGGAGCAAAGGTCATACATGCTTTCTTCACTTCATTTAAGCATTTCATTAAATAGTACAGTGTCTGGACACTTTTAAGTGAATATATGAATGTCATTAAATTAATTAAACACTACATTACATTTACATTGCTACATATTGTCAAACATGGTAGATCATTGCACCTGTGGTTAGTATGAATGAACTTGAGAGGAATTAATTGGGACCAGTTAGTTAAAACTAACTGCAAAAAGTCTCAGAAAAGTGATGTTAGTTCAGATCTAGCAGTTCTAACCTTTTCTTAGAAGGTGCTAATGCATTCAGGCATTTATAAGTGCAACTTGGGTGTCCAAATACTTTTTTTGAGCTGCTGAATAAGACTTTGTCAAGCAACAACAAGACAATTTTATGAAAAATAAATAATCATATTTAATGGACTGTATTACCGAATATATGGCTATATTCATCTGAATATTATGTATGAAAGCATATCTGAATATGACTGTATTCAGGTTACAAGTGTTTAAATGCAGTTCAGAAAGAAAATTGCTCAACAGTTGACTTATTGTCGTGACCGCGTCTACGTTTAAACAAGGTCACATGAATTTGTACACAATGTTTAGATGAAGTACCTTTCCTTTGGGGCTCTTCACATTTGCTGGGTAAAGGAAGATTCCTCCATAAACAAGCGTCCGATGCACATCTGCCACCATTGAACCTACATAACGGGCTCCATAGGGCGCACTGCCATCCTGAACACATTTGTACAGTTATACTCCATGTGTGTCCTTTAGTAGCTGGAGGTGTATTTGAAATGTATAAGTTTGTTGAGCTTTTATTATTTTTAGGGAAATATATATTTTGGGGGGTAAAAAACGCATACTGAACCTCCGGGAACTTCTTCTTCTGCAGGTACTCTGTGACGGCAGGATCGAAATAAAGGGCATAACCTTCATTCAGACTGTAGATCTTCCCCTTCTTCTTCATCTTCACATCTCTGTCCACCAGAATGAACTCTCCAATAGCCTGACATTTAAATGCATTAATGCATGTGTTATTTAGAACTTATTGTCTTTGGAGAGCGTCTGTGGTATGCTATCAATTATCACAGAAAATAACTTAGATTTGTCCTAAGGAAGAGAATAGATACATTTACAGTAATAAACGTCTTACTTTTTTTTCTAGTTATAAAGTCTGTTTATGAGCCGTTTAATTCATAAAATTTGATTTAAAAAATGTAAAACTAATTCCTGATGGGAACCCCTAAAAGGTACCACATAGACAGAACACTTTACGGTTCTAAAGAAACCTTTCTTCTAAGAGTGTACACTGTTCCAAATTATGTCTCCTAGATAATGCTATGAATCATATCATTTCCAGCTACAAATGATTAACTACACATAGCTACACATTCTTAGCTTGCTTTGTGTAGACTGACTAATCTGTGAAACCAACTGATTCACTGGTGAATGATCCCAAAGTGATGTGTAAGCAAATCAGACTCACTGGATCTAACATGAAGCAGTTCACTCCCTGACCAGTGGAGAGGACAATCATGGTGGCACTGCCGTATAGTGCATATCCAGCAGCCACTATGTTTCTACCAGACTGCAGGGCATCTTTCTCAGACGGCTCGCTGTCTGTGCACTGTGAACAGAGCAGTCATTAAAGTGTGTTTAGATGGAACGTGGACTGTCATGGGCTGCTTGCATTCTTGCAAGTTTATTAAATATATCCAGTCATACCTTTTTGTAGATGGCAAAGATGGTCCCAATCGAAGCAAGGCAGTCAATGTTGGATGAACCATCAAGAGGGTCAAAGCAAACCACGTATTTACCCTTGAACACATGCAAGAAGCTTTGGTTAAATAAATATTACTGAAGTAGAGGTGCATCTTGACTTGCATTACAGCCATTTAATGATGTAGCTCTATCATATGAAATCCTCACTCATCTTTAAAATCACGCACGCACGTACACACATATATTTGACTGGCTTATGTCTAATTTTAACACAGCTTTTGACTAATATAGTTCCATGCGTTACAGTTATTCATGATTATTAGACTTTTTAACAAATAAATATAACAAAAAAAATATTTTATTAACTGTGTAATATCCAGGACTTTTTTAAATTCCCTGAATTTCCAGGTTTTCTCAACTCAATGGATAGGCTAATACGTCTTTGCACATGTATCTCAGTTTCATATTCTTGAATGTCAGATTAGATTCAGGATGTGTTTTTGGTCAATAATACAGGTTATGATCTATAAGCTTGCATCTCTACCTAGCAGCTGAAATCAGTCATGTGACTAGGTCTCCATGTTCTGCCCAAGACATGTGGAAACTCACACTTTTCCATTCCATTGGTTATGTTTTGGCAAACACAGTACCTTACCCGTCTATCTGGCTCCACAATGATTGCAGTGTCATGTTCCTCAGTGACCAGCACACATGAGGTGAACGAGGATTTGATCATGTTTATGACGAGGTCATTGGAAAGGATGTCCAGCTTCTTAACCTGATCACCTGTCACATTGGTACTTCCAGCAATGCCATACCTGGGAGAAGTATTTCAAAGTCATGAGTTGAATCATATTAGAGGGACTGAAATTCGTTTTTAGGTTTTGTTTCTCAATGCTTTATTGAAGTGTTGTATAAAAGCAAAATCACACTACTTCCAGTACAACGGCACAATTTGCTCTAGTGATCCTGCATACATAATCTATTTAATGGATACTGAATAATACACTAATTTGTGATATAAATGGCTCAATTTCATTTTTTTTTAAAGCCATAGGCTTAAAAGTACAAACTTCAGGTTTTTCATTTCTGCTGGCATTTCCTAAACCAGCATGTCTATATAGCCTCGTGAGACCATCCTGATCTCGCGAGCTTTCAAGGTTTCACTCGCAGATCAGTCTGGATACTTTCCGTTAAAGAAAATTTGGGAGCAGTTCACCAAACGAACGTCCAATCAGCGTTGGCTTTGAGGCGGGTTGAGGTGTGACGCAACGAGAAGCGCGACAGTTCAGTCTAAAGAACATGGCGGCTTCAGTTATTTGTAAATTGTAGTTACATAAACGGCAAATATCCTTTGCCGACATGTTGCTTATTTGCTGAGCTAACGAGCCTTTACCTGCAGCAGCAAGAGTAGCCTGGCTTGTGGTTGTGTTTTCGTCGTAGCTCTGTTAGTACGTCATATGCTTCGTTGATCTGATTGGTTGATTTGGCCCGTCTATCACCAACATAGGCCAATCAGCTAACCAGTATTTTCGCCCCTTACCAAAACTACTTCAACGGAAGGTTTCCAGATGGATATGCGGAGCAAATCCATCTGGCGGAGTCAGGTTAATGTCTATATGCTTCAGTTTCAAAACTTAAGCTAATCACATGTGGGGGAAAAATAACAAAACAAAACAATAAACCAGCATATTGCATTATATTATAAATGTTCAGGTCATATTTCACTCAAAAATTAAATGAATGAATACGAAATTATATCATTTTTATATAAAAAAGTGCATTGAGAATAAAAAAAAACCTAATTAAAACAAAGGAACAACAAAGTAGACTAAATTGTGTTTAATATACATTAGTAAGTAGCTACTTATTGTATTAAACTTCTCCGTCAAATCTGATTGGTTGATTGAAATGCTGATCGAGGAACATGTAGGTACTCGGTGAAAACCCATTCATCTTGTGGGTAAAGTAAACAAGAGATGGACACTGGTTTTAAACTAAAACAAACGGATTAATTTGTGCAACTCATGTTTTTGCAAATCAAACACTTTGGAGTACCAATCGATTCAGTCAAAGGTGTGCAAAATATACTCACAGGTGCGCGATCCCGGCTTTCCTGACAGCGCTCGAGATGGCTTTTACAGCCGTGCACATCGCGTTCAGAAGAGTTGTCAGCTCGCCTGTGCCTTTGGCTTTCCTGCCTTCTTCAAGCAGAAATCTCGTCAAAGTCACAACATTAGTGTCGAATGAACTACGGTCTGACATGACTGCAGTGCAGAGTTAAATATCTTCTTGCTGATGTGAAAATGAAAAAGATCTCCTATTAATAATATGGGTAATTCCTGCAACTCATTCTATCGCGGAAACAAAAATATGAAGGCGGAAATGGTGCTGGAGAGGGGTGTATGGAGCTAAACTAAACCAATGAGAAGTGCACAGCCAGAGGGTTAGAGGTGTGACTGACTGACTGCGTGGAAGTTTCAAAACAATGCTGCATTGTGGAGACAGGGGTGTGAATGAAAGCCCCCCTCATGCCTGATCTCTGCTGTGTCATCATGATCATGGGGTTGAGTCTGACCCACTGGCGAGCTGACATTACTACTCTACGAGTGGCAGCAGTTTTAGGGTGAATGTTCTTCTGTTAACTTATTTAACTTCATCTGTAAATGTTCTAACCACACCTTTTGAGGTTGAATGGTCTAAAAAGAGTTCCTGGGGATTGTTCAGAGTTGTCAACTATAAGAAGTCAGTCTTCAGTCTATCAATGGTGTTGTTTGTCTCATACTGGTCAGGCTGGTTTATAATTTGCTGGGTTTGGAGAGGTTTTTAATTAGAATTTAACCTATTTTAATCAATTGTTGTTCAGTTCAACGCAAGAGATTTAACATTTACCGAAACATAGCCTACTTCAGACAACTACTTTTTTTATAGGCTACATTACAGTTATGGCATGACGGTATTAAGCATTGCGATTTTACAGTCGGTGCTAAATGGCTATAGGAAAGTCTCTTTGAAAAAAAAAAACATTTATGCTGTGAATATTCAGCATTTGACTTAAAATGAGAAAGATACAATGATGGCAGAGTTGAAATTTAAGGCTGGCCGTTTCACAGAACCTGATATCACTAAATGCAACATTTTCCTGGATACTTCTTTGTTGATCCTGGATCAACATTCTGATCAACCAATCAGATTTGAGGGACAAGTTTACAGTAAAAAAAGAGAGAAAAAAGATAAAGTTGACAGTTTATGTCAAGCAGGCTTACAAGCAGGATTATGTGAAATAAGTTTTTTTTACTGTAAATTTAGTCTATAAAAGCTATAATATAGGCTACCATATTTTTTACAGGACATTTCTGGCACCCACAGCTGCCAGGTTTTTACCATAAATTTAATAAACTTTTTTTTTTACAGTGTAGGGTTAGGTTTAGGGGTAGGGTGTGGTTATATTTAAATTAGGAATTTTTACATTTTGTGTGTATTTTGACTCCATACCGAACTACCGTTAAGTAACCACTAGAGGTCAGCCCTGAATAAGTGTTTCTTAATTCACTTTCCCCAAAGGGAAGCATGATGAGCCCATTTCATCAAATGTTCTCATAAACTTTGAATAATAACAAACATAGACATTAAAACAGACTAAATGTACAGTATTGGGTTAATAAAGAGCAGTAAGCTACAGAATTACCTCTAAGAAACTGGTTAACACTGCTGTAATCTCTGAAGCCACATCCCACCTCAACCCTCAATGATCAGCCACACCACAAAACAAACTAACTGTAATAATGGTCATGGATCATCCAGGTAATGACACAAGTATTAAGAATAATGTGTATGTCAATTTTTTTAATGGGGTCATCCACAAGGTGCATGTCCTTTGACTACTGCATTTCCAAGTTTTCTACTTTGGTCCCTTATTGATCTCCACATTAGATTATTATTAATAATAATAAACTCTCAGAACGTTTATGAATGAGTTCAATACAGTCAGAAAGAGAAGTAAGAACATTCAGGTTAAGTGTTGGATCATATTAAAGACTCAACATAAACCAAAATAAAAGTCACCCTTTGCAAAGTTCATTTATAGCCTATTGTTGGCCTGACTTGAGAAAAAATGAAAATGCCCCATGGAAATCTCTATTAGCATTTGCATTTGAACTTAAAATAGCCTATAAAAATTTGAATAATTTGGTGTTAATATAGTCACAATGTGTGACTTTTAGTGACCCTGCTGATATCCTCCTGAGACGCAGAAAAATAAGTTTTTTTAATTTAATATTTTTTCATGTCATTAGGCATTACATTTTTCATGTTTAAGCAAAAACAATGGGCTTTTTTAATTCACCAATCAATGTTTAGGTTTCAGGCTTTTTTTAACCAAACTTTGTATAAAGATGATTCTCAACTATGTTATGAAATATATAATGGAATGAATTGATATAGGCCTACTTTTTTTTTACTTTATGCAATAAATATAAATGGGTTGTCCCATTCAATACAACACTGTATCTAATTAGCATTTTAATGTTCTTGGGGCAACATGTAATGAAAAACGTGTAATAATAGGAGTAATAATTGGTAACATTTTCATAATGATATCTAATATTTCATAGGAATATTTATATATAATTTATAATTCACTTGTTGTTCCTCCCAAATGCCTGATAAACATGATGTCCACTACTGTGGACGTATTAAACAAATTGTATTGTTTTGTAACAGAAAGTCATATTTTGATTAGAAACCATACCATTTTCATGAGATGTTGATTTACGACAATTCATTTGAAAACCAGTCAGATTTAGATAGACTAAGTGCTAAGTTTGATCACTAATTTCATTTCAGTCAGTTTTAAAGACCAAGGAGAAGTTGTGAATCTTTCAAGCATGTGTGGTCTTTACATGGCATCCAGACTTAAAACTGTGGCATGTATGGTGTTAGAGAAATTCACTAAAATGTAATGTCCACAGTGTACAAAAGTGTATTCCTGGGTCCCAGGAGGATAGCAAGCAAGCAGTAAGAGGAGCACCTGCCTTTGTGTACTCAGTTATTTGCACGTCACGCTCTCACGTCAGGGAACATGTATTGTGCGCTCGGGTGAAGCACGCTCTTGTGCGCATGAGCGAAGAGGACAGGAGGACACTTCACCGGGACTTTTACCACGGACGGGAGAGGGACGTATAAACAAACTTATTTGAAAAAAGGTAGGCTCAATCATTGTTCCTTTTTTAAAAACACGCTTGCCGCATGGGCTACTTCTAAACATGACTTTATCGCTCACTTCAGGGCGCGTGCGAAACCTGATCCAGCAGCTACAGGTCTGCAAAGTGCAAACACTTGTGGTTTTCTGTGGGACATGTTAAGCTGATACATTTTGTCTTAAGTTAAAATTATGAGTACATGTATAAATATAAATTAATCGTGACAGTGGTATAAAAAACACTTAATGTTTAAAAGCTGCAGGACCAAAGTTGGGCGATTGTAGTGCATGTCGCACGACTCTAGTTGCTTGTCAAGATAAGAGATTACAATATAATTTTTAATGGTTAACAGGGTCAGATCTTTTGTGGGGAAAATAATTTTCTTCAGATGCTGTGTGTTGAGACTACTCCGTGAACCCATGATTTGTTTTATACACAACGTTCGATAAATGATGTAAATAGAGTTTTTGCAGCTAACCTTTGTGTCAGGAAGCATGCGTTCCTGATTTTTCCCGCTACACCATGCGTTTATGTTAAATGTTTATTTATTTAGGGGCATGTGATGTAAATTGTCTGCTAAATGATAAGTTTAGCTTTGTAGTTCTCATGACTGAGTTGGCTACCTGTAGTGGAGAGCAGGGTAATTGTTCAAGGTCTGGTGTCTCTTAAAGTTTGATAGGCTATGTGTTTGTTAAATAAAACTTGGTTTAAAAAATCTAGTTTAAAAATCTACAACTTTACAACCCTAAACTGTATAAATGTATGTCAAGTGAGTGCTGATGTTACAACCTAAGGCCAGATGGTTTGTGTTACACTAATAGAACACACAGACATTTGACAATTTTGTTAAAGTGATTGTTAGCCTACAACACTCCCCAGTATCACCTAATATAAATACATTTCCCAGTATTCATGAAGTCCAGCAAATTTCAAAACTCTTCAGATGCAGTCCTCTGGTCGCTTGACAGGAAGTAAGTAATTACGATAATCCCCTTTCCTGTGCAGATTTCAGGAAGTTTGAACTGATTTCCATGATAACCTCACTATAACCGACTGATGTCTTAAAGCTGCTTGGTGGTAGTTTGAGTTCTCGAACAGCCGTTTACTTAAATTCTTATCATTCTTTCACTATCGTCATATCAGTCGTTATCCAGGAATATGTAATTGTACTACCAAAATCTGCTTTGCACCTTAAAAGATACTGAAATCCACCATAATGGGCTACTTTATACTATACACAAACCAAGGCGAGTGCATCGCGTCATACAAACAAAGACAAAACTCCATCAGGGTTACTCATGTGACACTAAAATAATGGGATTTAGGCCTACTAAACAACATAATGTAACAGAAATGCCCTAAATAAGGAAAACTTATAACTATTTAAAATAACCAAATAACCAGGGGCTTCTGGGAATATAATTTTATATGCAACATGACTTTTTTTTTATAGTGCAGCTTTTCATGAAGGTCCAAGAGAGGACTTTTAGTCCTAAAATACACTGAACTATAAACTTGTTCATTGTGTGTGCAGTGTTGGCATGCTCATTCTTCCAGGTTGGCATCATTGCCATGTACAGTCTGCAAGAGACTCTCACAAAGACATTATTATGCTCTAGTGAAAAGGATTGTCAGCGACCTACAAATATTATCACCATCAAAAATGAAACCTCTGATCTGAAACAAGAGAGCCCTTTCAAATATCATTTACTGGATGCATTCACCCATCATTTCAACAGCAGACAATTTTTAAATTCTTCTTTGTTGGATTGAATCCCTTTCCTATTCCAGTTACACTCCTCAAGAAGTCTGTGACCTCGCTCTTAGACCACATTAAACTTGTGATAGTATATTTTGTAAGGGGCCAATCCAGAGGAAAATCGGCACATCCACAGGGTGTAAACTGTTCGGTTCTGCTCCGAGACTATGAATGGAAGAAGGCTTTGTGATGCCGAGACATCTTTTGGAGGGTAGTCCCAGTTGTTTAAAGAGGGAACTGTTTCAAGATGAAAGTCTTCTAAAGCCTCCTTTCACCAATGACAAAACGAAAGACCATATTAAAGAATGTGAGATCCCTGTCTGCCTTTATGCTTGCTTTCCAGAGGGATTCTTCTTATTGTTAAAATCAAGATGGCTAGATTTTTTCTTTGAAGCTGAGTGCTGTTCATGGGTGGCAATGTGGCGTTTCAAATGAGAAGAGGTTTGAAAGTGAATTTCAGTTTCTACCCATGTGAACACATACATGTTCCTGTCAATTTGAAAACAATATGCACATTGTGTCCCTCATTAAATATTTATGCTGTTCTATTTGTTTAAATACCATCATGCATTTGTTAGCAACAGCAGGCTTGGTTTCTAATTACTTGTTACAAAATAAAACCGCTACAACTACAGTTAAAAAGAATATATAGATTCAAAAATAATTTACTCGCCCTCATGCCAATCCAAACCTGTATAACCGACTTCCGTCTGTGATGCACACACAAATATCTCCTTTTGCAGAAAAAAAAAGAAATCCATGCAGGTTTTAAAAGACATTTTCTACGTTCAGGCCTTTGTGGACATATGGCAGAAGCCTCCTCAATTTGCACCTTGCTGAGGAAGCTTTCCACATTGGGATCAAAGCTCAGTTCATGGTGAAGGGAACTGTCACCTACATCTCTCTCTCTCTCTCCGGCTGTAAAATCCACACTGCCGCCTGTTTATACAGAGGAAATTACTTCCACTTTGCTGGTCGGTTAGAATTGTTTGCAAATCTAATCTACCCCCTTTCACCATCGCTCCAAGCCTACCAAACATCTCTAGCAGAGAATCTCACACTATATTGTGGATGGGTTACCATGTCTTTTTAGGCTGGTTTTTACATGATCATTCAGAAATCATTCTAATGTGCTGATTTGGTGATCCTATTATGATTAATGTTGAAAACGATTGTGCTGCTTAACGTTTTTGTGGAAACTGACACTTTTTTAAATTATTGAATACTAGATAGTTCAAAAGAACTTGAAATATAAATATTTTATAACCTTAGAAATGTCTTTGCTGTCACTTTGCGGATTCATTTAATGCACACTTTCTGAATACATTTATTAATTTATAAAAAAAAAAAAATTAATTGAACCCAAACTTGTGAACTATAGTGTAGGTGAGTCTTAAAAGTCTTGAGTCTTGGCTAGTTTATAAGTTGTGTCATAATCTGTTACTTGTATTGTTGAACAATATGCGGACAGAAATACGATCCTGTGTTTAAATTAGTCATCATTCGGGACGGTTATCAATTTGAGTTACTCATTCCAATAGGTAAAGTAAAATAAGGTTAAAAGTTTGATATTAGTAAACCATGCTCTAGTAATCCTTCTTTAAGAGTAAATGCTGTTTTCTATCTCTTCAAAGTAAAACACGTCATTATTTTATGACTTCCTAGTGGAAAATTGTTCCAGTTGTTTGCACTCAGAATGCTAGTGACCTTTATTTCCATGCAGTGATTTAATCACCTGCATTTGATGCCTCATCAACTTCATGTTTGTTCTTTCTCTTGGTGGAATAGGATGTACATTTTTAAAATCAGTCATTTTCCATCATAAGCAGTAAATGTACCTTCATTTAAAGCATTTTCTCATAAAAATGCACCCTTTTTTGGTCCTGCCTCAAGGAGGATTATATTTGAGGAATAGACTCGGGTACAAGGCAATTAAAATCGAGAGGCAGGAGTCCAGGTCTTTTGTTGTTGTTAACTGGTCGTATCCAATCAGAAACGTCACATTGGCTTGTTTGACCGTTTTCAAGACACTCCAGTATGACTTTTTTTGCTGCGGATGTTGTCTAGACTTCGTGTTTACATATTAATTAGGAACTAATTATCTAGACGATCAAAGTCCGGTGGGAACTTACTCTTGTTATTTCCTCGTTCATTTAATGATTGCAATATTTACAACAGCAAAAGTAAAATGTGTTATTGGCAGTTTTATGGAGTATTGCTTTGCTTTTTTGTAGTTTTGTGTTCACAATTTGCCTTGAGCATTCACGAAAGGGCTTCTCACAACCTCCCTGAATATAGCTTTCTTTGGTCAGACTCAGTAGTATCAGACAGTGCATTGCTTTCAGGCTTTCCCCTTTGCTTATGAGAAAGTAATTAGTAAAGACTCTTAAAGGTGGGGTATGTGATTTGGAAAACGACCGGCAGATTTTGAAAATACACAATTCAAATGGTCCTACCTTCTTTCCTCCAACGCTGGCCCTGACTCCACCCATTCGAAGAACATGGACGCACAATCATGCACGAGCGAAAACTCTATGCGTGAGAGATCTTAATGACGATTTACTACTAATCATGGAACCGGCTTTGCTGACGAGATGCGCATGTGTCACAAGCTTTGAGTATTCGCATGCAGGGGGTCACGCGCGCTGGGGGAGGGGTGTGTGTTACGGCCGTTTGATTGACGGACTTACTGTCCAATGATTCTAGTGGTCTTGGACATGATTGGCTGGAGTTTTTCGAGTCCTGCCCGTTCCACAGATGATTAAATTGCTTAATTTTCATTTCAGTGCTTTTAACTCAGTGGCTGTAAGTGGGTTAGGAAAAGGATTTCAAGTTATTTTGAAAAAATGGAAAAAAAAGAGAATCACATGCCCCACATTTAATTAGAAGCGCAAAATGAAGAAAAAACGTCTTTGTGATGTATCAAACCGGGTGACGTGAATTGCTCGTTTAGGTCTCTACATGGCTAGCACTGAGTCACAGACTTAAACTGCTTTTGTAAAATCTTAAAATCTTTTCTTTGTTACCCAGAATCGACCGATTGAATGGCTTGCTGCATTCTGATACACGGTCCAAAATACTGGATTAAGAGGAACACCTGGTCATTTGACGTTTTTTTTTTATTTAGCTAGAAACATTCCAGTAAAATAGAGAAACAAAGGATCAGGTTTACTGCATCCCAGAGAGCTCTCAGCACTTCAAGGTCATTTTCCTGAGACTATGTGGCTGCCTAACACAGTGACTTTATTCTAGTCTGTTTTGGATTGATTTCTTAGAATAGGAGGTCGAGAAATGCTTTACCCATCCATCTACTGGTTCATGTTTACATGCTGAACATATAATGTTGCCTGTTTTTCATCTTCTTCCTCAGTTTAAAGTTTGTTTCCCATTTAAAACATTTTCATCTCGTAGAATTCCACTTATTTCCACCAGGTTGAATAATTAAATTCCATTTTTAAAATGTCAGAACGAGACAAATGGGGGTCTTTATTATTTATTTCATCATGCATGTAAGTGGCCGATAACATCACTTCACTATCCATTTATAAGATAAATACATCGCTCAGTTGTTCCATCTTAGGTATATCTAAGAGGTTTCTCTGTTTGGCTCTTCACCATGACTTATCTTCACTTTCCATCAGGCATTTTTCATCAAAATGAAGGTAGATAGATTCACATGTAGCAGCGTGAAGATCTTGTCAGGTGACGAGAGAAAACGCACTGAGCAAAGATGCAGCTGGGATTAGTGGGTGCAGAAGAAAAACTCCTACATTCTCAATGTGTCAGTTGTTTCACAGAGGTCTTTTTGTTCTTCGTGACGTATGACATACCCACATTTGCAAGTGGCATTCATTTTTGTAAATATGGTTTACTCTGAGTCTTTACATAACTGTGCCATTTGACAGTGAAGTTAACGTAAGTCAAATGACTGTTTTCTATCAGACTGAGCCACAGTTGACTTGCTTTTCCCTGACTATATTGACATGCACAGTTACAGTCTTCATCTGTTTGTTGAAATCTATCATATACCGGTCATCACTTATGTATGTCTGATTGCAGTTTAAAGGCTGGAATTCTCTGCACGACTTATGCACACATTTTTGCCCCGGTTTACAGTCAGGACAAGTCAACGGCAGTTGCTGAAAGAGCCAGTCAGCAGATTTTGGGCAGTCTGAGTTTACAGATTTCACAGAAAAACACTTACCCCCGTTTTCACAGACAAGGCTTAAGTCTTACTAGTCCCAGACTAAAATGCATGTTTGAGCTGTTTTCACTGAAAGCAACTTGCTGTGGCATTGTTTTGTCTCAAGATGCACACCAGCAATGTTTTTCTTGCTCAGGCATGTTTGTAAAAGCTACTAAATATCCTAATTAAACTATGCCCTAATCCTGGCTTAATCTAAACCCTGTCTGTAAAACCAGGCCATAGTGAATGACAGTTTTTTTTATCTGTTTTTTTTTTTTTTAGCTCAAGACTTTGATTCCATTCAGTTGGAGATTTCAAAACGCACATTGTTATCATTTGCCTTGCATCTCCTAGAAACAAGGTGCATGTGTGAGTTTGTTGTGTTTGGAATGACTTGAAAGTCTGGTAGTGTTTTTAGTGTATAGGCCTAATGCCCAGTTTTTGTCTTTAACCATTTAAAAAGTCTTTCAAGAGTATGATGCCTAGTGTTTAAAAATATGTTCAGATTTTAAAAGTTGGGCAGTATTCTAGCACTCATATAATTTACATGCTGGACAAACCTAAGATACAATTGCATTTCAATTTCAGAAAAAAATTCAATCAGGTTTCTGTTGTAGCCCATACAGGATAGTGGCATTGTAAATTTGAATTTGTGCCATCAGATCTCCACTAGAAATAATGCCCCCCCTGGGAACTCCTGTGTTTGTTGATACCTGCTCTAATTGGTTGTTTTGTGGCTGTTAATGATGGAGATCATGTAGACAGGAGCAATCAGAACCTCATACTCTTACTATTCCTGCCATATCCTAAAAATGGTCGGAAGAGCAGAATGCTAGTATGTGGTTCTGAATTCAGCAACGAGTCGATCATGAGCCATAAACATTTTATGACAAGATTCCAGCAGCTCTGATTGAAGTGAGGAAAAGATATTCAGGGAATGAACCCTCCTCTGATCTCCCCTGACTTCTAAAGTTCAGCGCTCAATGGAATGCCGTGAAGGGTAGCTTTAATGAATACTGAGCTGAAGGTTTGGGGCAGGAACAGGCAGGTCTGAGGAACGTACAACTCTGCTCAATTGAGTGCCCAACATTTATGCAAATCTGCCTTGTTTGAGATCTTTCTTTATACATTTTACCCCTAGTCATGAAGTAGTTGGTCTTTTGTGGACTATAGACCTTAGTCAGGTTAGACGCCATATTGAATTTAACACTGGTGAAAAAGAGGCTGTAAGGGATAAACTTTTAGTCTTTATAATGGTGCACACTGTATAAAGGTTCTGGAGATCACTTCATTTTTACAACTTACAACTTTTATAGAGTTTTCGTCTACTGAAAGTTTTATTCGTAAAGATGTTTTGTCAGTTGAACAAATGGTATGTTGTTAAACAACCATATAATCCATTGAATGCACTGTAATTCTACCCCTCACAGGTTTAATTTTATATTCGGATAAAATACAAATAGCTGGTGATCGATATATTTATTAGTACTGGAGTCCTTTGAGCAAAGATGGCAGAGTTCAACTTGGATCAGCTGAGCAGCTAGCATTGATTTGAATGGGAATGGTAAAAGTTTCTCCGGGTATTATTGACGTCCAAAGTAACAAATAAGCCATTATTTAGGCTGTGTGTGTATGTACACTAATGTATTTAACAGCCCACATTCGACTGTATGTGTTGTGGCAAACTGACAACCTACAGAGTGCTTGGTTGACTGACCACTGATCTCAGGTTTCAGATGAAGGCGTCTACCTCAGCCTGTAGGACTGCTTGAGTTACCCCATCAATGTCAGCTAGGCCGATGTCCTCCTACACAATACCTTTAGTGTCCAGTGGTTACATGCTGATGGTTTGTCTGAAAGCAATACAACTTTAAGAATAAAGATAGGATGATATGGAGGGTTTAATCTGAAATATTCAAGAATGGGTATTGTGTAACATCCTTCCAGTAATTGGTGTTTGTTGTACAGACTAAAAGCAGTAGTTGTTTCAGTAGTTGTTTAGTTAGCATTAGCATCACTGTTCTTTGTGTGCTTTAAATGCCAGTTAGTGATGGATTTATCATGAACGATTCATTAATTTTGAACAAATCTTTAATATGACTCTGGAACAACGAGTTGTCTCGGAGAGTGATTCGTTCATTTTGTGTTGATCGTGCAACATCCCATAGGTTCTGTACAGGAAACGAATATTATTAGTTCACCTGTCGAGTCGTTCGTTCTATTGTCACGTCACGTGACGACCGTATTGGATACAGAAACTAGTTAATCATTCCCAATAATTAGTAATAATTCTTCACATAGTATTAGTCGTAATTCCCATTTGTTTATTCTTAAAGTTGTGTGATGCGTTTCCAGCCTCAAATTGCATACATTTGTGAATTTTTGTCTTGATGGTTATTTTCCAAAACTCGTGATGAACGTAACGACTCGTACCCGAAAACTCGAGAGGTGAACGAATCATTTCTGTTTCCGGTACAGACTGCATAGCTTCAGCCTATGGGGATGTGACGTGACAAAAGATCGAACGACTCGGATTGGGAGGTGAGGTGACTGCATAACATAAGACTCAGCTAAGCAATTAATGAGTCATTTCTGTTTTGCATAATTTGGCTTTGGGTGCATTTATAGTTTTTTTGGTTCAATATTGGTGTTGAGAACGGGAAAGATAGCCTAGCCTTGTTTTGGCTAGTCTTTAATAGCCAAACTCTGTCACTCTAAAGGAGGTCTCATACCGCATCCTTAATTCAAACACATTGTTTTATTTGAGTGTACGCACACTGGCAGCGCCACTTGGTGTCTGTCTGGTGCCCAGCTACGATTCCAAGGCTGTTCAAAATCCTGCCATGCCACTCACATAGTTTTCCATTAAATTACACTTATTTGTTCCAAATCATTAGCCGCGTTTCCACTGCCGGGGCAGGGGCTTCGGGGCTTCCTCGGGCCAACGGCCAGGATTTCTGGCCCGTCGAATACCTTGGGCCAAAGCGGGCCAGCTCGGGCTAGAGGCGCGGTGAAGGTAAAAGGCGGAGTTTATCAGTGTTATGGAACGTTATGATCTGAAGCACATTTCACTTTTTTATATCGCGAAAAATAATCGCTGCTCGAAATGGAGAATCGCCTGTACTGGTCTGTGGAAGATACCAAAGCTCTTCTGAGCATTTGGGCAGAAGAATGACGGCGTGTGAAGAAACGAGGACATTATAAAATGCATCGATGCTGAACTTTCTAAGCTAAGCATTCAGCGAGCAACGCTTCAAGTTCAGGAAAAAATAAACAAGTCGCGGGCGCAGTATATTGTAGGTGATTAAAACGCACAATGGACAAAGGGAAGCTCAGAGAAGGGACTTTCCATGGTTCGACTTGATGTACGGTGACCCAGCACCGTCAACTCGCGAGACAATCGGGACACTATTGCAGCCACGGCCGAGTTAATATAGCGTAATTTCCGGACTATAAGCCGCAACTTTTTTCCCACGCTTTGAACCTCGCGGCTTATACAATGACGCGGCTAATATATTGATTTTTCCCGCTTTCAAATTTTTTGTTCTTAAAAAAAAAAAAATTCTGTGTCGTGCTCAGTTTTTTGCCGCTTTAATTAGACCAATGAAATTGCCGAACGGGTTAAGTTCAAACAACTTTTTTGTTTACTGTTTAGATTAAATCGAGCGCGCTCAAACGTCTCATCATTCTCATAACGGTAGTCATTTTGTCACCCTCATCATGGCAAAGACACGTAGAAACGCATATGATGCAGCTTTCAAGTTGAAGGCGATTGGTCTGGCTGTTGGAAAAGGAAATAGAGCTGCTGCACGGGAGCTTGGTCTTAATGAGTCGATGATAAGACGTTGGAAACAGCAGCGTGAGGAATTGACTCAGTGCAAAAAGACGACTAAAGCTTTCAGAGGGAAGAAAAGCAGATGGCCCGAACTAGAAAATGAGCTCGAAGACTGGGTCAACACACAGAGAGCAGACGGCCGAGGTGTTTCAACTGTGCAGATCCGACTCCGAATCTGCACAGTTGATAGTGTGCGAATAGTCCGGAACTCTATCTATCGACGTCGATCTGCGCTCGATTGCTCTTCCTTCATCCTCCAACTACCCGGATGTCTGTCACAGTAACTTGAAATTGAATTTGGTGATCTGAATCTGAATTGTGAGAACTGAATGTGAGGATATATAGAGAGTTGATTTTCAGGGAGGATCAAATTGTATTGGACTTCAGTTTCAAACAAATATTCAAATTATACAATTCAGATTCAGTTTTTCAATGCAATGATTCAAATTAAACAATCCAATTTCAAATTATGTGATTCAAATTCAGTTTTCCAATGCAATTATTCAAGTTTAGCAATTCAAATTCAAATATAAATGATTCAAATTCAGTTTCTGGTGGCACATATTTCAGCCCATAGAATCATCCGTCACGCTGAAAACAACTGGGCATGAAAAAAACGCACTTCACCTGTGTTCTGAGCTGCACGTGTAACGGAGGCCAGCTAGTAGTTGCTGTGCGAGTAAACCTCACTCCTCTGATCTCAAAAGGTGCTCTAGCGACAGATGCTAGAGGCTGCAGTCTTTAGCCTCCTTGTTAGAGCGCCTGACTCTCATGCCGGAGACCCGGGTTCGAGGCCCGCTCGGAGCGGGTCGAGTGGGACCCGGTGGAGGGGTTACATACTGCATCGGGAGAAAAGCTTCCACCGATGGTGATTTTTAAACGCACAACGATGCCAAAAGAAACATTCCCGAGAGGAATTGTTGTGAAAGTGAACAAGGATGGATGACGGAAAGCCTAATGCACGAATGGCATACGGAGTGTTACGGCAAGCGACCGGGAGGATTCTTTCACTGGAACAAGGCATTGCTCATTTTGGACAGCATGAGGGCCCACATAACAGATTCGGTGAAAGAAGCCATCAAGAGGACCAACTCAATTCCAGCTGTGATTCCTGGGAGCACAACAAAGTATTTGCAGCCACTTGACATCAGTGTGAATCGTGCATTTAAGGTGGCGCTCCGTGTTCAGTGGGAGGCTTGGATGACAAGTGGGGAGAAATCCTTCACTAAAACGGGCCGCATGCGAAGAGCAACTTATGGTCAAGTCTGCCAGTGGGTCCTGACAGCGTGGAGCATTGTCAAAAAATCCACTATCATCAACGGGTTTCGAAAGGCTGGACTGTTGCGTGTTGAAGAGGGCACAGCGGGGAATTTGCCTCCGGATGAAAGTGACGAGAGCGACAATGAAATCGATCCAATATCGGATGAAGCAATTCTGAGGCTATTCAACTCTGACACCGAAGGAGAAGACTTCAATGGTTTCAGTGAACAGGAGGAGGAAGATAGTGAGTGACCAATGACTTTCTTGGTAGGCTACTGTTTACTGCTATTTTTTTATTTTTGTTACAAGCCGTGTTTCGCTAAAGCCTATTTATTTTTGTGATAAGCTGTGTTTCGTTAAAGCCTAACGTTATTGTGATAAGCTGTGTTTCGTTAAAGCCTATTTATTTTTGTTACAAGCCAGGTTTCGTTAAAGCCTGTGTAAAGTCCATTTGTTTCAATGTACCGGTTCAAGGTACCTGCGGCTTATATACACGTGCGGCTTATTTATGTTCAAAATAATATTTTTTTTTAAATTCAGAGGGTGCGGCTTATATTCAGCTGCGCTCAATAGTCCGGAAATTACGGTACACGCTAGCTTCCTATTATAAATAAATTCATAATACCCGCTGAAATGGGTTGAGTTCTATTGTATGACGTTTGATCCAGAAAGGTGTGTTGGGGCGGGGTTTAGGGCAGCGTTGCAGGGCTACTGGCCCGGCAGTGGAAACGCGAGCCTGTGCTTGAGGCCCGAGGCCACTGGCTCGGCTCGGCTCGCTGTTAGCTCTGGCCCGGCCCTGGCCCGGCAGTGGAAACGCGGCTAATGTTAATAATGCTTTAACCCCAGGCTGGAAGATTGTGTATTATGCATTTTTCAGCAAACCGTTTGACTTTCTTTCGCTTGAATAAAGTATATGCTTCATATAAAGAGCTGTAATAATATAGATTGTTGTGAATACTGTGAATTAATAAACATTTAGCAATTGGCTTGATTTCGCAGTGATCCTAACCAGTACAAGCATGCTGCCACAAGCTGGTTCCTTATGTTGAGCTTTTTATGTTCAGACATGGTTTATGTTGCTAACTACTTTTGCTTCTGTTGATAACACATACAAATACTCTGTGTGATATAAAAACCACAAGAACAGCCTGCTAATGTTTTTACTTATCTAAATTGATAACAACATGCTAACCTAACCTGAAAGTGTCTCTTGCCATTTTTTTTGTCCCCCCCCCCCCCCCCCCCCCCCCCATATTTACCTAATTTCAAACTGGTACTGTCTTGTTTCTGCTTGATATTAATCTGAAATAGCCAGGCTGTCAGTGTGGGATTCAGTGCTTGGCCTCTCTTAGCTTTGTGCCGAGCTAAAGCAAAGCCCAGTTCATAATAGTCCTCTCAGGTTTCTGTTTTCACTAATAGGGGCAGGTTCACCTAGGTAACCAAATTTCCATCTGGATTCAACCTTCTAATGTGTCTGTTCATCCTCCCCTTCATGCTTTTGAGAAAAAATCAAACAAGGTAATGTTTACCGAAAGAAAAATCATAACAAAGTTTTGTGCATTTGTTTAAATGGCCGAGCAGGATCTCACCACCTGCTTTGCTTATTGAAATGAACAGGCCACCTGCATGACAACCCTTCTAGCTGAAAAATATGTCTGAGGGTATTAGGCTTAATCTGAGGCTTAATCAATATGTTGAATTTTGCAATAGACTATTCAGATTAACAAAATATTCAAAGTATATTTTTTATTGGATTAGGCAAGTTCTATGGAAAAATAAGTTTTAGGGTTTGGGGTTGCATGTCAAAATACATGTAAATGAAACCTAAGTGGCAGTTAGCAGTCACATGTTACCAAGCCAATTTGTTTTTAAAATATTTTACATTTTGACATATTGGTGATGTACGACTTGAGTAGTTTGAAAACTGCATTTAGGGATGAGAGCAAGTCTCACAATCCTCATGTAAATGTCTATTTACACATAACATAATCTATACAACCAATCAGTTTTATATTTGGCTGAGGCGATTTAACTGTCCACTCACACTAATGTGTGTAACAGCACAGTGAAGTTGCGATTAAAGTGCAATCGTGACAAATATGTGGATGCAAATATGGAGATTTAATCTCACAATCATCTCAAGGGATGGTTTGCTACTATTTATATATTTTAATGTGCTGATTGCACTGTGTGAAGTCTTTTCCCTCGCTAGAACATCCATTATTCATTCTCAAGAGAGTGGCTGGGCAAAAATGTTGTAGCAGAGTCCTTTATTGTTATAGGGAAAGTAAATGTCTATTTAATGTATTCTTAAGCAAATATGAAAAAATGAGAGCTGTTCAATCACAATAGTTTTTTTTTAGTTTCTCTTTTACAGTGCCTAATTAAAAGCATGCATCTTTCTCTTACTATATCTTGGTAATATTAATTTAGTCATATGATACATGTGTACATGTGCTTTGTAAGTGTGAAAACGACAAATCAGAAACATGTTACTGCATTTAGTTAAGACAATCAGATAAACATCACTTTTAAGGCACAGATACTTGACTTTTTTGCTGTTATGTATTATGTGAGAGTGTTTGGACTTTGTAACACTCTTCCAGGGGGGTGTGGTGTGATGACTTAATTAAAAATTCCTTAACCTCAGGCCTTGCCAGACAAGTGCTGTACAGTGACAGATCTCTCAAAGCCTAAGCAACAGAGAACTGGTCATGTTTAAAAGGATTCAGTAGCTTTGAATTAAGTATATATTAAGCTTTTTATATTTACTTCATAGGATTCACAAAGCTTCATCCTACTTTTGAACTGATCTTTGATAATCCATTGTAAGCCCCTTAAAACTGCCTTAAGTATCAGAATTTAAGAATCTTGCATCTTATCCTTTTTTTTTTTCTTCTAAAAATCCATTATTCCCCCCTCAGTAATTCCAGATTATCTGCAAATTCCTCTAACTACCCTAGTGAAAAAAACCTACCGGTATACCAAAATGTATTTATAATACATTTATTTCATACCAAGTATAGCACAAAGCTATTAACATATTTACTGACATCGCTTGAGACTTATTGATAAAAATATTATAATTAAAATTGGAGTATATTTCTTTATTGCAGAATGCACATTTCTTAATATTAAGCCTAAAATGTGTTTTAATATCATTACATTTATTAATTTAGCAGATGTTTTTTCTCCAAAGCGACTTACAAATGAGAACAATAGAAGCAGTTAAACTAACAGACAACAATATGCAAGTGCTATGACCCTTCTCAATTTAATCTAACGCAGTATATGTATTTTTTTTCGTTTTGTTTATAATAAAAAATAGAATAGAAGAGAAAGTGTTAGTATTACTGGATCAAGTGCTGCCGAAAAAGATGCGTCTTCAGCTGTTTCTTGAAAGTGCTACAGACTCAGCAGCTCAGGTTGAGTTAGGCAGATCATTCCATCAGCAGGGAACAGTCATGGTAAAGGTCCGAGAAAGACATTTTTTGCGTCTTTGAGATGGCACCACAAGACGACGTTCACTTGCAGAGTACAAGTTTCTGGATGATATCACTCTTAGTAAGGATAGTATTATCTCTGTAATATCAGTCTTTAAATGCAAGATATTTAAAGTGTACCTAAAGTATACTTGCAATAGTTTAGCACAATCAAATATACTTTAGTATATCATTAGTTGGACCATAGCAATACTTACGGATACCTAAAGTGCATTAAGTAAAAAAAATTTGTTGTTCCAATAAGTAGGCCTATACCAATTTAGTATACCGAACGTACAATTGCAGGGTATTTATATTAAGTACTACATGCATATGTAAAGGTATTTGTAGTATACTTAGCGTAAAATAAATGTATTTCAAATACATTTTAGTATATTTATTTTTTACTAGGGTACTGCTCCAAAACCAAACTTTACGTGTTTGTGTGGCTACGTGACGGGACTCCTATTGAGAGGTCTATTTACAGACTCCTCCACATGTCCACGGCGAGAGGAGGGTCCCTGGAGTCAGCTTTGCGGTCCGTAGACAATGCTTCTCCTAATTTGATCAGTGCTCACTGCTCATTGATTCGTTAAGCCATGCTTGCAATTTCTGAGCTCATTCCCAGGCCTTCCTCTAGTGTCAAGTTCATGAACCGAGCTGTGTTTTGTAAGATCAGTCCACTTGGGGTGCCATGTCTAATGGACCCAGGCAGCTTGTAGACCAGAAAGAGCATCTCACTCCTCTCAAGCTGCCCATTGTGTGGGTTTGCTAATGCAGATTATTGGTAAACCGTTTTTAAGCCAAAATTAGAGAAAAATCTCTTTAGAAATATATCCATGCCCATCAGATTAACACATCAGTTAATTAATTTTATGAAAAATAGGCGTTTGCAAATTTGTAACACACACAACACACACACAACACACACACACACACACACACACACCACACACACACAACACACACACACACACACACATCTTTAAATATCTTTTTGATGTTTTTTCTGAACTTGTATGGGATGTGGTTCAAAATGGAAAAAAAGTCAGCCTCTGGATGGAACGCTCCACGTGTATCCTAGCATTGGAGATTAATCTGTTATTGTTCACTTCCTTTGTCAACTGTCCATTGACGTTAACATACGGGATGTTTAGGAAAACTCCCACTAGCAAAATGTTGTGAATTGTGAAGCCCTTGTCTGCCATAACCATATCACCTGGTTGTAGGTGTTGAAGTCCACAGTCACCTGTTATTGCCTTGTGTGAGGCACTCGCACCATACAAGTCACTGGCAAAGGTAATTACTCCATTGGGAACTATACCGATTAGAGCCTTCAGTGTGGTCGTCCTTTTACTGGCTGTACAATTTACTGTGCGTCAAGCCTCTCTATGTCATAGAGAGCAACCTCGGTGCAGTCAAGCTGCGGAGGGAATGCTGTTCTCAAGCAGAACGACATACAAACTTTTATACAGCGCACTAACAATGGTGGTAAATATGTTGGTTACTGTGGCTGTGCTACAATTAAACCTTTGTTTCCAGGTCTATGTGGCCACATTTAAGTCTAAGCCTCATTAAGGTCAGGAGCAATTGATCGACTATAGGGGCATAATTTATACAGTCCAATTAGAGTGATATTGTAGCTCGAATCTAGAAAAAAGCGCTTCCAAAACAGGCAGAATCAGGCAACCCGGTGAAATATTGGACCTCTGACACTTTCAGAATTGGAGGACATCTGACTGAAGGAAATATTTTGCTTCTGTTTCTCCAATCTCTTTCATCCTCACTATCGGTAATGACCATTTGTTTCTTCCGGTTAGGGGTATGGCTAAGGTGGTCGGGGAATTGGAAAGTCTTCCCCTCATTCCACGGGAACCGCTAATGCTCTAGCAATTTTGCTGTTGGAGAAAAGCCAACTACACACCCTAGAATTTCAGTTTGGGTTGAAGTTGTCACGCCTGTATAAAAGCTCTTTCATGTGCACAGCAATTTCAGGGAAGTGTTTAATGTCAATGAAAATCTTAAACTTCAGGCTCAATACAATAGAATAATGTTCAAGCGATATGCATAGAAAAGAGAAGCATGCAAGTTAAATATAAAAAATACTCAAGAGTTTGTAGACAGTAGTATTAGCTGTAGCATTAGTATTTCTACTTGATTATCTGTAGCTCTTGCTATGTTAGCACAAAAACTATAAAGGTTACATCAGGGTTATCCGCAATGGCCGGTTTGGCTGTTACCGGTGGAGACTAACATTAGCACAAACTAGCGCCAAACTTTATGTATCTTTGCACATTCGTTTAAGAATTTAACTTTTCAACTGCTGTCATTTCCTCTTCTCTTTCTCATCGTAAGGAAAGCGGTAGAATGACAATTAAGTTTGTTTTTGGACTTAATCGATTCAACGACAAGAATCACAGCACTGCAGGATGTTGAAAATACTAGAGCTTAGTAACGCAGTAGAGGCTTGGACCTGGTAACAGGATCGCTACATCATGACTAACAAGCAGTTTGGAATCTGCGCAATTGGAGTTTCATGTAAGAGCAAAAAAGTTCCTGAATGCAGATTTTGCTTATGTTCAAGTTAGTCACGCAAATTCACCATGCACATCACTGACAGAAAGCTGCTTGGTTTGAAAGTGACTTATGTGTGAGTTGTGGTCCATGATACATCCATAAGCTATTGACAATGGACCTTTTTTGTCTGTCAAATTTAGCTGACAAAACACTTGACAAAAGGACATGCTATCAGTGCAACATTTTGAGAAAAATAATTGCTACATAAATAATGATTGCACTGCAAGGCCCTATTGAAGACCAACTTTGTGTGTATTCTGTAGACATGTAGAGCACTCATGTTTTCCAACAGCATTTTATTTATACTTTATGTACACTTAAAAAAAAGTGTATGTTTTCCTTTAAACCGATTTTTTTTTCACTTAGAAATGCAAGTAACATGACTTTTGAAGTAGAAAGACAAAGGCAATTTTACAGTGTAGTATTATGGGACTGTTTCAAATGTTTATAACAGGTAATTGATGGTGTAAATACGCATGGCAAATAATACTGTATGCATCTCATAGTTGTAAGTTTCACCAAGATCCGAATTCATTTCACACACATTTTTATAATTTGCACATCTTCTCATATTCTAGTTTTCTCATGAGTTCCTCCAGTTCTCAGAGTTCTTGTAATTACAGGGACGGTCTGGATGTGGGATTCCTGCTTTGATGTGAGCGTACAGTGACCCATAGGGTCACAAAGGCACTGTCTGTTCTCCTCCAGAACTCACTTATCACAGTTCTCAACTTCCTGCTGAGAGCAGAGCTCCAGTGATCTCCACAATACAGTGCATTATCTGCAGGAGGGTGTGCTAGTATTGTCATAACCTTATGACCCTGTGACCCCTCACACCATAAAAAACAAACAAAAAAAAACAATATCAGTCAGGAGGGGCAAATGGTCCCAAGGAGCTCAGCTGAAGTTGTCCTACTGTTTCAGATGAATAATTTGTTACCTTTAAGGAATCTGAAACAATTTTCCAGCCACGAACCATTTAATAATGGGAAATAATGCTTGTTGAGAAGACTGAAATCATGTGTTGAGATGGACTAATAAAATTTAGTGTATTCTTGGTCTAATGATAACTTGCATTTAGAGCTTTGCTGAAAGCTCTTACAAACACTTACAGATTTGTTATACAAGTTGAAGGTTTACTTTGTCTTCATGTTCTCTTTATGAAATGCGCTGCTCTTGTGTGTTATTTCTGATCAGCTGCACACGTGTGCACTCTGAAAAGTTTGAAATGACTAGTCACAGCTGTCAGCACCATTCAACATGTCTGAACATCAGAAACATTAAACAGGCATTATCATGTCCATGTGCAAAATCAGCTTTAGCTGAAGGCGATAGTTAAATTCATAGTATTTGTGTCAGATATCATGGATAATGACAGCAGAAAACCAGCTGCCTCTTCATCCGTGTATGTTTATACATTCCTGCCCTTGTTGGTTGTGTGTTTTTCTTTCTTTAAATGTCAAAGGATCAGTCGACATCATCCTATTGATCTTACTATCTCTTTTTATTTCTCCAGGCAATGCTTGTTGTCATTATTCTGTTAAAGGGGTTTCCTCCTGCATGCTTTATTTGCAGATCATAAGCTCTGAAAACTGGGTCTTCTCTTTTTGTTTCTTGTTTCCTTTTTTGGATAGTGTGTATGGATGAATGCCTTTATGAACAAAACTGATGGGTGTTTATTTAGAGACTTTTACTTTAGTTGCTTTGAGTGTGAATCCTCAGACAGAGACCTTTTGTGAACATACTGGATTTTGTCAATGGTTAGATGCTGCTGACATGCTGTCAACTACAACACAACACTCATTATACCTTTCAGTTTGAGCACACATAAGGGTACGTTTTACAGACTATAATGTCTCTATCAAAAACTGAAAACATTTGTGGTGAATAAGCACTCCTACATAAAACCCACACCAAAGGTACTTTAAGTTGGTAAAATTATCATTTTTGCTGTCCCCAGCTAACCATTTCACTAATTCTTGTTTTCTAGCCTAAACCACCACCTTTGTGAATCTCAAATGATATAAAAAATGTTGGTATACACTGTTTAAACGTTTTGGTCTGGTAAGATTTGTTTTGTTTTTGAAAAGAAAGTCTCTAATGCTCACAAGGCTTTGATTAAAATGCAGTAAAGTGATATTGTGAATTATTATAAATAATAATAATATATTTTTTAAAGTTTTTAATGCGTTTAAAAATTTAATTTATTCATGTGATGGCAAAGCTGAATTTTTAGTATTACTCCATGGCTTCAGTGTAACACGATCCTTCAGAAATCATTCTAATATTCTCAATGTGTTGCTTTAGATCATTAGCGTTTGAATAGCACGTGCTCTCCGTGGGCTGACACATCTGACACGTCTCTCATTTTATATAGATGACATAAACGGATAATATTTATTTTAGTTTTGAATAAGATCATTTAAAAGTACAAACTCAAATGATTTAAAAGATATATTGCTTATGGCTGGGTGAATAGTATTCACTGAGTTTTGTTTAAGTTTAGAGATGTGCTCCAGAAAAAAAGTTCACGGAGACGGAGAGGCAGAACGTACACCCTGTTTATTTTCTTTATTTTACAAAAGCACAATATTTTATTTCGATTGTATGTGGGCACATAAAAAAGTAGACATTTAACCGTTTATTTTCTCGTATTTCTTAAATCTATATGACCAGAAATGATGGTAGTACTTTAAGTCTATTTTTCTGCTATGTGAAAAAAAACGAGCAAAACGCACGGGTGCGTTTTTGGTCCCCAGAGGGTTATTAACTTGGCCGCTCGCTCTAACGTTAACCTAAACAAATGTGCGCTCTTATTAGGCACATGTCCAAGTGATTGTGTGGAGTGTGGAAGGCAGCTAAAGTGTATCGTGCTTACAGGGGGTCTACTTTTGTGTAAGCTCACAATAATAAGAACATGTGCCTTTGTAAAATAAAACAAACAGGATGCACTTTCTGCCATCTCCGTCTCTGTGAACTTGAGCGTGCCAAAAAAATAAACAAACTCAATGTATACTTGCCTCACAGATATAATAAATATATCTATAGAATGCTTGAAATGTCAAGCGATTGTCAACCAATACAAGTGGAAAACAAATATTCTCAGATTATGAGTGCATAGTGTCAACTACTACTGCAGAGATGACGAGTCGGCATTGTCGACTTAATCTCAGCAGCCAAAAACACAGAAAACATTATCAATAAGTTATTCAAATGCTCAGACAGTCTCCTTGCTGTTTTTTCACGACACATTCATAGTCATTACTTTTGCCGGTGCGCTATGGCTAGCTTTACTCGTGCTCTTGAGCGCTGATTAGGCAATGTATTTTGTATATAGGCAATTAAAGGCTCATTATTTTGATTTATATGGGTTATTAAAACACGTGTGATTACTAGACTAATAAATTAAATAAACGTCTAAAAATCTTTATTTGAGGGCAGCCCTAATTGTAAATGTTTAAAAATTGTAAATGTAAAAAAAATAATAATAATTTTTCAGGTAAAAAAAATAGAAGTCTTTTGTAAAATAATAAGTGTCTTTACTGTCAAATGAATATGACATCTTACTTACTGTTGATTAAGCAAGCCAATCTAAGTATTCTTGCACCCCTTCTTACTATTGTTCAGCCTATTCCTGCCTCAGTTGTTATACAGGAAGCTATTAAAATATTTACTGCCAGATTGCGTCTAGTGCATTCGTTCTAGTCATGAGAGGTTTTACAGAGCACGCTTTAGTGTTCTGACAGTCTGACGGATCCCATGGGGAGAATGGGACGGGTAGAAAAGTGTTTGTGTGTGTGTGTTGGATGGCAGTTACAGGGTGTAAATGTGGGGGTTTCCTCAAACTGGCTTCATCTACCAGTGGCTAACCCAAATGGGATCCTCACAGTTTCTCTTCCTCGACTGTGTGTGGTGAGACAAATCACTTTACTGTGACAACACCATTATCTACATCTCTCCCACACTTGCTGCCAGTAAACAAGCGAAATCTCTTAACCTATTTCAGACAGCAAATAATGAATTGGGTATCTCTTTTGTTTTCTTATTTTTTAACCTAAGACTTTACATGAAGTGCATTTGATGTGTCAGAATCGTTAAGGTACTTGATTTCTTTTCCCACAAAGCTCCTTCCTCTGGTCTTTCATTTTCAGATAACATTCTACGGCTTATCAATTAGCCATGGGAATACTCTGTTCTGCATGTCATTCGACCTTAAAGAGCATCTCTCGGTTCCTGCTGATAAGCTCACGGCATATTGGTCCGCTCAATATATCAGCATGAATGGCTGAAGGAAGCCATTTAATGGCCATCCTTGGCCATGACGTCGCCTCAGAAGTCCCTCTGGACCATATCTACAACTGGAGACAAAAGACTACTAGAGTAGTGACTGGCTAGTGGAGATTCTGTCTGACTCTGAGACTCAAATATTGGGGTTGAACAGCTGGTCCAGTCAGCGCTCAACAGATGGCTGTGCATAAACAGTGGATGAGGGTTAGAAAATGAATTCAGAGGGAATACATTAGGCCACTAACAAGATCCTTTGACACATTAATGTTAATTTGTTACTGCGTCTCTTTCAATCTGGAAGCTGATTTGGTAGCGGAGGTTAAGCCAATCGTTGCTTTCCTTCACCTGCGTCTGTTGTTGGCATCTATAGGGTGAGCGTATCTATTTACAAAGCGTATCGGAGAACCTCCCTGAAACACATTGTTGCCTCTTTTACGGTTGCTCACTCAATTGAAATCATAGCGGATGAACGATTTCCCAAACTTTCACAGGGGATGCTCTTGGTCTTTGTTGTGCTGATTTCGGGCAGGGGAACAGCTGTGGAGGCTTCAGGATCATAGGGACTTGTAGCGAGGGAGCAGAGGGAAAATTGATTTTTAAATTGATTTTTGACAAAACCTGGTGAGATGCTTGTGCTAAAGCCAACGGTTCTGAAGCGGTTAAATGAAATATGTAGGTTATACCAGTCCCTTCTACTGGTAAATTTTTTTTTTTTAGAGGGTTAATGTCCAATGCCAAGCAGTAAGGTTTGCCCATTCCATGCATTTCCCAGCCAAATCCAGCCCCTCTCTTCCCAGCCCCCTGGAATTGTCCCTTTCTCATTAGCACCATTATAGCCCAGCCAGCTCAAGTGGTTAAGCCAAACAAAACCCTTTAGCCTTTAAACGCAGCTCTAATTAAGGCTGGCAAGGTGTGTTTAGCGTTGGAATTCTTCCTGCTTCTTTGTAACTGCTGTCTAAAACATTCCTGTAGTGTCTGTCAACAAGGAACGCTCTTTGGGTTAATGATTTTTTTTTTTATAATTATTTGTCTTGAAAACGTAAATCTTAATTTGGAATTGGCATGTAGGAACAAAGCATCCTGTGAATTAATACATTGCATTTATTTTGTTATTTTGTGTAGCAGTAACTATATTTAATATACATTTTACAAGATATTAAAGAATAGTGGTCTGGTTGTATTTTGAAGTGTTGTTTCTCTTTTAAATAGGTTTTTTTTTTTAATAGTTAATGTTGTATGGATAACTACTATATGGAAAAAATATATTGTATTAAGTGTGTATACTTATATAATAAAATATATTATTTATTTTCTGGTTTTAGAAATGTTTTAGTTTTATGTAGCATCAACTGTTTATATAATATACACTTAATATATAAATGTGTGTGTGTGTTACATATAAATTTAATAAATCACATGAGAAGTTAGAAACTAACATATTTAATGTATTTTCTTTTGCAGTAACTTTATTCAAATATGTATTTTCAATATTGAATATATTAAAGATAATACAATATGTTTAACTAGTCTAATTGATCCATATGAAAGCTAAGGATTAATATTTGGCTACGTTCACACTGCAGGGCTTAATGCTCAATTCCGATTTTTTGAAAAAATCCGATTTTTTTGCAAGGCCGTTCACATTTCCAATTAAATGCGACCTTTAGTGATCTCCTGTGTGAACGTGAAATGACCCAGAAGTGACCCGCATGCGCAGAAGAGTACTCAACGGTCAACGACGTCACTTGCTGTTTGCGGAAGTACCTAAACATGAATGTCAACAGTGGAGCTCGTTTAGCAATATTAAAGTTATTTTCCCAACAGAGCCAGCACAATTACAATCTTTTCGTTTTAAGAAGAAAATTAAGAAGGAGGAGAGCGTTTGAGCGCCTTCGATTAACTCACGGGAAGAGACACGTCTGCGGCGGACCATAACAGTGCAACGCGTTGGAGTGGATTGACAGGTGCGTGCTATCGGTGCTATCGTACGATAGCTAACTTGTTTATCTTCTCATTCCTGCCTACTTCAACGCAGAATTATGACGTTTGTCGCATATCAACGGCGTGCGGGTCGGATACATGCGACCTGGCCGTTCAGATTGAGGTCGCATTTCAAAAGATCGGATACGTATCGGATTTGGACCACATACCCAAGTGGCCTGGGTCGCATTTGAAAAGATCGGATCTGTGTCGTTCAGACTGTCATGAAAAGATCGGATACAGGTCGCATAGGGGCAAAAAAATCGGAATTGGGTCGTTTCAGCCTGCAGTGTGAACGTAGCCTTTGATTCTCTGAGGTCTTGTATCAGTTTGACTGGACAAAACTAAAAATGTTATCTTTTCTCTCATCCTTTTCACAAGGTTGACTAACTTGTTTTGAAGGTCAAAGAGCTTAGACAAAATCATCTAACACAAATAATTAATCTTAATTCTACGCTATAATTTGATATGTACTTTGATGAATAAAGTGTGGTAGTGGAGCTTTCTGGGAGCGTAACTCTGGGAGGCTCCGTTGTCCTCCAGCACTTTCAAGGCTCTTTATCATGAGAAGAACGGCCGCTGGGCCTCTCAGTCTTCCTGGCTCCACTGGAGAGCTAAACAAATAACTGGCTCCAGACTGTCCTTGGTCAAATGCACGCTTGGACAGAGTGAGGAGATAGGTTTGGAAGTTAAAAAAAGGCACATTGTTTTATTTAGTTCCAAAAGTGGTAGAATAAGAGTAGAAGAAAAGGGCACCCCTCTGTCAGACAAAAGAGGGTAATGATAGTGAGTGTGTGGCTGATAGGGACTACCCTCTCCTCACACACACCCTGTGGAGTGGAAGGACTGGGTCTTTGTTAAATGAAGCAGTGAGTTTGCTCTGCAGCATTACGTGGAGTGAACGGTTTCCCTTCGGGTGCTTTCATGCATGTTTTACATGACTCAATATTATTATTTCTTTTTTCTCTGATGGGAGCAGTGAGACAAATGGACTGTGTGCATGTTTTGGTATGTATGATTTTCTTTCCTTTTTTAAAAAAAAATTGCTTATTCAATTGGAGTTTGGTGATTTCATGGATATGGATGTGGTTTCATGTTTTTTAATTGTATTTGTGCTTGGGAGGGATTTTTAGGATATTTATGTGCTCATGCACCCATGTCCTGCATGTTTGAAGAATGCTAGCCTGTAGATGGCAGTGTTGTCAGAAAATTGCATTTGGACTTGCACTGTAAACACCAATTTACAAGTCTGCGTAGAGAGGTTTATACGGTCCACAGCAAGCAGACAACAGTGGAAGTGCTTCACTATTGTACATTTCTGCTATTAAAGAGAAGTTGGATATAAAGTTATTTGTGTTGGATCCTCCTGAAACTATTAGGTTAAATGAGTCATCTGCTAATATACACTTTTGCTGGGTTTACAGTTATGTGTGATTTATGGGTTAATATTCTTATCTCAGTCACTCTAAACATCAGCCCGTCACTAACGTCAGACTGGATTCATTTTTGGGACAGAATAATATTAGAAAGACAAAACAAGAAACTGTCAGACCATCTCTGTTAGCTTGATCTGGAATTTTTAAACTCTTTAAATGCAAATACATTTTTTAATGTGCGAATTTAGGGTTTGTTTTGGTCGTGTGTATCCGCCCGCCCCTACATTATTTTGATCAAATAAACTGTAAAAAAAAATATTTTATTTATATTGGCACATGCAACCCTTTCTGTTATCAGGAAATAGTTTTATATTATAAAGCTCTCAGCTCTTTGAAAACTCTCATTACTGCAAGTCAGTGTCTCAGAACAGAACAGAGATGGTGTAATGGTTTTGCATTGTTCATGAAAATGAATATGCATGACTATTAGCTCAACAATTTCAAATGTAATTGCTATAGACTGTTCAAAGTATTTTTTTTTTAATCAAAAGTGACAGCAAAGACATTAATAATGTCCAAAAGTCTCTTATTTCAAATAAATGTTGTTCTTTTAAATTTCCCATATTAATGTCGAAAACATTTGAAATCATAAGAAATGTTTTTTAAACACCAAATCAGCATATTAGAATGATTTCTAAAGGATCATGTAACACTGAAGACTGGATTAATGGCTATCACAAATTCAGCTTTCCCATCACAGAAATAAATTACATTAAATTCAAATTTGCTTACATTTAATGCTGTATTTATGCAGACTTAGTGAGCATAAGTGACACTTCTTTCAAAACATTAAAACATCTTACCGACCACAAACTTTTGAACAGTAGTTTATCTATAATCTTTCATTATTAAGGCATTCCACAACAATCTATTAACCCCAATTTCTCTGTCAGCATGACGTGCAAAGGTCAAAAACCTCTTTAACCTTTGACAACACTAGATAAGCCGGTTTGGAAAGGTACAAATTGACTTTTCATAATGGTCTTTCAATGGAATCAGATTAATTTGTTCTAAATTGTGTTCATTTCATATACTTTTTGTTGTCATTAAACTTTAAAGTTGTTTATTGATTCCAAAAGTATTTATGCATTTGCTTATTCCACATATTCCATATATATTGCACGTTTTTATGTTTCAGGGAGTATGAAAACAAGAAGAGGCTATAGCTTCGAGTGATGTTACTGATAAGCAAACACTTTGCCTTCACTTACTAGTGAATCTGCAACTGTATCACAGGACACCGTTTAAGGCGAACAGACAAGAGGGTGATAATGATAAAAATAGGGTCTACAGCCCATGCTAACGGTCTGTGGTTATGATCAAGTCCCTTTCTCTTCAGGTTTCTTTATATTTAGCTGACCTAGATCGGGTTTGGGACCGTTCAGTCTGATCTTCAGTTTAGAACTGGCTGTCTAGAGCATCGGCCGCTTGCAGGAGTTTGCACTCGCAGTTTGAGGTTTGACTTTGAATTTTCCCAGCAAGTTGATGTCGAGTTCTTGGAATATCCTGGATACTTTTGTTTCAGATGAACCGGGTAATGACAATGTGGCTGCATTATTGTAATTATTTATTTAATAAACCAATGTGGCACTTTTTAATACACTGCAACCAGGGTTTCAGTGTTTGTCTAATTTGCATGTAAAGATGATTTCTTTAGATTTCACATTGCTTAGGCTGAAAAACCCTGAACCCCCCCCCCCCCCCCCCCCCATGCCTGTCAAGATAATTATAAGCTTTGAAGCTGGATTTGGAAGAAGGGGGATCAGCATGGTTGTCGTAAGTTAATGGTTGGGGGCATATGAGCCCGGGTCAAACCTTTGACCCCCCTGCCAGAATCTAACACGAATGCACAGGTGTGTTCAGTCCCTCTCTTTTCTAAAGTTCTTTAGTTCGGGCTTATTCAAAGCTCAATGCTATAATGAAATTCAGCTGCCTGCTTTCATGGTCAAGTTGCTGCTTGAGAACCCCCCTTTTCCCCCCAACTCTTGTCTTCATAATGACTGTGGCTGATGGGAAGGGGAAAATGGTGTTTATGAGTATAGGCTGTTTTCCCCCCCACTCTCTTAAACACTGGTGTGAAAGATCAAAAAGGGTGTTTGTACATGTGAGTGTGTTGTTCTGGCAAGGGAAGTAGCATTATATGAAGTTTAACTTGTCTTTTGCTCGCTTGTTTGGTCATAAAATGATCGTTTCACCTGAGCATGTGATCTTGCCCTCTCGATTTTCTGACTTCAGGTTGTCACATTATTAATGCCTGGAGACCCTTGCTGAAAACTCTCAATGGACACACCAGCAGCTCCACCTCAAACTACAACAGCAATATCCGAAACGACCATGTGCTCCTCTTCCCCTGAGGATGTAAAGATCATGTTACTTTAACCCATTATCTGAATTTTTGGGATAACCGCATGAGGCTCTATAGGTGGTCTCAGGTTTAGAGTGGTTAGTTTGAAAAGCTTTTTAGATGGTGTTAAAGGAAATTAAAAATCTCATATCGCCCCATATCACTTGAGTTTTGTGGAAAAATAAAAAGGAGATATAAAAAAGGTGACCCCTAGCCTTTCATACTCCAAAATAGACAAAAAGCATGCAAGTAGCCCGTATGACTTGTGTGCTGTATTTCAAGACTTTTGAAGCCATATGATAGATTTGTATGAGAAACTGATACTCTTCCCATCCACCATAGCTGTCATATTTAAAGCTGCACAAATAATCGTTAAAAGATTGTGATCTGGAATTAAACACCCACGCGATCTTAATTCTAAATGTCAACAATTCGGCTGTGTCTCTCTTAAATCTTTGACAAGTAGCCTATGATCAAACGGAACATTCAGATCTGCGTTTCGCTGCCGCTGATCCAGAGAGGGCAGTTGTCATTTTTAGGTGTGAAAAAGCGTCACAAACTGTCTTTTCAACCACACGGTTTCATTTATTTCTCTTCCAATAATTCAGATTATTATTCAGGATAAAATGTTTTAGTTCGGATATAAACCGTACGCTATATCAAAATGGAGTAAATCACCTTTTGAAACTTGATGCTTCAAAATAAAGATTGTATCAATCACATTGTTATGCCAGTAAGTGGCAACAAGTGACTGTTAAAAATGTATTTGTCATTAAATAATTCAGTCATAGACAAATGCTAATTCATCCAGTAAAAAAACAAGTGAAGTCTTTATGAGCGGATCATTGAATCATTTATTCATTGTGCAGTTCTACTGTTTTTATTTTATTTTAAAGAAGTCTGTTTTCTCACCAAATATGCATTTATTTGATGATAATACATACAATATTATAAATATCATTGCAATTTAAAATATATTTTTTCAGCAGCCATTCCTGCAGTTTTGTCACATGATTCTTCAGAAAGCATGCTAATATGCTGATTTGTTGCTCAAGAAAAATTTCTTGTTAAAAACAGTTGTGCTGCTTAATATTTTTTTTACATTTTATAAAAAAAAATCTAATACTTTTTTCAGGATTGAGGGAAATGTTCAATGAATAACTTGAATTTTGGCCAGTTTACCATTCAAAATGAATGTATGCCTTAACTACACTTCCAATTCTGTGGAAGGTGTGGTGAAAAGAGCATTTCAATTAATGAGAGGCGACAAGGAAATAGGTGTGTTTGTGCATTTTTCTAAAGCAATACACCTTACCACTCCTATTTTAGATCTGTCTCCAGCAGTGGAGCGTGTTTGTGTGTGTGTTTGTGTGTGTGTGTTTGAATTCAGAGCCTTGTACGGACCTGCACTCCATGTTTAAATGCTGCCTCTGGCTATAGTGTTGTGTCAGATGACTGCCTCGTCATGCTACCCTGCCCTCACCTCTGGAGATGTGCTATACCTCCCACTAGCATGCCACATTCTCTTGTGTAATTCCTGTATTTCCTGTGTCACTTTCCCTATCATCTCTGTTCATGAAACTCTTAAAGGGGGGGTGAAACACTCAGTTTCAGTCAATCTCATGTTCATCTTGAGTACCTATAGAGTAGTATTGCATCCTTCATATCTCCAAAAAGTCTTTAGTTTTATTATATTTATAAAAGAAAGATAGGCTGTACCGAGTCTTTCCGGAAAAAAACGAGCGGCTGGAGGCGTGCCGTGTGGGCGGTGCTTACACGCCGATAGCTAACAACACAGACATTTGAAGCAGTTTTACTCACCGCCTGCGGTTCCAACGCACGACCGTGAACCTTTATCGTTGGGACTGCTCCATCCTTAAGCAATGGCATTAGACGATCTGCAAATCCGGCGTAGAACTGAACTTCCCTAAAGCCGAGCACAGCGCTTTGATGGGCGTACTGCTTTCGCTCTCTCGCTCTGGTCTACGGGTGCGCGCGCGCCCTTCCGGGAGAAGTGCCCTTAGGACCCGTATAAGGAAAGTCCGCCCCACCTGACATCACACACACCCATACTCGAAAAAAACTTTCCGAAACTTGTGACAAATCGGAAGGAGTATTTTTGGCACAGAAATACTCAATCAAACGTACAACTTAATTTTTTAAACTTTGTCCATGTTTAGCATGGGAGTCCAACTCTTTAACAGTCAAAAAACTCAGTATGCATGAAATAGCATTTCACCCCCCCTTTAAGAAACTTTCTAGCACAAAATACAGACGGCAACAAGACTGTGTAGTTTGGAAGCTTGTTTCTCCCATAGAATAAAACATTCAAGATAATTGCAACCGTTTATCTCACAAGTGCGAGTTAACATTTTAACTTTATATCTCACAATTTTGAGAAATAAAGTCAGAATTGTATAGTGTAGCCCCCTTCCTAGGGACAAAAATTTATAAAAGGAATTTAAATGTGGCCCTCATCAGTATCTACATTTTAGCAAGGCTTTAACTTTGATTAAAGGTCTTTTAAAGGGTACCTATTATGGCATTTAAAATATTCCTAATAATGTTCTGGGAGTCCCCAACAACAGTTTTACATGCATGTAATGACAAAAAACACTTTTGTTGTCTTATAATATGCATTTATTTTTACCTGATTTGCTCACCGACTCCCATATGATTCGTTCAACGACTCATTTTTCCAAACCCCTCCTTTGCGTGACGCTAATCGGCGGTGATTGGTCAGATGACCCAGTCAGTTGTGTTTTTAAAGCAATCGGCATTAAAATGACCATTAAAATGAACACAGCACAAGGTTCGGGGTATATTTGCCACTGATTCTTCACATGCTCGTCTCTGGGCAGTGAAAAAAGGTCGCTTTTAATTCGCACTTAATTCGCACAGAGCACAGCGTCTTGTTGTCGACATGTTTTCATGTTTCCCTGGTGTCTGAGTGGGCACGGCCAACTTGATAATTTTTCGTCTTGACGTCACAAGGCAAAGGAAAATGATGATTTATTAAATTGACTCTTAGTCGACTCATACTTTTGAGAGACAATCACTTTTTTTACGGTGAACTTTCATATATACAACTTTGCAGGATGTTTTTGTTCACTTAGATCTATGTTACACACTACATGAAAGGTAATTTTCAAAATTCCATAATAGGTGCCTTTTAATTTATCATTGATGTGTTTTTCATTTTGAGCTTGTAGGCTATTTTCTTTGTCTTTTACAGAGTTAATGGCAAGATTCCACTGACATACCTGGAACAAGTGTATAAGAACATCTTTCCTTGCCATTAATGGTAGACTGTTATAATTTCAATGGCATCGGATTCAGACAGGCCATATCACATGTCCAGAAGTGTTGTCTGTTCGAAAATGAAAGGAGAAATGCAAATATTCACTCATATTTTAATATTCAAGTACAGACTTTGCTAACAGGGTGTTGAGATCAGGGAGTGACGATGAGTGAGTAAAAAATGATGAAACACGCCTTTCCTTTTCTATTCGCTATCGGTAAGAAGGATCTACCTGCAGTTACACGTCAATCTCTAACGGGCTGACCCTGTTTGCTAAAACCGCAACCTTGTTGATGCCATTGTGCCAAGAGGACTTAACATTGTAAGAGTTTTTGATGGGACATCTTTTCCTTTACACAGAGGGTCTCTTGTTAGTGGTCCTGTCACTAATCTGTTCAACACGGATGGATGCATCCTTTCCTCGTATAGGACCTGTGACATCTGAGAAAGATAGCTAATCTTAGCTGTAATATACACTCCACGTTGCATAGATGCTTTTACTTATAGTTGACTGCAAGGCCATAGTAACTTCATTCCCTGTGACTAGATGTTGAAGAAGTTTAAGAATGACTGAACAAGGTAGGTGAGCTTTTTAGTCTATCATATATCTAATGTGTGTATATACACATTTTGGACTGAATCTGAACTGATCCTTGAAGTGTATTTGTAGAGTTAGTGATCCAAACTAATCTGTATGAAATGTTTTAAATAATCAAGCTTTCTGCGTTTTGAATATATATTTTTATTGTAAGCCATTCATTCATTTTAATGACAGCATTTTAGCATGTTTTGACAGGCTTAGAGTTGACTTTCAGCCACATATGCATATTTTCATACAATTAACTTGGTACATTTTTGCGTCTTTGTTGAGACAGTTGTTTAGCTTTAAGAAAGATAATCACTCAGTCTACACAGTGTTGAATATGTCTCATTGTTTACAGACTGAAGTGATTTATTGATGAACTCTTTTGCTGTGTTAATGGTGAAAAGGAAAAGCTGTCCTTTGTCTCCTATTCATATAAAAAAGAAATATCAATACACTTTTTGTCCTGGTGACTGTTGAAAAAGTCATTGCTCAACATTTCTAAGTGGATTCCTCCATTTGGCTGTGAGCTTTGGCTGTGCTGTATGTTTCTACAAACACTGAGACATGCTGTTGTTGTAATATGTGTGTTTGTGTTTTTTTGTGCGAGATGGAGGAAATTCCTTAACGCGTCCTGTGTTTCGTAATACTCGGGACTGTTCCAATCATTGTTTTTACTAGCTTCCCAAGTCTGTGTTCTTCAGAGAACATGGCAGACCTCCCACTGGTTCCTCTTCCTGCCGTTCTTCCACCAGGGGTTTATGAGACCCACCACTGGATCTGCTGCACACATGCATTTTTCCTGCTCTGTCTTTGCTTTGCTTAAACAATCCCGATCTGCTGCCTAAATGCTTTAAAGTCATACTGAATCTTAGTATTTGATATTACTGATGCTCCAACATGTAAAGATAAATAGCTTCTCCTTCACACAAAAACTATTTTTTTTTGTTCTGGCACCAGAATAGTTTGAGACGGTTAGAGATGGTGAGCTGGTTGCCCAACATTTCTGATTGGTCGAGTTGCTCCGTCTTTAGTTCATTCCAGTTCCAGTGCTAATTTAGAATGCAATGCAGTTTAATTTCAAATCTCCTACAAGGTTAGGAAGTACGTGACTGTGTTAGGCTGTCAGTCTGTTTCTAATACGATAGCTTTGATGACACGATTTGATCTGTCTCAAAATTATGACATTTTTAGGTGATGTATAACTTTTTTTTTACTCTCAGGAAAAAAATGCTATAAAAGCTGTCAGTGGTACTCTTTCAAGGGTACCAATATGTACTATTAAATACAATTTAGGTAATGTGTACCTTTTAGAATACTAATATGCACCCTTTAGGAGTAAATAAGGTACAAAAGTGCACCATTCTAAATGCCCAACATTTGAAGGTTAGAGTTCTATTTGTTGTTAAATATTAAATGACCTCAATAAAAGCTCATGTTTTGGTTAAACTGCCCACAAGGTCTTGCAGACAAGCACAAGATTGCAACATCGTCACTTAGATCTCACCTATATCAGATATGAGTCCACGATTTGTTTTATGAACATCACATTGACTTTGGATTGTTTGTAGTATATGTAATGGGTTTGAAATTAACTTTTTCACTCACCGGCCAATTTGGCGTCTACATTTTTGAGTTACCAGCCATTCAAAACCTTCTACTAGCCCAAAAAAGAAAAAGAAATGAACCAGATTAACTACGTCACATTTATATACACACACACACACACACACACACACACACACACACACACACACACACACACACACACACACACACACACACACACACACACACACACACACACACACACACACACACACACACACACACACACACACACACACACACACACACACACACACACACACACACACACTCTCAAGTTTTGGATTTCATACATTAATTTCTTCTTCAAACTAAATCCTGTCATCCAGCCATCTCCAGCTTCCTCTTTCATCGTCATCCTTTTTCACCAAAAATGTGTTTTAGGTGGACAGATCAATTAAGTACAAAGAACATCAAAAAAATGTAGGATATTGAAAAATAACAATGTATTTTCTGTTAACCAAATGCTTTTTAATCTCCACTAGCATGGAGACGTTGTTATTTGTTGCGTAGTGACTTGTGTGTGTTCAAGTAAGCCAGATATGCACAGATTCTGCGTAATACACTGTATGTAATATATCATGATGACTTAAGAGTTGAGTATTTGCGCTAAATCTGCGTATATTTGGCTTACATGGACTTCCCCAGCAAAGGAGCTAAACATAGGTAACAAGCCAAATTGGCTAGTGATTTAACAGCGTTACCCGCCACAGTTGATTTGTACCCGCATTTGGCGGGTGTTAATTTCAAACCTTGTACATAATATGTGTATTTGTTGTGAATGCTGTGCTATTGTGTCTGACATTTTGTTGCTTTGTCCAGTTTGCAGGTTGCATGGCAAGCTGATTTGATGCATGGCATTTGCATGAGTGCATTCAGGCTCTCTGTTGGATTTCAAACGAGTGTCTACGGCCATGGCCCAAACCATGCACGTTAACGGCAATGCCTCAGGTAACACCCCTCCCTTTTAATTAGCATGATTGTCTGTTCTGTTTGCTAATGAATCATCAGTGTTTATGCCTACACTTATTATGAGTTAAAACTAAAGTGTGTAATTTCTGCACCAGTAGAGTCACCAAATGGAATTGCAAAAATAATACTTGCTGTCAAACAGGTTTCCCCAAACACTCCCCCTTAACAGTCCCATGACTCACGCTATTGGTTGACCCAGTGGTTCTTTGTTGGGCTGGTTGTTTGCGATAGAAAAGGAGAAAGTATTTTAATATCTAAAAATGTACACACTTCAGCTTTAACTTTGCCAAGTGAAGACCCAGGTGAGCATTTGAACAGATATATGAACTGTGCTTGTGAGTTTTGAGACATATTTTTTCAGATTTTTGAGCACTGTTTGAAGATTCATGCCTGCTATGTTTGCACAGTCCTGCATTTTTTAAACCGGACAAGAGTGTGATTTTTCACAGCATTCTGTAAAATATTGCCTGCTCCGAACAACATCCTTCTGACAATAAAGTGAAAGAGCAACAACTTGAGTAATAAGAAGAACTGTTTTGTCAGTCCCTTTATATTGAGTGATGCAATGGAAATAAATTGAATTAATGGGTTTTGATCTTTTTTGCCATGTGGCCAGCGTGTGTTGACAAAAGGTCATTTTAATGGTACTTTAGATGTCAAGTAGGAATGTTTTTGTTGTAGATTAGGGAAATCAGCTTGACTAAACTAACACAGTCTATAGATAGCTTCTTTCTTTATGATATTGGATCTCCTTTTGGCATTTTGGTTGTCTGTGTCAGTAAACCCTCACCTTTGATATTTATACAATGAAATTCAGGTCAGTAATAGCCTAAAGGAGATTTTGTGTTGTCTTGGACTCTTTCCATATGGCTCTTCCACAGCAAACTAAGGCCAGAGCACTTGGTGTTAAACAAGGCTTTCAAGCTGTGCCATTTCTAAAGTCTAGAGTTCTAACTGATTAGCATATCAAGATTGAAGGGCTAATGGACGTGCTAAATTGTTGGACACTAGTATTACGGGTACTTAAATAAAGAAGACTATTGTAACTCAACAGTATTCATGCGATCTGGTACCTCATTAACCTTTAAACATATTTTCAGTTTCTTTGTGTATTATGTGTCTGCAAAGTCAAGCTTTCATCCTGATCTAGAGTAGAAACTGCAAAGCAGATTGATGTATTGAACATTTAGAAGCGTTTTTATAGCCTGGGATCGGACGTGACTGCTTAAATATTTTGTATCCACGCATAATTTGAGTACCGGTACATTAATTCGACATTAGGTACAGTGTTGAACACATGAGCTCAAAATGGAAGCTTTGTGGCTTTTAGTCAATGTCTGTTAGCTTTGTGGCCATTTGTGTTGGATGTTGATGAATTTATCAGATATTTACATTTAAAAATTCTTTTTTGCGCACCAAAGAAAATGTGTTCTCCTCGAGCCATTTCATGTGGTATTTAAGGTTGTATATCAGCTGAATCACAGTACTTCTGAAAATGTATGCAGTATATTATGTAATGATGAGTGTAACAGGACTAAGATTCAGCCCTTGTATTTGTAATAATTTGAATCCTATTGTCTAACAATCCCCTGCATGTAATTTACAGCCATTCCTTCAGATATTCTTGGTTCATTTACTGTCAATATTGGTTGGAATTAGCAATAGTCTGGGATGTTCTGCAGGTTTAGTTAATATAAATGATTTTATACTGGATCTGTTCACCGTTTCTCTGGTTGCTCTGTTCTTTTATGGCAGGAGTATTCTTAGAGAAGTTTCTGTATCTGTTCCAGCATTGTTGCTTGTTTAATGGCTGTGTGTATTTGTTAGTGTGGTCTTGAAGATGACGTGGATTTCTGGGATAATTAAACTGCAAGGCTGACGTGGTTTCCATGGGCCGGGTCAGGAAATACCAGGCCAGAGTGAGAAAAAGGGCCTCTGTTTTCTCTTCTGTGTGTGTGTGTGTGTGTGTGTGTTTGAGAAGGCTCTGATATGCTCAGACCAGTAATGCTAGCCTGCTACATTGAAACTCTTGTCCCAGTAAGTGGCAAAACAGTATTATATTCAGTGCTCTAGGCATTTAAAGGTAGACTTGAATGAATGGCCATTAAGTGTTAAGGATAGTGTTGTAGTTGATTACTGATATTCATGTCAATTGTGTTTTGGTGCTTTGGTTTAAAAATAAATGTTCAAGAAGGTTGCATTTGTATTTGTTCAGGTTTCAAGCTGCTGCTCTGTTGCAGTTAATGTAGTTAAAGCAACACAATGTAACATTTTTTTACCTTAAAATAATGTTTCCAAAATCTTATCAGTGGTTCATCAAGTCATAACAGGGTGAAAGGCACTTCTGCCATAGCCTGACGGGGTCTGTATCGCTTTTACTGGCACTATGTAACTTCGGGGTTCGGGTAGTAACCCGACACAAAAAGAACTACAAAATTGGACTGCTTTACGTCAAGCGCTACAATAGTCATTATTTCGTTTTTCTTCGTTTCTGATGTCGCAATACATCATCATTTCATGAAATCATGTAACATACTCTACCTTGTCTGTGGACATCGTTCTATCTAATGCCGGTGCAGGATAAACAGCGAGCGTGCGTGCGACGGTAGGCTAAATTATTTACGACAGCGGTAATGGACAATTTCGTTTCCAACCAGTAGGGCGACCGAGCAGGAAAAGTTCCATGGTGTTGCTTTAACTAATGATTTTTTAAAGGGACTCCATTCGATGGTCTTGAACAACAGGTTTTTGTGGAAAACATGTTGTCCTCCAGACAATATATCACACCCCCTGTCCTATACTATAGGATCAGTACATTAGGTAGGTAATGCTCTAACTTGCATTGTTATTGCACTGGACAGTTTGAAGCAAACTGGTTTTGTAAAGATCTGGAGGCCATTGATGTGGGTTTTTAGTTTTTTTCAATGCATAAGACTGAAATGCCTGTATAAATGTCCCAGATGCGTGTTTCATAGCTGACCGGGTTAATGACATGATGTGTCATGTGTCATTTTGAATGTGATGTCATGTGATTTTGTTTTTGATCAGTTTACTTCAATAGAGTCTGTTGACTCACTTGTATTTGTATTTATTTTTATATGTAATTGCGCAAAAAAGGAATTCAGTATTCAGCATATTCTCTGTCATTTATTATTGTTGTCAGGTGGCTAAACTGATCAGATGGTGCAACCATGTAAATACTTAATAAAAATGCCAGCAAACAATAGGTCAAAGTGAACAAATGGCTTACATCTAGATTATGAATAGTTATTGTATTGATTGCATTTTCTTGTATTGCATGATTATTTTTCGGTCTTTAAAGAGTAAAATCGGATGCTAAAGATACTAAATACCTGGGGCCTCATGTATCAACACTGCGTACGCACAAAAACACGGCGTACGCCACCTTTCACGTTCATGGCCAGATGTACTAACAGTGACACTAACGCAAGAATGTGCGTTCCTCCACGTAAACTTCATGTCTGGCGTATGTACATTTGTCGTGATTTTTGTCCGTTGGCGACTCATAGAGACAATAAAGTGAAGTGGCAAACATTACACTACGAATTGTTCTATCGCACCACCAGCTGTCAGATATTGCTTATAATTTGTGAGTGGTAAATTATTTCACATATTATTGTCACACGAGTCTTATTAAAATATTATATTATGCAATTAAGTAAGAACATATATAAAGCATGTGCAAATTGGTACAACCCGTCTAGCAATGGCAGCGTTGGCTTAACTAGGAATAAAAAATAAACTTCAGTAAAGATAAAAAAAAGTAAGTAATATTTTTATTCAGCAAGGACACATTGAATTTGTTTAAAATTGACAGTAAATGCATTTATAATGTTACAAAAGATTATAAGATTTCTATATCTGTTTGATTTAAGTTTTTATTCATTAAAGAATTCTGAAAATACTATATCACGGTTTCCACTAAAATATGAAGCAGAAACACAGCTGTTTTCAACACTGATAATAATCATAAATGTTTCTTGATCATCAAATCATCATATTAGACTGATTTCTGAAAGATCATGTGACACTGAAGACTAGAGAAATGATGCTGAAAATTCAGCTTTGATCACAGGAATAAATTACACTTTAACATATATATTCACATAGAAGATCTTTTCAGTGAAATTTCGTTTCTTGCTTGCTTTAACCATGTTCTTGCAGGTTTCTTTTGCCAAATTGGACTAATTACCATATTTAAATTAATTTAATTGGGGGAGGAGACTGGGTGGGGCGTTGTGCTCGTGCATGTGCGCTCAATTTTACGTTAATTGGGATTTACAAAGAGAATATGCGTGGGATCCTTCGTACGCAGAGATTCATACATCTGTTTTTTTTTGTGCGTACGCACATTTACAGCTTTGTCCGTACGCAATGTTTTAGTATGAATTCAACGCAAGTCTTTGTACATGAGGCCCCTGGCCACTAGAATTCAATAATTATAAATTAATATGAATAAAGCACACAACCACAAAATAATAATGTGTTAGGCACTGCAGATTCTATAAGGGTTACTTTAAGATTACACTTTGGTTTTACCACCTGAAAAAAAAAAAAGTCAAAAAATTAATTTAAACACTTTGAAATGTTTCATCCTTATAGTATGTCTACCACCTGTATTTTCCTGTTGCACATATACTGTGAAAGATAACTTGGGTGCATTCCTGACATCCTGATCTCTCAAATTTCCATATTGGTTTTGTAGTTAGCAAAACAAGCTGATTTATGAAGTTTATTTTTCCTCCCACATCATAGATGTGGGCATCTGAGGTCAGACTTTAAAATAGGCATCTATTTTCATTGCTAACATTCAGCAGATCTCGTGCCCAAGGTGATTGTGAACTCTGTGAGAGATCCACCGAGATTTCATTGTGTTACATGAGAACTGAAAACATTGTCCTCAGGGGTTTGTAACTGGTAATGAATACTCTCAGGGTTGTTGTACTGGAATAGACCTTAAGTGTAATAGGCAGAACATAAAAGAGGCCAAAAACAAATCAGAACTATAGATTTTAGATTAGAGTCTAGTCAAAATGTTTCTACTTTTGCTAGACAGCACGGTTTCTGGTGACAACAAAATGCTGATCGCTCAAACATTTAACAGGTATTTGATATGTCGTTGTCTTTGGACATTTAGTCAAACAGCACACAGACAGTAGATAAGCCATGCCCTTTTAAACTCAAAGATCGTGAGGCACACTTAATACTACTAAGGCAGACTAATTCTTCTCTGTCCATCTCTTTTTTTTTGTAAAAACAGTGCACAGATCAAGCAGGAAAAATAGCAGGACTGTCTGTGGACATCTATTTTAAGTTGTTTACATGACACTGTTACATTTGGTCAAAAGTGGGTGTCTTGTGAGAATTTAGAGAACTGTCTTGTCCATCTGCAATTCCAAGTGAACACACAAAACATTGACATATTTTAGAAATATTCCCATGTGATTCCCCAAACCATTTCCTCTCTACCTTTTTTAACGGTTTAGACAGATTGGACAAATCAATCCTAATGTGGATTTGCATGGGGCTGTTTCTGCTCATTTTGTCCAGAAATAACTTTGAGACAACAGACATGCCAAATGATCATGTCACGTTTGTTTGTCCACCTGTCAGAAACTGTCACTGCCATATCCTTGCTTTTTGGTTTTAGCCAATCACATTTAAGGGTGTGTTCACACTTGTCATTTAAGGGTGTGTTCACACTTGTAGTTTGTTTTGCTTGGTTCGTTTGGTCCTGAAAAAATAGTCGTGGTCCGCTTCCCATTCAGATTGGCATTTTAACACCGCACCTAAAGGCATAGGGATACTGTATGTTCACAATTTGATTGGTTGCCTTTTATTAGGTATATTTCTAGACCGAACTTATTGAACATCCACAACAATGCTGTGGTCTGGGCTAAATGCCCTCAATGTATGTTCGTAACCTACATATGATTGTATTTTGACCAGCTGAGAACTCGTGAAGCGCTTATAAAATGTGTAAAGAGTCAAAACAGCGGCAGGAATCCCTCCGTCACACACAAACGAAGATCTGCTGCAAAGAGACGCGTTTCTGATGCTTGTAACAAACTGTGATGGGCAACATTGCGACTATGACGAGAAAAAAACAGGAATGCCTGAGTATTCTGTCCTTTGTTCTGCATCTTCTGACATCATGTCCCGTTTTTGGTTTGTTTACATGTCTTTGGTCCGTGTTGCGTTCATTTTTTCAGCTGTCTCGGTTCACTTGTTTAGTGTGCACCAAGGTGTGGATGAGACCGTTCACACTTCAAACGGAGCAAACGCACCAGGGCTCGTTTTAATCTAACCATGGATGCCCCCCCCCCCAAAAAAACTATAACTGTAACCCTAGCCATCAAACAGGAGAGGACTAAAGTTGATTTTATACAGGTGGAGTGTGAATGTCTTTTGTTTCAATCAAAAAATATTTATTCTGTAAATACTGTCTCAGTTTGGTCTTTAAACTTTTTTTCTTGCTGCCAGCTGGTTGCTGAACTTTAAACCAGTCTAGCTTACACTGTTAAAAGTGCTTTTCAACATAGAGTAAGTTTGCTTCAGTACGTTGCCCGTAGCATAAACTATTTTGATCTGAACATCCTCTAGGCTGTTTTTGTCTGATGGTGGGTTGTGTAATTCTAGACTGCTAAAAGAGAGTGTGGGTGGATTATTCTTGGAGCCGTTTCTCACACTGCTTTCATGCATTTCCCTTGCTTCTCGCTTGTCCATTTAGTGTCACAGGTTTTCAACCCCCCTCCCGGTGAGGTCAGCGTTCAGCTGCCTAAGTGTCTGTTCCTCGTACCAGACGAGCCTGTCTCTCTCTCCATGACATTGCTGTTGTGCTCTTGCTATAGTCAGCAAAGCTAGCTGGTGTGCTTAACAAGCTAGCGATTGTTGCTGTGCAACTACAGTAAAAGAGGTTTTGTCAGTGCTGTTGAAGGATTGTTGCTTGACTAAATAAAGAATAAAGCTTTTTATTTTGGTTGGAGTATTTAAAAAATGTCTCTTTTGGTCTTCTAACTTTTGTAAACCTTTATTGACATTGAAAAAGTCACTATATCTTGGTGTTTTTATCTGTAATCCTAAACATAGTTCACATTAAGGAGCAGCAAAAGCTTAACTGAACCTTGTATTATGTGTCTGGTGAGTTTATGCTCCTTAATATGACAAAGACATGCCTGGAAAGAGTGTTTAAAAAGGGACCACTGTTTTAAGGGGTTACAAAGTGTTTAAAGAACACTTTCAGAGAGGCAAGACAGAAGAAACAGTGTGAGTACTGCATGATTGGTAGAGGCAACTAGCCTATCACAGACGGCGCAGAGCTGGGCTAAGTTTACACCAATAGTGGAATTTTTCCCCTTATGGAGTGAAGGTTGAGAAAGTGCTCAGTGAGTGAGGGGAGGCAGCCTGCAGCTTGTTCTAGTTATAAAACGATGACGGCTTGTAAGGGAACAGGCACTGCTGCATGAGGACTGCTGTTTGACTTGGGGTAAGTGACGCTTGAACAATGAGGGATTAGGTTGCCTTAACCTCCCAAAACCTCTTTCAGTTAAACCTATATAGGCAATGTTTGAATGAGTGTTACATGGTCAAGTGAACTTTCATGCATTTAACATATGTCCTTAAAACGTACCAAAAAAAATGTTCAATGATTTGTTGTTTGTACTTAATGCACTGTGTCTGGCTCTCTAAATCATCTGAAAGTGTCTTGGCTTTCAGATAGTTAATCTGTCTAACTGACGACAGGAATTCTCTGTCCGATGTGGAATTTGGACTGTGATATAAGCTCTGTTGATGGATATTCCTTGGCTTCTAGCTGAAAAGAAACCTATTAACATTTTTACCTCTCTGTCAAGAGATTTCTAGTCTGCTATGTAGTGAGTAAGTGAAATGTTTAAAATATTGTCAATTGCATCAGACCAAATTGATCTTTGGGTAGAAAGACATATTTGCTCTCCTTGTTTTTCCTTAACCCCACCCCCATTTGCCCCCGCCACGCAAATGCTCAGCAAACACATGGAGTTTGTTTTGCCATGAAATTGTGTGGAATACATCTTTACATTTAGTGTTGGAAACCAATAGATGGAAAGTTCAACTTGTTTTTTAGTTAATGGTTTGACTGTTCTTGGAAAAATCTTAGCAATGTATTGTATAAGTGTAAAGTGCTGTTGAAATGACTGACTCACACTGTTATGATTACAGGTCATGACAGTAGTGATCACACCGTTATCACACCTTTGTGCCTGCAACCTTAAGAGTTGGTTTCAAACTTTATAAATATACTTAATGTACCAAGGACTCAGACTGAAGAACCATTCTGTCAAAATGTATTTTTGTTTTTAGAGTTGTTGGCTGTTTAAATTCTTTTGGGGAACGTTGTTGTTGTTGTTGTTGTTGTTGTTGTTATTATAAAGCTAAAAAAAGTAGTAATTCAAAAAGTAATTAATTTAACAGACCGATAATACTTTTTTTTTATTTTTATAAGTTGTACAATGATTAAATAACTAATTTCACTCTGTGTTTGTTTTTTTAATTTTTGCAGATAAAGATGATGAGGAGAAGGACCCTTACTGCTTGGAAACCCCATATGGTTATCAGCTAGACCTGGACTTCCTTAAGTATGTTGATGACATTGAGCGGGGAAACACCATCAAGAAGCTAAACATCCAGAGGAAGCCAAAAGTGGTCAGGTCCGTGCCGCCGCCTCGGAGCAGTTGCAGTGGCCAGACTGAGTGGACTTCAACAGACTCCTTGTCCTCTTCCAACAGTGATGAGAGCAAACAGTCATCCGTCTACTTTACACCTCAGAACCAGGTAGCCCCCCCTGGCCATACTGCCCAAGTTCATGAAGCTCCCCAAGCCTTTGTGAGCGTCCCTGAGACCAAGCCGCTGCTGCCACCACCTTCTCCCCGCCTTCTTCGCCATAACCCCCAGGTGGAGAAAACACTGATGGAGACTCGAAGGCGACTGGAGCAAGAGCGGCTCCTTATGCAGCCACCAGTCAATGAGCCGCCTCGCAGGCGACTGGCCAGTTTTGGCGGAATGGGCTCTTCCAGTTCCCTGTCCTCTTACAGTGGCTCCTATGGGCCAAGCCAGATTTCACCTAGCTTGCATTCTTTCCAACATAATGGACATCTAGGCAATGGCGAGTACAACCCCTACTTCACATCCTCTATGGGTAGTTCAATCCGCCACAGTCCCCTCAGCTCAGGCATGACCACACCAGTGACCAATGTTAGCCCCCTGCACCTCCAGCACATTCGAGAACAAATGGTTGTGGCTTTAAAGAGACTAAAAGAACTGGAAGAGCAGGTAAAGACCATCCCTATTCTTCAAGTCAAGATATCAGTCTTGCAAGAAGAGAAAAGGCAACTAGTGTCCCAGGCGAAGAACTCCAAGGTAGCAGGGCAGGGTCCATGTGGAGGTTTTAGGAAGCGCTCCTATAGTGTTGGCAGTGCTGATCAGTATGAGCCCCTGACCCAGCTCAGGACAGGCTCTGAACTTCACATTGAGGAGATGGAGAACACTGAGCAGAGCACCCAAAGGCTACAAGAGTTTAGGCAATTGACAGCTGAGGTCGAGGCTCTGGAGAGGAACATACAGGATAATGGTGAGGAAATAAAGCACAGCTTACACCAAACAGAGCAAAAAACGAACCAAAACATCCAGCGGTGGAGTCGTGAGAGCAAGTCCATTGGTGTCGGAGCCGATGAGAACATGAACGACGTGGTTGTTTACCGAAGGTCTCCTGGGAAAAGCAGAGATGTGGCTGTTGGAACGGAGCAGGAGGTGAGGAGCACAGGAGTTGGTGTGACTGAAGCCATGCTAGGAATGAGCAGTGAGGTAGAAGCTGAAATCGAGATGCAACACCAGACCATCGAAGCTCTCAAAGAGAAGATCTACAGACTGGAGGTCCAACTTAAGGAGACCACCCACCAAATGGAGATGGGGAAGCTAAAGCTTCAGCTTCAAGTGGCTGGATCGAGGAAAAAAACAGACAAGGGTATGATGGCAAGACCAGAGATGTACAGCACTTCAGTGGAGGCCAGAGTGTCCACAGTAAGCCAAGGTGTGGGCAACCATGTTGAGTTTAATGACGCAAGCACATATCATGTCCAAAAAATTAATTCAGTAGGCATTACTTGCAGACCAGATGCAAGGGATGTTTTGGTGGGTCCAGAGTTGCCAATGGAGCGGTGGGTTGTACAAGAACGTGCTAAGGTTCATGATCAGTGTGTCGGCAGACAGGTTGTGATGTGCAACCGGAGTGTGGGAGTGGAATTAAGTGTATGTGAAATGGGGATCAACACTGAGTTAACGGCCGAAGATTTAGGACTTTGCAAAAGAGAGGCTGAACAAGCCAGAGAGTTCAGGTCTATTGGATGTGGAGATTGTTCAGTGGATGTACTGGTCAGGCCCATCATGGAGATGGTAACCCAGAGCTCAGCAACAGACGATGTTCACAGAACTGATTTTGGAGTCATGGTCTTACCCATGTGTGCTTCACAGTACACAAACACAGAAATTGAGACAATAGCCAAGTTAACCAATACTGACAATGTAATTCTTACTGATTCCTGTACTAATACACAACCATACTCAAAAGACAAACAAGTAAGCACTGTACCAGTGGAGACGCGTACAATAGCCATTGGGGATGGTCTTGTAAAAGATGTGCCGGCCACATTGAAAACCGCTCAGTTTCAGTAGGTACTACAGCATCTGAGGAGGTTATGCTCGATATGTCCGCATCTTGCAAAACAAAAGACGCTGGGGTTGGCCACATGAGCATACATGAAAACTTCTTAGTTGGTCAAAAGACAAGGAACATTGCCTGTGGCCCCTCTCTGTCTTCTGCCCCGACCGAAGTTAAGAGTATGTCTGCGGGATCATTGCCATCGGCAGTACCCATCCAGTCACAGGCTGGGGCAGGTGTTGGACTTGATCACTACATAGAGAGAGTGCAGAAGCTCTTGCAGGAACAGCAGATGTTGCTTGCTCAGAACTACAGTGAGCTGGCAGATGCATTCGACCCACCTCAACAATCCCAGTTTAGCTCCATCAACAGTGAGCTAGTTACTACACTATCATCCATCAATTCAGTTATGAAGTATGGAAGTCTTGAGGAGCTCTGCAATGTGGACCTTCTAAGGCAGCAGGAGAAATCAGACCACACTGTGAAAGGTCAGTTGCAGTTTACTTGAACCCTATATGCTCAATGTTTAAGGATCTATGGTGATTTTTAAAAGCGTTTTTTTTTTTTTTTTTGCATATTGCAATGACTTCAATCATTTGGTCTGGTTTTACTGGGGAACTGTGGTGAGAATTTTATTTTAATGATCATAATGATAAATATTTCACTGTCCCTTTTTTACTTTTGAAGCATATCCAAAGTATATTTAAGTATTTTCACAAGTACTGTTTTTATTTCCAGGAATGAAGGCTTAAAAATGGTAGGAATCTAAAAGTTCTTAGTCCAGCCATCTTGTATTTCTCTCTAATCTTTTATTTAGAAATACCAGCATTTTAGCATGAATTTTTATGGAATGCTCTGAAGTTATAAATAACAATTCCTTCTACTCTGTAGAGAAGGGGGAAGCGAGAATGAAGGAGAGAATTTTTACATGCGCGTCAGAGTATTATGGCCAATGGATCAGTCAAAATTGCTGCCAAGATTTAGTGTTTCCATGTCAGCTGTGATACGATTTGGCTCTAGATTAAGCAGGAGATACACTCAGGTATTCTCCATATGATACATTCTTTTGCTGAAATGTTTTTATTACATTACTACATTTGGTGCATGCCAACAAAAGACCATCTGATATCTAAACCTAAAGAATATCTTGAGTCTTGAATTCAGATTCATACCATAACCATTGCACATTGCTTTGTGAGATAATCAGTAAGAACAGCATTCTGACACACTTCTATGTGACCTTAAGATGTCATTTTCATGCAATTCTGTTTTGGCAGGAGCTATATTATAAAGTCTTCTTGGACGTATAATTTGAGAGCGAGCTATTTATGTACAGAAATATATTGCTGTTCCTCATGTCTGCCTTTTTTCTGTCCCTTCTTTTTCTATTTATCCAGAAACGCAGATGGTCAATGCAGTCCATTCCCACTTGAGTAGTGTGAGAACAGAGGTCACACGGATAGAAAATGTCTATACTGACGACTCGCATGAACAGAGTACAGCCACACAGAAAAGCCGCATGGACCAGCAAATGTCCACAGCATTGCATGGTACTGAAATCCCAGTTCTGACACCAAACAAGTGACATTTGTAAATATTTTTGCAGTTGTAGCTGATAATCAGTGTGTTGTGTTTAAGTACTATAAGACTGGGAGTAACCATTGTAAAAGAAGCCACTTCTTCATGTTGAACTCCCCTTGATGGATGTTTTTTTTTCATGAAGCCACCCTTGTGTGACTGTCTTAGGAGAGCATGTAACAGATTAACAGCTTCAAGGCATGTAGTTCCAGGGATTCAACTGCTCTCACCCGTCAAAATAAGGGAAACGTGGATAATGAGTGCCTTCATCGTCTACAATGTTCAAGATACAGACAGTCAGAGGGAGTGTGTCCATCTGTAGGGCATGTTCTGGCAGTTCTCAGAACTGTTCTTTTTTCAGTCTCCGTGGAGAGGGGCGGTGATCCTCTTCGGTATTTGGCAGAGCAAAGCCTGTACTTAACATGTTTGCCATAGCTTTAGGCTGCGGGATGTTTCTTTTTCTTCACATATTTTTTTTCTAAATGCATGTTTGATATGCAACTTTTTTTCTGAACTAGCGCCGCTTGATTATATATTCTTCGGTTGAAAATGACCAGAAGTTTGGACATTCTACATGTCCGTCAGATTTGGAAAAGTAATGTAGCCAACTCCAGCTTATGGTCCTGATTAGCTGTTGCTGGCTAAAATAGATTCTACTTGTTAGTTTCCCATAACAGCAATAACACTGCATTTTCATAAATCATGATGTCAGCTTTATGCGTTTATTTCAATTTTGATAGGGTGTGTTGATTTCTGTCTGCATTTTTGGTGGAGGCAAAATATTACTTGCAGATCCATATTAAAATCGTTGCACTAACAGTATGCATGCAAACTTGAATACCTGACTATTGTTTGTACCTGGAAAAATATATGATTTAAAATGTAAATAATTAAGCTATACTTTAACAGTATAAAATAATAATTGTTGATTGCCTGTATTTTTCTTTCCTACTAGGCAGTCACAGCACCCTGAAGTCCATCATGAAGAAAGACGGTCATCAGGGACCTAATGGCACAAAGAAGAACTTGCAGTTTGTTGGTGTGAATGGAGGGTAAGTTCTCGTTCCAAGTAAGAGGAGAAAATGTATTTCTCACAGAAGAGGTGTATGATAAAAAATATATGTGAGTTGATGTTGGTTATATGTAAGGCATACAACAACAAAAAACAAAACAAATATGAGGGTGATCAAGACCCTAATGCAAAGATTATAACATGGCTACTTACAAAATAGCATGAAATATTACTTGTAGTTTAGCTTAAGCTGCAACATTACAATATAAATGTATATATTCTTTGTAACCTGCACATGAAAGTAGGTATGTTGCCATGAAGAAATAAGTGATAAGTGGTTATTTTACAAAATCAGTGCTGTAGTTGAACAGTCAGAATAAGGTATTCTTGAGTATCATGTAAATATGCTCCATGCTGTTTTCCATCTCTAGGTATGAGACGACATCGAGCGATGAATCCAGCTCAGAAGAGAGCAGCTCCTCTGGGTCAGAGGATGAAGGGGAGGAGAAAGACAAGATGGCGAATGTGAGAGAAAGGAGGAAAGAAGAATTCCGAAACAATGAAGCAGTGGATGAAGATAGAGACACTGAAGATTTAGGCCAGGACAAAAGGCAGAGGCAAGTACTGCCAGTAACTCTTAGATCCACGTGCAACAAGTGAGTCATAGTTAGGGTTGCGTCATTTATGACTGTAGACCGACCAATTCAAGCATCTCTTGCATTAGAAAGAGAATTTAAGGTATTTTGGATGTGATGTCTGCAATGTAATATTTAAATATTTTTTAAAAAGTGGAATCAATGTAGTCACTGGTGGAAGGAATGGGAGCTCTGTATAATCATATCAGTTAAGAATCCTGCATACCAAGCCTGACATGAGTCATGAGAAAGAGTCCTAAAGTAATGCTTTTCATAATCTCTGAGTAGTCCTCTTTCCACCTGGAATTAACATTATTTCATATCTGGATAGTTTCTGGATATTTTTTAGCTAGAAGGCATATGGCAAGCCGTTTTAACATTTAATCATTTTAACCTACTAGTCTCTATTTTCATGCTACTAGTTCTTATTTTTTAGATACTAGTATCTATTCCATTAAGTACTAGTACTTATTCATTAGCGACTATTGCTTATTATTTAGGTACTAGTGCTTATTCAATAGATACTAGTACTTATTCATTAGATACTAGTGCCTTTTCTTTAGATACTAGTACTTATTCATTAGATACTAGTCCTTATTTATTAGATACTAGTACTTATTCATTAGATACTAGTACTTATTCAACAGATACTAGTACTTATTCAATAGATACTAGTACTTATTCATTAGATACTATTACTTATTCATTAGTTACTAGTACCTATTAAATAGATACTAGTACATATTCATTAGTTACTAGTACCTATTAAATAGATACTAGTTCTTATTCATTAGATACTAGTACTTATTCAATAGATACTAGTACTTATTCAATAGATACTAGTACTTATTCATTAGATACTAGTACCTATTAAATAGATACTAGTACTTATTCATTAGATACTAGTACCTATTAAAGAGATACTAGTACTTATTCATTAGATACTAGTACTTATTGCGATAGTCACTAGTAACTATTCTTTTGTTACTAGTAACAATTTTTTTTTTTTTGCCATTGACTTCTATGGGGATCTGTCATTTAGATATCAACTATTCAGTTCTGACTAGTATCTATTCCAATTGTGACTAGTACTTATTCATTAGATACTAGTACTTATTCATTAGATACTAGTACTTATTTTTTAGATACTAGTACTTATTCATTAGCTACTAGTACTTATTCAATAGATACTAGTACTTATTCAATAGATACTAGTACCTATTATTTAGATACTAGTACTTATCAATTAGCTACTAGTACTCATTCAATAGATACTAGAACTTATTCATTAGATACTAGTACTTATTCATTAGATACTAGTACTTATTCATTAGATACTAGTACTTATTCAATAGATACTAGTACCTATTTATTAGATACTAGTATTTATTTCAAATGCTACTAGTAAGAATTTTTATTTTACTAGTAAGATTTTTAATTGAACTCTACAGTGGCCGTTCTGACTAGTCATAACATAAGACTAGTAAAAAAGCAGTTGTGACTAGTAAAATAATAATTCTTACTAGTAACATTTGGAATAAATACTAGTATCTTATAAATAGGTACAAATATCTATTGAATAAGTACTAGTATCTAATGAATAAGTACTAGTATCTATTGAATGAGTACTAGTAGCTAATTGATAAGTACTAGTATCTAAATAATAGGTACTAGTATCTATTGAATAAGTACTAGTATCTATTGAATAAGTACTAGTATCTATTGAATAAGTACTAGTATCTAAAAAATAAGTACTAGTATCTATTTAATAGGTACTAGTATCTATTTAATAGGCACTAGTACCTAATGAATAAACTACTAGTATCTAATATATATGTACTAGTCACAATTGGAATACATACTAGTCAGAACTGAATAGTTGATTTCTAAATGACTGATCCCCATAGAAGTCAATGGCAAAAAAAATAATTTGTTACTAGTAACAAAAGAATAGTTACTAGTCACTATTGAAATAAGTACTAGTATCTAATAAATAAGTACTAGTATCTAATGAATAAGTACTAATATCTATTTAATAGGTACTAGTATCTAATGAATAAGTACTAGTATCTAATAAGTACTAGTAACTAATGAATAAGCATTGGTATCTAATAAATAAGGACTAGTATCTAATAAATAAGGACTAGTATCTAATGCATAAGTACTAATATCTTTAAAAAGCTCTTAGTACCTAAAGAATAAGCACAAGTATCTAAAGAAAAGGCACTAGTATCTAAAGAATACGCACTAGTAGCTAATGAATAAGTACTAGTACTTAATGGAATAGATACTAGTATCTAAAAAATAAGTACTAGTAGCATGAAAATAGAGACTAGTAGGTTAAAATGATTAAATGTTAAAAAAGCCTTCCATAGAAGGCATTTACACTTTGCATTTCAATGTGTCTCCAATGTGATCATTTAGAGAGCTGATTACACTTACCCATGCTAAACGCCATTTATACATTTTAAACCATTTACTAATTTAAAATAACGTTTTAAATAGCTACTTTGAAATTAGAATAATAGAGAGACATGAGTGAGGACTTGAAATTAGAATAATAGAGAGACATGAGTGAGGACTTGGGAAGAGAAATAAGAGCTTCCTAGTTTAGTCTAGTAGGATCATTCACAGGATATTGTTCATTAAATCAGAAAACCAGATCACAAGACCGCAGTCTCTGTTGTCTTTTCTACATTGTTAGAGCCAATAAGCCACAAAACGGCGCACAAGACACAAACGTTCTTGTGAAATATTTCATGTTAAGAAAATACCAAGCAAAAATAGAGCATGATGGAAACCATGTCCTTGAGTTGTGGATACATTTTACAGATTATTTAATGCAGATAATGGAAATACATTAGCATTTACATCTTTGTCAAGTGTTCAGAATCCAGAATCCCCTGACCACCTCAAAATGTGGTTTTCGTTTATCCAAAAATAAATGTTTGTTCTTTACCCAATACTGGTTAGCAGTCAGAAGTGTCATGCTTTTAGTAACACTGCTTTTTTTCTTCCCAGGTATGAGTTGAATGAGAAGATGCTTTCTGCATGCAATATGCTGAAATCCCACCTCAACGACCCCAAGACTCTATCCAGTAAAGATGTGGTAAGAGAATATAACCCTGTGTAAACCCTTAGTGCACAAAAATAATATCTGTGATTCTAGATTAGTATAATTATTTGGTGAAATCCTCCCTTTTCTTAAGTTTTGCCGTTTAAAAAAAAATATATATTATTTTTGCTAAGACAGCAATCTTGCCAAACAACCAACTGATTCAAAGCAAATGAGAGTTTTAGATGTTTCTTCATGCTCTGCTTCACTGCGCCTGAACGGGAAGGAAATTGGCTCCTTTGTGGTTAACGTGGTGTAAAAGAATGTTGGATCAACACTTATTTCTGCTGACCCCCGAGCAGAGGGTCTGAGACGCGCCCAGCTGTGCACCGACAGGCCAACTCTTAAGTCCTGCTTCAAGTTAAAGCTATATTAGCCCTGAATTTCTGAAAGGATGTGTCTAATAAGTGGATGTAATTTAGACTAATTAGGATTATTATGTAAGAAGATGCTGGATGTTTCTCTGTTTTGCTTCTGTTTACCAATCTTACGTTTTTTCATTGATTTTGGGATTCCTTCCATGTCGGAGTGTTACTACAATACACCACAAACCATGTAAATCCCCTGTAATACATTCTGATCTCAATCAATTTCTCATTTTGTGTCATTCCAGAGGCCATATGTGAACACAGTGCAGCACGAGTGGTTCCGTGTGTCCAGTCAGAAGACGGCCGTGGCAGAGATGGTGGAGGATTACCTGAATGCTTTCAGAGGCATCTGCCCTGCCCTGCTACAACACATTGTAAATATGGCTGATGGCAACGGAAACACCGCCCTCCATTACAGTGTATCCCATTCCAACTTCCACATTGTGAAAAAGCTGCTGGATGCTGGTAAGTATGTGACTCACATTCCACATTTCCACATTTTCTTTTAAAGCCACTTACTGTACAGACAGCTTTTTAGAGCAGTGGATGATTGATGAGTGTAAAGGTTTTTTGGGACGCATCGGCGTGAATGTGACACATTCACATGTCACATGTGATCACATGCATGTAATCGGATGTCAAAACACTTTGGGTCCGTTTACACCTGTAATTAGCTCTGTGCTTTGTGATCGGATCACCAGATACGAATGTTAATACTAGGGATGCACCAATACCACTTTTTCCAGAACGAGTCCGACGCGATACTAGTACTTGCTGATACAGAGTACAGATACCTGTATTTTCATAGCATTTTTTTTTAACATTGGGAAGAGAAACCAAAAGAATATTAATCAAATTAGTTGGTTTTGCAAATAGACATTTCCTTCAGTTATTTTCATGCAAAATGATGCCTGTTAAAATGTATTGTAGGAACTACTGTTACTTCCACTGTTTATATTATTGTCTTTAAAGGGATACTCTACTGGTTTTTCATAGTAAACTATGTTATTCCCTTAACTAAGACGAGCTGATACATACCTCTCGCGTCTCAGTGCGTGCACTAAATCGCTGCCTTGCCACGAACCTTTGTTAGATTTTATCTCAGCCCTGTTCATTCAATACGTGCCAAGAAGAGAAGCGACCAAACACCTCCACGTTTCCATATTTAAATACAGTTACTAGAGTAGTGTAACTCGACCAAGAACGGTGACACAAAATAAAACGTTACGCTTTTCTAAGCGTGTAAAATGGATAACTAGATTGTATGGCAGAATACCATAGCAAGTGCTTGGGAGCACTTCGACTCGCGCAGTAATATCATCTCTCGTGAAAAGTCCACTAGGGAAAGTCACGTTAGAGAAAACGTGGAGGTGTTTGGTCGCTCCTCTGCTTGGCACGCATTGAATGAACAGGGCTGAGATAAGATCTAACAAAGGTTCGCGGCAAGACAGCGATTTAGTGCACGCACTGAGACGAGAGAGATATGTATCAACTCGTCTTAGTTAAGGCAATAACATAGCTTAATATGAAAAACCAGTAGAGTATCCCTTTAATTTAATAACACAATTAAAAATTAGAGCTGCTCCAGCAGTGATTTTCTGTCTTTTGTTGTTAGATTAACATTGAGGACGAAGACAGCAGTAGTTTTATTAGGCTGCTGTCACTAAGAGCTGCACGTATCCAACATAGTTACATGTACAGTTTATTTTCAACTGTTTACATTCACTTAAAGGTGCCATGTGTAACAATTGAGGTAAAAATATCCAAAAAATGAGCTACACACATCAAAAGAATGAGAAGAAATAAGGGTGATGATGTCATTAAAAAATGACAAGTTATAGTGCTGCAGAGATATCAACCTGACCTTAAAGCATGCTAAATTAATTGCCACGGCCCGACAGGTGTCGTAATACCAGTTTCGGCCATGGGAGGCGGTATGCGGGCAACATAACCACCAGACAAACTGCAATACACGAATAACTCGCACGGATTGTGGGTGTACTTGAACGTAATGTCAATCGTGTGGAAAGTACAGCCCACTACTACATTTCAGTTCAGGGAAGAGAGCGGACCTATATTATGTTTATTAAATTGCTTTCCTGAGGTAAATCTGACATATTTGTTCTCCAGCTATGTTATTGACCTCTGCACGCTGATTAAAAAAAACGATTGGTCGATATTATGTATGAGGAATACATTTTGGTAAGTTGTAGCCTACTGTATCTTTCAACAGTGTTCGTGTTTTTTTTACTATTAGCCAGTAGAGATGATCGGTTCACGTGCGCTAGGGATCTGTTGTGTAACATTTGCAAGCGCCAAAATGATATTTACTGTTTGAATTGCGTAATAAAATTGACAGAATCTGAGAGCTGAGATTTTTTTTTTATATCATAACTAACCTGCTCTGTCTAGTCTGTCGGTCTCTGTGTCCTCTTTGCTTTGCAATTTTTCTGTGCGTGACTAAATTGATGTGTGGCGTGAGAGCGCGTGAAAAGTGTCAATTGTGTGTGTCTCATGGTGAATTTGTGAGAGTTGGCAGCTCTGAATGGCGCTAGCTTGGTCAACATCAGCGAATGCTGTCTGTCAAATTAATGTAATTCAAACTAACAGTAAAAATGTAATATGAACAAAACGAATATGAACATATTCACTGGTAAAGGTGAAGGGGAGTAGCTTGACAGTGTCATATTTAAAAATCACGTGAAAAATAACGTTCCTCTGTAGTCTAAACCTCCTCTATTAGTAGTTGGCTCGGCTTCGGCTATGGCTAGGGTCGTTGTGAATGGTAGGGGCGGAGCATAGAGACTATGCCGTTTCTCGTTTGTTACTCTAGAGTAGACCAACTCACTTTCTGGAGGTATACTGCCCCCATCTGGTATGGAATGTGGAGTATGAATTGATTTTTTGGCCGAAATGACACAGTGCACATTTAAAACATAACCGACTATATTTCACAAGGATACTTGCATATACAGGATTTTTTTACATAATTTTGTGTGAATTTGTCCATTAAAGCACACAAAGACATGAAAGAGAACTCAATTTAATAGGTTATTTCGCACGCTGTCTGAGAGGCAGCTTTTCTGGGCGAGCACTTCGGATGTTTGCACACAGAAAACTTATTGAAAATGTCATGTTATTACTGTACCGCCTTCCTAAAATAATGTAGGATCCACTCGTTATACATGAATCATGTAACAGTTGATGTTTGGACTTGAACATACGATTTAGATTCAATTCAAATGACGCAAGTGTACTGAGTGAACAATCAGCAATCAAAAGAAAGCAACCAAAGTATGTGCTCTCTCTCTTTACTGTCAGTTAACGTTGGTAATGTGCTCCTCTCCTCATTGAACATTCTTTGCTATCATTTCCAACAGAACAACAAAATTTCCAGCAATGTCTATGATAAAGCGTTGTGCGCTCGACAAGCTCTCGTGTCTGTGCCGCTGTGCGCTCAACACACTCTGTCTGTTTTGCTTCTCAGCTTGTTTGCTTCTCTGATATATCCATTCTGCTCTCTTTTGCTCTGTTGTCTGTTTCTCTTGGTCACAAGCACTGAACTGCACACGCTGTTGTTGGTATCGGAGCAAAATTGATTTAAAATGTATCGTCATTTATATAGATCAGTGGTATGAGCGCACTTCTTTCGAAAATCTTACCGAACCCAAACTTTTGAATGGTAGTGTATGTAAGCTAATGGCAAATTCTCCAGCCACATCCAGAATCAGGCCGTTTCCCAGTGTTCCCCCTCCAAAAAGCATCAAAGACCTCTTTGAATACCACATGATGAGGTGCCTCGACTCCGAAAATAAAAGCCCATTATCCCAACTTCTTTGTGCTTCTCTACTATCTGACTCTTTTCGGGCAGCCCCCATTGTCTCGATTGTCGGCTTCCATTCTCAGACCCTCTGGCCATCTTTGCCCCATATCCAGTCAGTGAAGCCCCGCTCTGGTCCTTCTCTTATTCCACAGCCCACGACACTGAGTCTGAATAGCCTGCATCTCTTAAATTCACACAAAAGATGGCCTCCTTCCAAATGCATTTACTTCAAGGTGGTCTCAGCGTTCTCTCTGATTCCCCTGTTCTCTCTCCGTTTCATCACAGACGTCTGCAATGTCAATCAGCAGAACAAGGCGGGCTATACTCCCATCATGCTAGCAGCACTAGCTGCCGTGGAGGCCCCGAAAGACATGAGGGTGGTTGAAGAGCTGTTCGGCAAAGGAGATGTCAATGCAAAAGCCAGCCAGGTCAGTGTGATCCGACAGTTACACTGAAAGTGTTTGAGCATTATTAACAAACAAGAATAAGCTAGATAGTATGTTTATAAATGCACATTAACCTAGATGAATAGCTTTTCCGCACAGTTACTTTAGAAGTGTCTAAGCTGATCTCATTGACCCTGTGAATGCAGGCTGGTCAGACAGGGCTGATGCTGGCTGTCAGTCATGGCAGAATGGACATGGTCAAGGCTCTGCTCGCCTGCGGCGCAGACGTCAACATCCAGGACGACGAGGGCTCGACCGCGCTCATGTGCGCTAGTGAACACGGACACGTTGAGATAGTCAAGCTGCTGCTGGCTCAGCCGGGCTGCGACGCCACACTCAGCGATAATGTGAGTGAGCCGAGTCCCCTTTTAAACTAGATAATCCACCAAATATGTTTAATGAACGTGAAGTATATTTCTATAATGCGTCTAACTCGTTTCTCTTAGTGGATACTGCAGTATTGTTATGAGACGGCAAGTAAGGCTAATGAAGTTTGTTTGTTTTTTTGTCCCTAGGATGAGAGTAATGCCCTGTCAATTGCTCTGGAAGCGGGTCATAAAGACATAGCAGTGTTGCTGTATGCCCATATGAACTTCTCCAAAGCAGTGTCACCAGTGAGTGACCACACTTTCACATTCAGCTGAAATGCATTGCATTCATTTTATCTGTGTGTTTGTACATTATGATAATAATTCAAAATTTCTTTATTTAAAAAAAAAAACTGGGATATTTTTGCACAGAACTAATATAAAGAATCTTGACCTGTTTCAGTGTTACAGCTGAGAATTTATTTTGTAATGCTAGAGTTTAGTTTTTTTTATAATGGTTATAGATTTTGCAGCTGACTCATGTTTGGCTCTTAATCATACCTTTTATGTCTGTCATGTGTTCACAGGGTACGCCTCGTCTTGGGAGGAAGACTTCACCCAGTCCTACAAGGAAGGGACATGTTTGATTGGAGAGCTTTTAGCCCACCCTGCCCGAGCTGCTATTTTTTCAGGTTCTGCCATGCCTACCATTTTCATCAGCTAGAAACCAAATCTAAAGCTAAAAGACTGAAAACTTACTTCAAACCTCAACTAATGGATAGTAGGCAATTATACTGAGCACTTTTGCAAATGTCTTCTTAGTGATGTCTTTCTCCTTGGCTTTCAGATTATATAATACAAATGGACTTGCTAGCTAAGAGTTAGTCCTTTCAAGACCTCAAATCTGTACTCACCCTGAATGTATTCGAAACAAAGTATTTCTTCTGCCTGAAATCACCAGCATAATATCAGAGCTAGACGTCAACTGGAACGTGGCTATGGAGTTGCCTTCAGAATTTTTTTATTCTCTTATAAATCTGTCATTTTATAATATATGAAAATGTCTTGGTATTTTTCCTCCTTTAAGTGGCCTAAAGCTTATATGATAGTCCTGGTCAAAGCTGCCCCCCACCTCTCTTTTTTTTTTTTTAAAGAATCAATAATTTATAATTCCAAGATGTGGCCAATGTTGCCTGACAATGAGTTTCATATTTGAACCATGTATAATGAGTTTTATATTTGAACCATGTATATGCTGCCCAATATTTTCAGCCTTCAGAGTTTAAATATTTTCTCCTCTATCAAAACCTCAGCAGAGATGTCCAGTGCGTATCACAAGTTGAAATACAGACTTTCAACTTGTTTTATACATATGTGTCTAGATCGGAAATGGTCCTTACTTTTATACTTGCCATTTCATCTATTTAAAAATCACAGTATTTAGGAAATTTCAGATATATTTACCAATTAAAAGTTTTTATCGGAAATACTTGTACTTTCATTGTATATAATGTATGTTTGCCATATGTAGATGTAATAGCTTTGGCTGGCCTTTATGTAATAAACTTATGTCTTGCATCTAATATGTGGCTTTTCGTGTAGTCACATATATATTAACAGAAAACTGCCGATAGTAGCTATAACTCGATAATAAAGTACTAAAATAAAATGACATGGCTTGTTCCTGGTTTTTTTAGTCTCTCCTGTGAAACTTTTCTTTCACTAGTTTCGTACAGGTCAACAGTACAATGTCTCCCTCTACTGGAAATGACAGCTAATCTACACTCTTAATGAATTTAGGCATGATTTGCTGTCTTGAGCTGCCTTCTTATTAGGCACGCACTATTATTCAAACAGGACATATTCAGTTGAAAATAATGTAATTGCATACATTAAACCAATGTATTTTTAAACACAATTTAATATTAAACATTTAATTTCTTACTATATTTGAATAAAGTAGGCCTAATTAAAACCGTGCCCCCTAATAAGCTTGACTCTGTTGCAGTTCTTTGCAGGGGTGGGATTTGCAGGCATGAAAATATGATTTCAATTCCATTAAAGAGGAGTGCCTTTTAGTTATGGACACTGCAATGAGATGAAGAGTTGTTATTATTATTAAATTATATCATCCTCATCCTAAATGTCCTGACTGATTATGGCTAGTTAGTCCTTGCTGGTTGATACCGTAACTACTCCATACTGCAAAAAAAAAAGAAAATTCTCTACTGACCATGATTCAGAATTAGTTATGTATTCTGACCATTATATTCAAGCAACAGTATATATTATTTTATTATATTTTATATAAAGTTAATTAAAAATAGGTCAATTATTTTCCATTACACAGAAATTTTGTATTGAAGATAATTTGATACCATGTTTGTCATCTAGCTCATGGGTTTTCAAACTTTTTGCTCGGACAATCCAGTAAAAAAAAAAAAAGAAAGAAAGAAAAAAAAGTGTCAAATAAACCCTGTTGAATATTCCGTTTTTATTACGCTGCCTCATACCTTTTACCTTCAAAATACTTTAAAGATGCATTTTTTTTATTGTTGAATGAAAATATTGAATTTTAATATTTTTATTTTCTCTGAACTATATCCCCGGACCCTGTTTGAAAGCCCCCGGCCAGGTCCAACTTCCAAGGTTACCCTTGTAAATTATCACATTTGATGAATCATGAAACTTAACTATTTCTTTGAGACCCATATACAACAAAATTTAAACACGTTTTACAACGCTGTCCTCGCATTTTGTTTTGTGTCTGATTATGATTTGACGAGACACTTGGGAGTCACTTGGTCTCAGTGGGAAGAAACTGAACATAAGCTCCCACGCGCGCTGGAATGCACAGGTTTGCTCGCGCCAAACTTTCGCCTATTGTATCAAACCTCAGACCCCCAACCCCCCTTGCTCCCCCCTCCATATAAACGTTTTATAATCCGCTGGCGTGACACATTCGCAGCAGAAGAGGCTGACTGTCATTACCACCTGTCAGGATGAGTGAGGAAGAGCAGAGTAACGGCCCGCTAGCTGTCAGGAAACCGTCCCGAATGCCCAAATGCTCACGCTGCAGGAACCACGGCTTCGTGTCTCCGCTAAAGGGCCACAAACGCTTCTGCAACTGGAGGGACTGTCAGTGCCAAAAATGCAGACTAATCGCTGAAAGACAGCGGGTCATGGCAGCCCAGGTAAAAGCCATCCTCGATAGGACCTTTCAAGTTCAACCAGAGTCTGATTTGGGTTTTACTTTTTTCCTGTTTTTGTTTGTTTGTGTAGCAGCTATGTTTTGTTTATAAACTTTTAACGTCTCCATATCATGCCTTGCCTCCCCCTATCGGTTTATTTATTCATCGTTACTGCTTCAACCGAACCGCATCGCATGGTTTTTAGTCGTTTTTCCAGTTTACAGTCGAGTTTACAAATAATTGGACTGTTTGCTACAATAATCATGATAAATTGTTTACAAACAAAGTAACGTTTGCTAGCTAACGTTACATTGTTGAACAGTGCAGTTTTGCGACTGTTTCAGCTAACTGCAGTTTGGCGCCGATATTTTTTTTTTCATTATTTATTTATTTTTTTTAAATAAAATAGGCTGTGGAATAACTATAGTTTAATAAGTATTAAGTAATTTAATTGTTACGAAATTCTATTTTGAATGTCTCGTGATACTTTAAATGTATCGGAGAGTGAACTTGTTGTCTTGGGCCTTGAGTTCAATGTTTGTCGTGTTAGGTGGCCTTACGGAGGCAGCAGGCCCAAGAGGAAGAGATGGGCATTTGCAGTCCGGTTAACCTGTCCGGTTCAGACACTATGATGAAGAACGAGGTCGTGGGGGATGTGAATGTGTTTACTATCAGCTCAGGACCGCCATCACCCACCAGCAGCAGTGCCACCGCGTCTCCCACCAACCTAGGTGAGAGAACCTGATTAACGAAAACAATACGTGTCACAAAGCATATCTCAATTTTTTTATATAGTTTTGAGTCAAAAGTCCAGGTAAGAAATTGATGTTGTTGTTTACATTATGCTGGGTTTAAAGACCTAGTTTAAACATTATTTTGTAAATGAATCTTAGCAAAAAGGCAAACGTCATCATATACATTTACAGCCTTTGTAATAGCTGTTTTTGGGCAACACGTGAACAAAATAAAATCACACTGGGATACATTAAGGCAAGAGTCAAATACATATGCAAGGCAGATTTAAGGGCGTCTTTCAAAAATGTCTGGTTGGGGCGAGTTGTCATGCTACAGTTGTGGTCAAAAGTTTGCAAACGCCTTGCAGAATCTGCTAAATGTTTTTAATTTGAACAAAACGAGGGAAGTTGCAGCGCATGTAAACTTTTGAATTTTATGTGAAATGGCTTACTGAGGGGAGTAGGCTACTAAATACAAATAACATGTAATTTTTATTTTAATATTTTATTTTGTTAAAACTATTAACATTTTGCAGAAGGTAGACAAATGTGAGTAATGGAACTTCTGATGCTAGGCTATGCTTTAAAAAAAAACTTTAAGACTCTCATGATAATATAATTTGATTAAGTGCCTTTCATAACAAAAAATGTTTTATGGTTTTACTGAAAACAAAGCTCCAAGTAGTGGACATACAAGTTAAATGAATAGAACCTTAAATGTGATGGTTAACGTATTTTGAATGGAATTTTTTTTTTTGAGACATACAGGATGTTTAATTTTTTTATTTTTACTTTTGACCACAACTTATTGTATTTATTGTAATTTTACGTGACTGCATTAATGTAATTGCTAATTTACTATACATTTAAACAATGTTTTTGTTATTTTTATTACATTTGATGTACTTTCGGTTTCATTACAGTTTCAACATGTTAATCTTATCTTCTTTTTTCATTCTCTGGTAAAATAATGGCATAAATGTTCAGTAGATTTTTGTAGTCAAATAGTACCAAAGTTAGGTAAAGGTAAATTAAATAAAAAATTATTTTTTTTAAATACCCTGAAAAATTTTAACTACAGCAAAAATGGGACAACTAGCCCTAGTCTTCCCTAATCTCATATGAGCACCACATTTTTGAGTAATTTGTATATTTATACTATGGGGCTGTTGAATGCTTGTCTTACACATGAGAGTTTTAAGGACAAAAACCTGACAAATGTCTTGAAGTACAACATCCGAACAATGTCTTAAGTTTGGTAACCGTAGTATAAGTGGAATAATTGACAACGGGCCGTTTAATTATTAGACAATAACACACACCGAGGCTTCGTGGTGTGGTTACAGACATTGTGTGCATTCTTTTCTAATAATTCAAAGGCCCGTCGTCAATTATTCCCTTTATTTATTTATCTATCTCAGGATTCTTAATAAAGCCAGAAGACATATCAGCTCAAAAATCTAGTTCAGTAAAATATAAAGAAATAAATCCTTTTTGTCTCAGAAAATATTTTTTCCATGCAATATCATGTTAAAAACAAAAGAAGATATTTTGAAGAATGTCAGTAACCAGACAGTTGATGGACCCCATTGACTTTCATAATCTTGACTATGGAAGTCAATGGGGTCCATCAAATGTCTGGTTACTGACATTCTTCAAAATATCTTCTTTTGTGTTCAGCAGAAGAAAGAAATTCGTACAGGGTTAAAACAACTTAAGGGTGAGTAAATGCATTTTTAATTGAACTATTCCTTTAAGGTTTATGTCATTTTTACGGTTTTATTCACTTAGCTTGTATGTCCACTACTTGGAACTTTGTATTAGGTAAAAGCTTTTAATGCAACAAAACCATTTAACATTTGTGTTTTGAAAGGCATGTTATCAAATGATATGATCATGAAGCGTAGCATCAGAAGTTTCATTACTACGAACCTGAATTTTTTTCATTCTCATCATTTGCCCATCAATTTACACCCTGTTTTAAAATAAGACCTAAGCTCAACTCTTTGTAGGAGGTTGCTGTGAATCAGCCCTTTGTCACTTCACCATGGGAAAACGATGAGATAAGTACATCTTGACCCCCTGAACTATCCACTGTGTGAGTGGCAGAGGACAAACTAAAGGAACCATGACCATGAACATCTTGTAACCATCCCATAATTCTCAATTCTGCTAACCTCCTCAGAACACTGTACAGTCAGTGAGGTGCACATCCATTCTCATAAGGGGGGCGGGAGGCTATCAGCGTAGATGGCGATTGTGCCGTGCCAGACCATGTCTGTCTGTTGTTCAATGAATGAGAGAAACATCCTGTTCCTGGTTCTCCGATAGGACTAAGGAAGGAGTTGGATACCAGACAGGTCAAGGTTGTCTGTGCTCTGTGATTTAGCCAGCTGCCTCTTGATTTGCTGAAAGATGAAGCAGGAGTTACTGGCGGTTTTCAGAATTTGTCATCAGAGATAAAGTGACGCATGGCATAACATGCAGACAAAATAACTTCTCATGAACTGGCATTTTATATTACTGTGAATACGTGCCCTAACCGTCACTAAAGAATATTTAAATCATTACTAAATTTTGTGTTTGTTGATCATATCCATATCACTGCACCTAATGTGTGACAGAATATTGCAATTGCAGAATAGGCCATTCCAGGATGACACACAAGTTTTGTCAAAACTCTGTCATTTAAAGCATGTTTTATTAGATTATGCTGGTTTTACCCCTATGAGAAACTTTTTTGTGTGTGTGTGTGTGTGTGTGTGTGTGTACTAACTTGGATGGGTTAAATGCAGTGGGTTACCACATTTGGCCTTTACATGACATTTACACTTTCTTTCTTTCTTATGCCTTGCAGACTTTTGTGTGAAATGTGGTAATATCTCTTAGGCACTACATTTTACTATATATATAATGCAAAATTTGGTCTTACATTGGGGTGGAAATGAATAGACTTGGTGCTGGTAACCCAACACACAGGACAATGGTCACACCAGAATAAAAATAGTCATGATTCTGAAGCTAAAAATACAGAATTATTTTAGACAAACATGCTTGCATTCTGTCACTAACTACATATACTTAAAATAATGTAGACCACTTTTTTATCAGGACCCACAAATATTCCCCCATTGCATTATTATACATTACATTCAACATCATATATATTAGTTTAATGTAGTACTGACACTGAAACTCTGTAAACTTAGTAACTCACTTAGCAATTTTCATTTTGGGTGAACTATGCACAATACATATTGCCAATATCCACGATACATATTGTTGCATTTTTGTATTGCGATATATTGTGACACGATATATTGTTACACCCCTAATAATTACTAAATTGTGCAGTTGTTGATCATACCGGTATGCATGTTTTTATGCCTTACACTTTTGCAAACAGTTAATTTCCCCAAACATTTGCAAGCATGTGTGTTTTTTTAAATGTGAGAATAGCTTGGAAGGAATACGTTTCAGTTGGTTGATTTAAAAAAAAAAAATAGAAACTGTATAATTTCCAATTTTGTATATTGTGTAAAATTTGAATCTGATGGATTTGTCAGAGGATTTTGACCCATTGTCTGATGTTTCAGAGAGCCGTTCCATGCTGGCTCTAAGCTCTGCAGTGACCAGCAGAGGGCACAATGAGGGCCCTTCTGAGCTGATGGTGGATGCCTCCTATTACAACCTCTACCAGCCCACACCGTACACGTCCTACTATAGCAACCTGTACAACTACCAGCAATACCAGGTGAATAAATGTGCTCCTCACATGTCAAGTGCAACTGAACTGCTCTTTCAGGTTTTAAATTAATGTTATACATGATTAATTCTACACTAATATATGCTACTATTATATGATAATACATATTTTTATCATTATTATTAGTAGTATCAGTAGCTTAATACATATAAATATTATTTAATAATAAGTATGGACTTATGTACTAAGCTACCTGGTCCCATTTGCACTTCATTCCTGGAACCTTTACTGTAAATTTGTAAACAGTAAGTACATTATTTTAATTAATTATTTACATTGCCCTTCTCCTGCTAAATATTACATTTATCTTGATTATTCTGGCTTCACATTAGGTAAAAAGTTTGCTTCATAATATTTTTTTTTGTATTTAATTAAATTTTTTTTACACACTAGCTATGGTATTTCTTTACAATAAAGTGTGTCAGTTTTTTACTGTAGAGTTGCGTCACCGTAAAAGTAACAGGAAGTGTTCATGACAGATTTTAAGTTTGTCCTTTCAAAACCGACTCAAATTTATTTTGAATTAATCTACTGACCCCAAACTCAACTCCCCCTACCATATAGTATCTTCAAACCAACCCTTTAGACGTACGGTACCTCACACTAGCAAACATCCGTGTGAACGCCAGCATGTTGCACACACCTCCACACTCACCCAGTCTGCGTCCCATGTAACCCAGGCCACGGTAATAAGGTGATTAAGTGTGTTGCAGCCGTGTTGATAGGGGCTGCTGTCATTAGACCCGGCTGCCTTGTGTAAGTTGGCAGGCCGTAGTGAGCTTCTGTCCTCGGTGCACAGTGATAATCCTTGTGCCATCGTTCCAAACCACTGGCCAAACACAGCAGGAAGGTGTGGAGCTTTCATGCCACGCTACACCTCTTACAGGCTGTTTACATTTCCCCGCTCCCCCTAGCCGGAACCGCAACTAATTCTGTCATTGGAGGTTTTTTAACCCTTATCCTCATTGTACGACTATCACAAGACAACTGATATATCAAACTACTTTCAATTAGTGTCACTGTTTTTGTTTTATAATATCTGCTAAATGTGTTTTTATCAGTTTAATATTGTATTTAAAAAATCCTTATCTGCAAAATCACATATTTCCCCGAAATAATGCGAAATAACATAATTAAATCAATGCTCGAAACTTACACTAATAAACATCCCGTCCATAGACTTTGACCAATTTTGTGTTTTTTGTTCATTTAAATATAAACATTACAGTGTAGATCTGCACTACGCATTAAAATATCTGTAGATATTCAGTTGAGCTTCACTCAGCCTACAGAAGACTATTTGTTTTTGTGAATTAAAACATTAATAATACACACAGTTGGATCAGATGACAAGTAATGATATATGACCTACTGTACAATAGTCTCCTGTATAACCTACAGTGAATATAACTGAGTGAAATATATGACCCTGGACCACAAAACCAGTCACATGGCTCAATTTTTTGAAATTGAGAGATGTATATCACGAATAGCTGAATAAATAAGCTTTCCATTGATGTATGGTTTGTTAGCATAGCATTTACTATTTGAAAATCTGGAATCTGGGGGTGCAAAAAAATCGAAACATTGAGAAAATCGCCTTTAAAGTTTTCCATTTATGTTTGTCACTGCAGCATTCACTCACAAAAATAAATGTTTTATATATTTACGGTAGGAAATTTACAAAATATCTTTATCTTAATCTTTATCCTAATGATTTTTGGCATAAAAGAAAAATCGATCATTTTGACCCATACAATGTATTGTTGGCTATTGCCACAAATATACCCGTGCGACTTATGACTGGTTTTGTGATCCAGGGTCACACATTATGTTGTTGTGAATTTATATAGTTACATTTAGATATATTAACCATATTTAACCCATTAGACATACAGTACCGTGTAATCATATGTATCCTCGATGAAATATCTGCTGTTCTCGGTTGTCATACAGCTACAAAACAGTGTCCAAGACACACACAATTTATCCCTTTTCTAAAATTCCAAGGGCCATTTAGAAGAAAGAGACAATATTGTTGTTCACAAAAAAAAATATTTATTAACACCATTTGTCAATTATGATGACTCCCCTATGGCTTGCCACTCTTCTTTAACTGTTTTTCTGTCCTCAAAGTGCTCCTGCTCACTGATAAAAAAAATGGAACATTAAAAAAATTAAAAAGGACATCCATGGTGAATTTGATCTTGTCACTGTGGGTGTGCTGCCCAGAATTTATGTCAATTGAGTGTGGATTGCATCAATTTGTGCAATGTGTTTATTAAAAGTACAACGGCACAGGCACTTGTTGGTGGAACACTTTTCGAAAAAGTGTCAAGGCACTTTGATTTCTTTTGGCCACTGATGATGGACTGTGAAGAGAAAATTGAAAATGACATTAAAAACATGTCCATGTGGTAAGAAAAAGAGATGGGTGTTTACAGTTTATACAAGTTTAGAGAGAGCTTTTTATTTCCTTAAGTAGCTAAAGTGCAAACACACCTTCATGAGATGCAAATTAAAGAGAACTTGGTAAAGACAAGAGTATGATAAAACCCACATTAAGTGCACATACCCTACATTTTAGTCCAGGGGCCGTATTCACAAAGAATTTTATCTTACCACTAGGAGTACTCCTAAATCACACTAAAATATTTTAGCTAGGAGTTTTCTCTTAAAAGTTATTCACAACGCCTTTCAGACCTACTCTTAGTAAGGAAAAATGACAACTCCTAAACTAAGAGTGAGTCTTCGTTGCTATGGATGACGTCAATTCTCATGCACGAGCTTCCTCGCAATGATCACGGTGATTGGTTGTTAGATGAAAGGGCGATCATGCGGATCATAACACAGACACAACAAATCATGGAATTACGACATCTAAATATGTCTGTATCCTACACAAAATAATAATAGTAATGTCATCGAAATGCATATCATGTTTTTGCAGGCCCCAGTGAAGTGTAATTCTAAAAAGGCAGAGAGAGAGAAAAAAAAGTCATGAATTAAATTAAATTAAATCAAGGTAGCCTAATACCCTAATGAAAACCGCCACTTGCCTAATAATGCAAAACGACACTTGCATTAACACTTTGCATTAACACATTAATTGACATTCTATTAGCCTAAATAGACTACTTAAAGCAAGGAAATGTTGCTCCTATTGAAGTAATGTAATAGTTGAATGACGGTGGATTATGAACTCACCAAAACGAAAAAGAAAGCCCATAACGCAGGATCAGTTATGGTGTGTTCACACCGAACGCGAATAGAGCGTCAAATACGCGTCTATCGCGTCTAGTTAGACGCTTGAACATTCGCTCGAGTTCAAATTTTTTAACCTGCACGGAAGACATTCGCGGCAAACGCGTCGCTCAATTCGCGTATTCGCAACGCCCGGCGCGAATGATGCGTCTATTGGCGTCTTTGAATTGACTTTGTATGTAATCTACTCGCGCAAATAATTAAACTTGCGTTCGGTGTGAACACACCATTACTGCTGCTGGCTCAGTTGGTGCTGAAAAAAATTAATAAATTGGTAATTCGGCACTGGGATATCAAGCAAAACACATGGGAGAGAATTTGTTTGCAGATCAATGCATTCGCAGCATTCGCAGCAACTGCGAGAGGCGGTGGTGTGCGCTACAATCCTTTGTGAATAGGTCTTAGTGAGTTAGGAGTCCTCTCGACTTCTTTTAAGCTGTCCCAGACTTAGGTGCTACTTTTAGGGCTAAAATGCTTAGTGAATTACTCTTAGTGAAAAAAATTAGGAGTCCTAAAGTTAGGAGTGACACGCCCATTATTTTTAAGAGTTGCTCCTAAATTCGCCAGTTAGGAGCTACTTTTAGCCTTAAAATTCTTTGTGAATACGGCCCCAGATCAGTAAGCTATTTTAAGAAAAATGTATATTAAGATGGAAATTAGTTAATTAGATCATCTCATTTATAAGAAACAACTCAAACCCAAATCTACATTTAAACCATATGGGAAAAGTTTTTATTGTGGGGTTTTACTTTTATCATGTATGACGGTCGAAATAATCAAAATATTTGATTAAGTGTGCAGTTCAACTCTTTACTTAGAGAGATTTACATATATATTATATATATATATATATATATATATATATATATATATATATATAAATATAACATATATGCCTATTATAAATGTGTCTTTTGTGCGTTCACACCATAGACTGTAAAAAAAACATCTCCAATATCACATATTTCCAATATCTACAGGGTATCCGCGGGGTCTTGAAAAGTATTAAAAGGTGATAAATCAATTTTGGGAAAATTAAGACCCTTAAAAGTATTAAAAAGTCTTATCACGGGTTTATAAAGTCTTAAAGTATTTTTTCTGAATTAGCTGTCCAACAGTTTGAGTCCCAAAAACATCGTAAAAGTGTGTGAATTTAGTCATTTTTATTAAAAAAACGAACAGGTACATAAAAAACTAGGCTATTTTGGGTGCGTTTGTAAATTGCCTCTCTGTCATGTAGGGCTGCCCCCAAATAGTCGACTAAATGTTAGTCGATATGAGGAGGGCTTGGTCGAATACATTTTCATCAGTCGGTTAGTCGCAAAAAAAAAATCACGTGAAAAAATTACGCAATCAGGGGCTGCACAGTCAGTGTATGACATGACATTAAAGTAGAGCCCTGCACGGGCCTCAAAATGATACACAGCCTGCCCTATGTTGCAGTCAGTAAAACAGATATGTTTTGTTCTTAATGGCAAAGTATTTACCGGTAAGTTTATTTTCATTTCTTTATAAAGTTAATTAAGAAAAAAAATTTATTTTATTTTTTTATGACGACCAAGCAGCCGACAGCAAGTTAAACATGTTTGATCCATTTAGCCTCTCAAATCAACACTTTACTTGGCTACAATAAAATCCATAGATATAAAACAACTTAAGCATATCACACAGACAGTTAACGTTAGTTTAATATTGTAATTTTTGAAAAGCTGAGCCAAACTGCTCTGCTGCTCAGTCGCAATAGCGCAACAGTGCTCGCAAACTAAATGAGTTTACGCAATACAATGCAGAGAATGCAATAAACAAATCAAATAAATTACATTTAAAACAAACATGCAGGTTATCTTACCTCAAAAATCAAGTCTTCACTACAGAACATGGCCATTTCTCCCAATAGTTTCCAACAGACTCGTGAAAATAAAGTCCAATCAAACAAAAAACAACCTCCTAACATGGCTAAGAACAGTCTCAGAGCATCGTGAAGAAAAAGCACAGCATCCACAGTGGAGGGTTTTAATCCAGTCGTACTTTTTCCAGCTGCGCTGAAGTTACGTGCGCTACCGGGACACTAAACACAGAACGAGCCGGTCGCGCGAATCTCAGATCGCGCTGCCGGGAAACCTGCGCGTGAGCAGACTGTCATGTGTCAGTCATGTCAGTGTGATAGGTTATAAAACGTCTTTCTATGTTTGCTTTTCAATCGTCAATCGGGCTGAAATGCAGGCCTCAAAGCAACGAGAGATCAACGAGATCTCGTGCCTCGCGGTATACCAAAGCGCACTTGTGGGAGAGGTGTCTGGCTGATGCTAATAATTATGTCAGGAAAAAAGAACGATTATTCGACTAATCGCTAAAATGCAGGAGTGTTAGTCGACTAGGAATATCTTTAGTCGGGGGCAGCCCTACTGTCATGTCAATCACTGTACTGATTGCCTACACCACCAAACACTGATCCCTAAACCTACCCGTCACTGTAACCTAAACCAATGAAATCGGTTGCAGGGCAGGATTTTCCCAGGGCGGGAAAAAAAATCACGCGTATTACAATGAACTAAAACTGTTAAGTTAAAAGTATCACTGATGTAAATGGTTACAGCTTGAAGTGGCGGTGAGGTATTAAAAAATATTAAGAAGGTCTTGAAAAAGTCTTGAAAAGGTATTAAAATTAACTTCAAGATTCCTGCATATACCCTGATCTACTGTAATGTTGCCCCAGAAACCATGTGGAGTATGTTTTAATACAATGAGTAAACGGAGTCTTGCTAGAAGAGGCCATCTCACGCAAGGTAAAGACAGGCAAAAAAGGAAAATTAAAAAGAAAATTAATTTTGAAAGTGAGTAGAGAAGACTAGGGGCCGATGAACCTACACGTGGTTAACCAAGTTTGAGCCAGACAGAACATCAACCTGACCTTCAAGAACTTTTTGTCTCTCAAAAGCAATTATAGACCTATCCACTGATATATAGAAATTAATTGATATCTACCTACCCTAGCTTTATCTTCGTTTATTCATTTTAAATGTTGCATCATTGCTAAACAACAATAACTTTGACACAAATTGAGGAATATTAAATAATCTGCTACTGTACAGCCTCCCCCTACGGGATGCATCAGGAACAACAGGGGCGTAAAACTGCCTGGGGCGTATATATCTACCAGCTCCAGGTCTGCAGCCTCCCCCTACTCCATATTGCTGGTGTAACACTGTAAAAAGTTGTTGTTGGTTTAACGTAGAAGTAAGTTACTTGGTTGCCTTGAAATGTTACGTTCGTTGAAATTAAAAATTTCAGTTAATACAATGAAGAAGATTGGTTTAATAATAGACACTCAAAATATTAACGTTATCTGATCCACATTCATTTTCTAAGGTGATTTGACAAAAGATAAAAAGTTGTGATCACAAATCATGATTTTTTTCTTTTTACAGTGTACTGTTCAAAGGTTTGGGGTCAGTAAGAGAATTTTTATTTGAAAGCAAGAACGTATTAAATTGATCAAAAGCGACGCTGAATCAAATGATTTCTATTCCCAATAAATGCTGTTTTGAACTTTCTATTCATCAAAGAATCCTGAAAAAGTTGTGACCCGGTTTCCTCAGAAAAATCAACTGTTTTCAACATTGATTATAATAAGAAATTATACTTTAGCTGCAAATAAGCATATTATAATGATTTCTGAAGGATCTTGTGACACTGAACTGCTGAAAAAAATTGTAATTAATATTTCACAGTTTTAACTCTATTTTATATATTTGTGCAAATAGATGCAGCCTTGATGAGCATAAGAGACTTCTTTCAAAAACATTAAAATATTACAGACTGTAAACTGTATATTAATTACAAAGTGGGGTCAAAAAGTCAGAGACAACACTGGAGAAAATGCTTTCAAATTAGTTACGGATTCCATAATGTTAAAAAAATCATTACACATGATATATAATTATCATAACTATTTTGGGCTTGATTGCAAAGTCAATATGAATTTCAGAATTTCTTAGTATTTGGTATGTCCTCTTTTCACTCTAAAGAGAATCTTGTTCTTCAATGAAATCTGATCTTTTGTACAAAAGATTTACATGGTCGGGATCACAAATTAGCTTATTTGATTAGTGACCTGGAAATAGGCTAGGCGTTTCCATTTGTAATCATAGAGACATTAACATATTAACTGTACGGTTGAAGATTTAACACCCAAATTATATTCAGATGCACTGTAATGCAAACCATTAGCCAGATGCAAACCTTGCAATTCTGAGGCCAGGCACATTAATCTGTCCTGGCAGCAGCTCTCCAGTGTGGACATTGTCTGTGTCAGACTATACTGCACAAGTTTGAAGATGTCTGTTTGAAGATATCCAATTGGACAGCATGAAATTGAGGGCATCCTCAAAGTCATGGCCCGTTCAACTTTGATATATCATCATTGTATTGCAACAGTTTTACAAGCCCTTATTAATCAGCCAAGACTCACTGCCATAAGAAAGTGTCTTCATACCATGATATAAAATGGCTTTCATATAGAGATCAGCCTGTGTATATGGACTCCGATTTATATTGCAAAGTATCCCTGTTGTATCAAATCTGATCTACTCAAGTGTGAAGTAAATTCAATCTATATTTCTCCAGGGAGTGTTATATACACACGTCAGTGATGGGGCCATATTTCAGCATATTTGTGCAGTTGGGTCCCTGATGGCGACATATTGCTCAAGGGTCACCGCCTCCATCTCCTTAGTGTGTCCCAGGGTTTGAATTGCAAAGGTTAATGACATTGCTCATAGATACAGCTTTGCTGTTTAAGCACAGCTCTGTAGAGGGGGAGTGACTTTAATTCTGGTCTCACATTGCCTGATTTTACTATTTGGAAGATGCGTGAAGGGAATTTTTTTATTTTTTTTTAGTAAACTATCACTGCATCTGAAATCGCATGCTATCTGAGTAGTACTACATTTGAGTTTACTTCATAGCGTTCTATATAGCCTAGTATGAATGTGGGTAGTATGAATGAAATTTGTATGGACTACATCTGCCATGTTGTTACTGTCACGTGACCTACCAGCATCAGATGCGTCGCTTCACTTCTATTCATAAATCCCCTCCTGTGGCCTCGTGGGATAATAAAGTGTCCATTGAATGCGCACTTCAGAATCTCTGCGGATGTAGTAGGTCATCCAGAGACTTTTGACTGCTGTTTTTCAAATGCTATGTATTTGGACTACTCTTTTGCCGTACTCTTCTCACAGAGTAAGGAAGCATTCGGTTTCGGACACAGTACAAGACTTAGTTTAGTCTTTGTTTTATTATTTTAGTTTTCATTAGCTATTGGTTTGTTTTTAGCTTTTAATTAAATATTAATTTATTTAAAGGCACACTATGCAGGAATTCCGTTTTTGTCAAACAGCGACCCCTAGAGTCGCTGTGGAGTACTTGTATTTAACATTACTGTCGTAAATGCCACTCATACAGCATCTGCCATAGACTGGTCTCTGCACTCACGGCCTGATGCCCCTTTGAAGTTGTTATATTAAGGTACAAATCTTGCATGGTGTGCCTTTAAATAAGAGATCTAGCGCTAAAATGTGTTTTTGAACTCAACCTGTCCGCTGCTTTCAGTGTCATGGATACATAGTCTTTTGTGGCTGCGCGCGCGCAGTCTTCACTCGGACACACTCTTCAATCTATCGCCGTTGCGGAGATTCTTCATTCCGGTGAAATCACAAAATAAAATGCACACAAACTTAGAAAGATTTACTTACTAGTCCATCAACAAGATCACCAGGTCAGCATCACTGTTGCATCCAGTGCTGCTTTTTAGCTCGCGCCAACAAGTGAAAAGCCTGACCGAGTGAGACTCTTTTCCGGTTCCTCACGCGGTCAGATTGTCTTTTCCTTTTCCTTGTCTTTTCAGACCGCGTTTTCTTTGCTTTTTCCATCATCTAGTATCACGTCTGAAATACGTCTGAAGTGTCTTCTTCGTGCTTCAAATGTTGTTGTTGATGTGTGTGACGTCATTGCCGTAAAGCATGTCGTGATTCTCGCGAGATTTGTAGGGGGCGCTTCTCTCAAACTTGCATTGCTGGTTTTTCCAGCGGCGTCCCCCCAAGCTTTACTACCAGGATGATTCGCCCTACTATGAGTTTGTTTACCACCGAAATTACTTTGAAGCTGTTATAATAAGGTACAATTATTGCATAGTGAAAGTTTGATTCAACTCTTTGAAAATTGCACACCCTCTCCCAAGTGGGACATTACAAGTTGTTTGTTACAAGTAAAAAATAACATGATATATGAAAATTAATAACTCTATAACAGAAGAGTTCATTTGCAAAAAGATCACTACGTTCTTGTTCTTTTTCATATATCATGTTGTTGTTTTTTGTGTATTTGAATATCTATCAAACTGCAGCTGGGTTGTTTTGATTAAGTAATAATAACTAAAACAAAATACAGGTAACTTATAAAATTAAAGTTCATTGAAAGTATTTTTTATATACATTTATTTTTTTGTTTGTGGCAAAAGCAGATAACTCCACATTTCATGTTTCAGAGTTAAACAAAACCAAGTAATTGCTATGATACATAATAAAACACTTAATCTTTGTAACGTTAATCTCCTCAGCTGACATAGACGCCTGTCAAACTTTGTTGTTGTGATTAACGTACACGCAATACAGAGAGCTTTTCCCTCACCACTAACCTGCTGTTTTAGCAAGATTCAGTGAAAAAGTTTCAGCTTATTTTCCTTTTCTGCCCCGAAGAAGATATCACAGGTTCATCAAGTTCGTTGAAATCCATCCTCGATCACTTTTAATCAGCTTTGACGAAACTCCTCTCAGCTAGCGCATCTTTTCAAAGTGAGTAGCAGCCGTGTCACCTGACATGAATACTGCGCACTGATTCGCTAAAACAGACTTTTCGGGTTGTGTTCACAAACAACAAGGGTGCTTGTCATTTCTGCTGTAAAACATGAACTCGCGATGCCTTGACAGTGGAAAATACTGGCTTTTGTGACAAAAGGTTCAGTCAATTTGGTCAGGCGTCTGATCTGAGAAAAGTTACGTGAGGATGTGGAGAGTGTCAAAATAAAGGTACCGTATATCGATATTTTATGTATGGCATCGATGCATTGTATCGTTAGACGTTTGATCGATGCATCAATCCATATCGATGTATTGTTACATCCTTACTCACCCTCATGTCACTCCAAAACCCTAACACTTTCGTTTGTCTTCGAAACATAAATGAAGATATTTTAATGAAATCTGAGCAATATCTGTCTCTCCATTGACAGTCTACGCAACTACCACTTTTTCGTTTCAAAATTTCATAAAGAGATTGTAAAACAAATCCATATGAATTGAACAGATTTAATTTAGGCTTTTATTCACATATAAATGTTCATCAACTTGCACATCAGTTGGTAAATGCAAGCTCAGTGAGTAATTAATGTGTGAAGAAAAATAATTTTTGGGTGAACTAACCCTTTAGCAATAGTTGTTTTTATTTATATACAGTATGTTCAAAAATGCATGAAAATTGTACAGTAGTTGCTAGGGGTGTAACAATACCCTCATGTCACGATTCGATACATATCACGATACTGAAATCACGATACGATATTATTGCGATACTCCAAGACGTATGGGAAAGGGTTTACAAAAGATGTACTGTTGACAATGGTGACACCAGAATAAAAATATTCATGATTCTGAAGCTGAAAATACAGAATTATTTTAGACTAACATGCTTGTACTCTGTCACTGATAGATATATTTAAAATAACATAGGCCACTTTTTACTTGTAACATATGACTTTTGGCATTATCAGGACCCACAAATATTCCCCCATTGCATTATTATACATTATATTCAGCATTATATATAGTAGTTTAATGTAGTACTGACACGATTTTTTTTTTCACATAGAAATTTTAATTTTGGATTATTAGTACACAATACTTATTTTTGTCACTATCCACGATACATATCGTTGCATTTTTCTATTGCAATATATTGTTCAAGCACAACTACACAACAAAATCTTTCACAAATTTTGAATAATATTTCAATAAAGGATGAAGATGTCAATTTTCCTAGGCCGGACATCACTTTTGGGAACTACTGTAGTTCATACAGATAGTGTCTTGAACATAGCTTTTTTCTAATATCTAAATGTTTTCCATTTCTAAATTACTGTCACAATTTAAAGGTTCACATTCTTCTGTAGTTTAATCATCAATAGTAAAGTAAAATAATCAGTTTTTAAAAATATATAAATGTATATTTCAACAACATCTATCCGTCAAATCAAAGTTAATTTAATACAAACAATTTTGAGGGAAGAGAACTATAAAACATGAAATCACAAATGGGACTTCTGTAGACTTGTGAGACTGTGTGTCAAGGTCGTAAAGATAAACGTACCAGATTACTACACCTTTAGACACGAAGGTTAGTTTGGGTTGTCATGTCATGTTTTCAGCTTGAAAAATATTGTGGAAAATAGAAGTATGAAACCGAAGTGTGAGATTTGTGTTTTTTAATTCTGAAACTTCACAGTTGTTGGTATGGAGTTGTTTGTAGGACATTCTTGTATTCTCTCTTGCATTTAAAAAAGCATAACTTGCCATGAAACATTCCATCATAGCTTCTTCTCTTTATTAATTTGGCTTAATTTGGTAAGGAAGTAATAAGGGCGAGGAGCTATTCCTCCTCATCTGGCTTTTATCTTGGCATGTCCATCTCCCGCCCTCTCCCACCTCCAGTGACTGGGGCTCCGCTGCACTGCAGGTGGAGAATGAAAATATGAGGGTTGCGTAGAGGATCCAGACAGCTGATGGTGCCAGATAAGAGCTCACTCAGGGAGGTAAAGGACTCCAGCCAGCCCTCATTAATGATGCTGCTCTGGATCGAACAACGCTAGCATGCCTGTTCATCTTTTCTGTGAGCACTTCTTGTATTACATGAATTGGGAATCACAATGCACTTTCGAAACTGCTGAAGCTGTCCTAAGCAGGCACTATGCAATGTTACCAGATTTTTGTCTAGATATGTTCATACCTGAGATAGAGATCAGAATCACAGGGAAAGACGTTGAATGATGCATGGATTTTACTCCACTTGCACTTATTTGGATGTAAGTGTTAAGTAAGCAAGGAAATAGCATTGCAAAGATTTTGGCACAAACACAGTGTTTGTCTCTTGCTTGTTGTGGCACATGTTTTTTTTCCACCTTGTTTTATTTCATGTATGTATTGGTGGGGTACTCTTGAAAAAATACAGTTCAATTTGTATTATATTTGTCATAGGCAATATAAGAGGCTGACATTGTTTAAATAACAGTTTATAAACCTGTCAAAAGTTGATGGGGTGAACAGTAAATGGTGACATATTACTGGCTGACAGAAATCAAATTCCATAAAAGTGAAATTGAAAACACCCTAAAGCCTCTGTGCTGCCAAGTAGACAGCTTATTATAAAGTTCTCAAAAGAGGGAAGAAAACTTGCCAGAGCAGTTTGTTGCAGTTTATTTTGAAAAAGAGAGAGGGAGAAATAAAGCAATCTAGGCAGAAGGTCAACCATAACTTGTACTGGCCATTTTTTCTCACTCTCGGACTAGAGGTTCATATTGTTATACCTTCTGAACAGATACTGATGGACCATATATGTATAAACGAATGAGAAAAATTACAACACCCAATATGGTGTCTGCAATAAAGGATCAGCCTTTAAATTAAGAAAGCTAGTTGCCTTATTAGTCAAGGCACTGCCTAGTCTATTTGCTTTACAGTGTGCATGCACATTAACTGGGCCAACAATGTAAATACACTACTGTTCAATAGTTTGGGGGTCAGTGTTTTTTTTACGTTGTTTTTCTTTTTTGCTCTTATGCTCACAGAGGTTGCATATATTTATTCAAAAATACTGTAAAAGTAAAACCAGTAATATTGTCAAATATTATGACAAAAATTATTAGTAAAATACTTTTAATACATTTGAAAAAGTGATGTATTCCTGTGATGGCAAAGCTGATTTTTCAGCAGCCATTACTCCAGTTTTCAGTGGGGTTTGGTATCGTTTAGGGGTGTAATGATACACAAAACTGACGGTTCGGTTTTCCCACGGTTTTGACGTCTCGGTTCGGTTCAGTTTAGAAAGATAAAATTGCTTTTTTTTTGTTTTTGTTAAACAGTGGTTTAATGAAAACATCTTTAAATTAATTCAATTAAAATTAAACGTTTGTTTCGCCTAGATTAAAAAAAAATCTGCTAATGCTTTAAACTATATAGGGAGCCGCACATTACTATAACATTAAAGGTTGTAACCTAGACTTTTAGCCTAAATCCAGATGCTATTTATTTTTTAGATATAATAATCAACACCCAACACATTGTATGAAAACATGTAAACTGAACATAAGGAAGTTATTGCATTAACATATGTTTTAACTCTAATTTGTTTTTGAAATATAATAATTTACACAGTTGCTGTCATTTTCATGAAAGATGTTTTAAACATAGGCTACATTAAATAATCAAGATATCATTAACAGGTTAAGTAAAATATAATATATAGGCTAATATAGTGCATTTATTTAGTGCAAAAGTTAATGTATAGCAGAGCTGCCAACTCTCACGCATTGAGCGTCAGACTCACGCAATTGACCCTTTTCACACGCTCTCACGCCACACATCCATTTCTCACGCAGAGAAAAATCACGGACAAAGAGGACACTGAAACCGACAGACAAAACAGAGAAGGTTACTTTTGATATGGAACAAATTCACAGCTGTCAGATTCTGTCAATATTTTTACGAGATTCACACAACAAATAATGTTTTGGAGCTTTGAAATGTGACAGATCGCTGTAGCGCGTCAGTTCAAACGGCACACGCAATTGCCCAACCCCCTACCGTTCTCTTTCAGAATTATTTGATGAATAGAAATGTCAGAAACTGCATCCTTGCTGAATAAAAATATTAATTTATTTTTAAATCTTTAAAAAAAAATTGACACCAAACTTTTGAACAGTAGTGTAATGTTTTTATATTTAGTATGATGCCATTTTGATGCCAAGTGAACTGTCTCGCAAAATCTTTGTTGCCATCCTATTGTTTAAAGTAACACCAAGTAGCTTTTCCTCTTCGGTCGCCCTACTGGTTGGAAACGAAATTGTCCATTGCCGCTTTCGTAAATAATTCAGCCTACCGTCGCACGCACGCTCGCTGTTTATCCAGCATCGGCTTTAGAATGAACGATGTCCACAGAAAAGGTAGAGTATGTTACATGATTTCATGAAAGGATGATGTATTGTGACATCAGAAACGAAGAAAAACGAAATAATGACTATTGTAGCGCTTGACGTAAAGCAGTCGAATTTTGTAGTTCTTTTTGTGCACGAGTTCCTACCCGAAACCCGAAGTTACATAGTGCCAGTAAAAGCGATACAGACCACGTCAGGCTATGGCAGACGACGTCAGGGTATCCGCGGAGTCTTGAAAAGTATTAAAAGGTGATAAATCAATTTTGGGAAAATTAAGACCCTTAAAAAGTATTAAAAAGTCTTATCACAGGTTTATAAAGTCTTACATTTTGAAAGTATTTTTCTGAATTAGCTGTCCAACAGTTTGAGTCCCAAAAACATCATAAAAGTGTGTGAATTTAGTCATTTTTATTAAAAAAATGAACAGGTACATAAATTTAAAAAAAATATTTTGGGTGCGTAAATTGCGTCTCTGTCATGTCAATCACTGTACTGATTGCCTACACCAAACACTGATCCCTAAACCTACCCGTCACTGTAACCTAAACCAATGAAATCTGTTGCAGGGCGGGATTTCCGCTGAGGTATTAAAAAATATTGAGAAGGTCTTGAAAAAGTCTTGAAAAGGTATTAAAATTAACTGCAAGATTCCTGCATATACCCTGGACGTGTCATTTAACTTATTTTAAGTCGATGTACCATCACAAGGGTCTTGGAAATATATTATGAAGGTTGAAAAGTGTTACTTTAACATTGCTCTGTGTTCCATGCGAGCTAACTTTGACATGTTTTACAAATTATGATGTAAAACATTGATGAGCAATTAAACAATGTGAATGTCTGCACCTGCAACTTTTAAAAAGTGATCTTGTGTTTTTTGATTCGTGACCATTCATACCATCTGACTCTTTATGTGCTGATTTCTTTATTTTCCACTTGCCCCAAAATCAAATCCCTTCTGAAACAGATGCCCAATGGAAATGGCTGCCTGTCCAGCCATAATGTGCCCCCCCAGTACCGCACACACTCCTACTATTCATCTTACCTGAGTCAGGGGATCGACACGGCTGCATGTGTCCCACCCAGCACCTGCCCTGAGCCCAAAGCAGCAGGTCAGTCACACACACACACGCACACACCCGCACACACACACTTTTCTTAGGGCCATAAACTTTTATCCAGAGATTATCAACAGTGTGAGCAAGTACATCTGAGGGAGGTTCATACTCTGAGTCAAGGGCGCTGTAAAATTTATAAAAATAAATAAATTCAAAGGTAAAACTTTTATGAGCATCATTTGTTCTGGTGACTTCAGATTTAAAGAGACAAGGACCATGTGCTAAGCGCTTCAGTCTTAGAACATAGAAATCATAAATTGTATTTTATATTAAAATGTCCTGTGCCTTTTACTCTGTAAAGCTATGTAGCAAAACTTAGACTAATTTTTTTGGAAACAGTGTATGGCTTATTGTGCACCATTCTCCACTAATTTAGAGTGTAAAAGGACATTTGATCTCTCACCGTCAGTGTGAGTATGATTATGGCGTTTCTGTGATCCACCATTCCCGTATACCTCAAGCTTGCCACCTGCCCTGGCTGTTAATGATTTTTACATGGTGATTTCCAGTGGTTTCAACATGGGGTGCCTGTCACCCCCACTGTCACTGCAGGGGGTGTTATGTTCCATTACAACACAAAACACTCCAAGTTGGGTGGTCCAATCTCCAAAACACCCTTACTCAGAGCCCAGCATTGAAGGGTCTATGATCTATTATACGTGTTCCGTACCTACGATTTATATGATTCCCCAATGCTGGGGTTTTTAATTATTTTAATATTAATTAAATGTGTTTAAAGACGTGAGGACGATCAACAGAATGTAATAACTGCAAGTTATCTCATTATTAATTTGTTTCAGTACAATAAAGACATAAAAGCCAATTAATTGCGAGCAACATGTCTTCATAACACATTTATTATTCACACACAGTATAGTGTAAATGAGTATACTGAACATGCAAATATATAGCTAGATGTCTTTTTTCTTGAAGTGGGTCTCTCAGAAGGGGATCATTATATGTATTTGGGGGTCTTTGGCATCCAAAAAATTTAAAACCTCTGCCGTAATGAACTGTGTGTGAAATAAACTACTACAGTTAAAACTTAAAACAAACTTTTATTCAAGACTCAACCAGTTCGAACCCTTTGGTTAGGGAAGAAACTAGATAACATGAGTGACCATCCAGGCTAGTGTGGCCTGATTTGATGGGGTCTGCACTCCCTCTTCATTCAGATCCCTAAACATCTCATAGTGTTTTATTGTGTCATTCACAATCACAACTTCTACAATCAGACCTGATTAGCTGTTCCCAGCATTGTTGTTTTCTGGTAACTATAAAAGACTTTGAGGTATTACTACTTGTACTGTCAAGAGAGATTAAAAAAGAGGCAACTCCGTAAATGACAAGCATTCAAGTTTAATTATTTTCAAAGTAGCTTTACAGAAAGATACAATGGCGCCTGGTTTTCAGATGGTTTTGTCTCTTGAGTCCTCTGTACTGTTTCTGTGGCTCCAGTGCTTGTGCGGCATGTATTTATTTTCCCTAGCGCTGGGGTAATCAGTTGGCCAAATATGAGGCCAAATAACCTTCAGGAGTGCGACGCTGTCCTTTCCGAGCGGCCCCCACAGCTGTCTTTGGAAAATTGCCTCTGGGGTTAGTGAGCGGGAACAAGTTAAGATTTACAAACAATGATGAAGCTTGTCATGCGTCTTTCTCCATCCGTCACGAGCGGCGGCCTGCCGGGGCGTCGAAGTGTTCTTCATAAAGCTCAGCTCGCTGTGAAATACGCCCCTGTGCGCTCTTTACTGCTGGGAGCTCGTCAGCAGCGCTCCGCCATAAATTGCCTGGGCCGGAGGTGACACTGCACTCCATCACCCGGCAGGGCAGCCTTACCTCCGCCCGCATCCGCCCCCACCCGCGGCAGCCGTCCCAGCCCGTGAGATGATGTGCCCGCTGTGAGTTATGTTGGAATTTCAGTGTTATACGAGACAGTCTATGGGTTTTACCATTTTTTTTCTCATGCTTTGTTTTTTCTTTTTGTCACCGTTTATTATTGGAAGATTCAAAGTTAGTTTTGTTTGCGGTCTGGGCCTAGTTTACAGTTTTGGAGAAAGTGGACAGCAACCATATTTGAAGAGAATATGGCTGGGCAATATGGCCAAAAAAATGATATCTATGTATTTTTATAGCGTATAGCGTAACGAGATATGCTATATGTTTCTGTATTTCCCTGTTTTGGATTTCATATCCTGCCTAATGTTGTCCTACAAACAATGTTCATGTTGAAGGTTATGAAAACAAATATAACGAATAAAACCATGTATATGTGCAAAAAAAGTAAATAACAACATTACAATCTAAAAACAAAAATAATGCTTTAAATTCACCAAATTAAAAATGAAAATAAGTCAAAACGAAAGCACAGACTACTGTAAATGTTAACTGTAAGAGGAAACACACACATTCACTCATCTGAGCTTAGCAATTTAGCCCACATTTGATTACCCCATTACACTTTACAGTCACTTCAGGAACAGTTATCATAACAATACACTCAATTGTAGGTTTAAAGTTCTACATAAATGGCTTATTTAATGTCGAACAACAAATATTTCAGCAAAATGTAATTTTTTGTCAAAATTATGGCTCTCCTATTCTATTGTGCTCTATCTGTCTGGTGCACATGTGTGCAGCGGCGCATGATCACTGAAGTCTGTAAAGTTTAGCAGAGACTTGTTTAAGCATAAGGCAAATGGATATATTTGCAAGACTTTCTAACATTTACTGATGGAGAAAGTAACTTTGAAATGTAGTGTTTTACTTAGTACATAATTTAAATCTCAAATGCATTAAACAGCACAAGTACCTGCCAGAGCATCTAACAGAGCAAGCCACTTTAAACTATACGTGTTAACTATATCTTACAAGTTATTTTGAAGCCTTTAATATAAAGCATGTCTCATGTTTAGGACAAATTGGATTATGCACTTTCCCCACAACAGGTCACCCTGTGCCCTCTGCTATTTTTCAGATACACTCTTAATATCAAACTACTGTATGTCAATATAAACAGTAATGCCCATCCTATATTGTTTATAAAAAATATTGGCCTATCGATATATTGTACATATACCACCCAGCTCTAGAAGAGAATGTGTCTTTAAGAATGCAATATTGTAAAGATATTGTTTCGTAGTGCACAAGCCTTTTCTAAAAGTAGTACTATACAATTTTTTTTTTTTTTTCGTGGATATGGTTCTATGGTAATACCATGTTTTATTTAGCTTGGACCAAGCTAATGTTATGCTATTTTTTGAAATACTATACCATCTAGTATCCTGTAAATATATTATGGTATTCATTCAGGTCCATTACATAGGCCTATTTTTTAAATAGTACAATGGTATTGTAATCTCGTACACCACTGTACCATGTTTCTGCCACAGTACTTTTTTCAAATAAGTTAATTTTATTTTGTTGCTGTCCATCAGCAATGCTTTTATTTGAATACAAATATGGTGAAGGGCTTTATTTACAGGTAATTAATTACACGTTCCAGTCACATCGAAATCATATGCACTGTGCTTCTGACATATATCGATCGGTCTGATGCAGTTTACAAACCACAAATTTAATGGATGCGATTCTTCTCGGTCAGAATGTTATATCACTTTCAGAGGCGTCAGACCCCTGTAAAAAGTTCCAGGAAAACACAAAATCTCACAGGAGCAACCAAAGAGCCCATTCATTCTCTTTCAATGCAGAATAACAAAGGGGAATAATGATTCCCTCCCAGCTTCAAGCATAATTGAGAGGTAGCGCTTGAGCAGGAAGAGGTGTAACTTCTCTTCTGACAGAGAGGCTGTGGAGCTTTTTTTAACATTTAATCCATCCTGTTTGCATTATTCCTCTTTGAACATGCATAGAAATCTTGCACAGCCTGTGCCCTCGAGGTTAAGTGCTGTTACATGTGTCCCTTTATTTGGTTGTTACACAGTGTCGCTAGCCTGGCTAGGGTTACATATAGGTCATGAGTTCACATATACACTAAATTTAGGGTCGATTTTGAAAGAATTACGGTTGAATGTTGTATGATGCCAGTTGCATGTAGTCTCTATATTTACCTGCTTACAATTGGCAGTTCTTATCTATTTCCCCTTCTGATCTCAGATCAGGAGGAGTAAGGTTTTCTCTTTTTCACCTTTTACACGCAAAACAAAACAAACACTTGATAGCTTTTGTAATCTGGTTTGTATGCGAGTAGTACAGATGATACGGGTGGCTAATGTGCCACATAATGCATTTCAAAAACTTTCAAAGGAATTGGTAAAGCCGGATGTGTCTCTGTCATGTAAATCAGATGGTAAATCAGTGGCCTGCAGGCAAAATCTCTGGCTGGACTGTTATTTAACCACACAGTCAGTAACTCCTCCGTGTCATGCTGTCTTCCCTTCTCCAGTGCTGATGCTAAATGCTCTGTCTTTTCTCTCTATGGATCGGTTAAATACCAGTGTAATTGGCTGCTCCAGGCTCAAGCACTGTCGTAATGTGTTGTACAACATTTCCATTAACACTTGCCTGAGGCACTGAAGAGATAAAATGGATAATGACTGCAGCCAAAGGTTCTGCTCTCTTTAGCACACTGTCCTCCTCAGGAGACGCTCTGTGTAAAAGAAAGTCTAGAATCTCAGTTTATATACTCTACCATTCAAAAGATAAATATTTTTAAAGGAATCGATACCTTTATTCAGCAAGGATTCATTAAATTGATCAAGAGTGACAGTAAAGACATTTATAATGTTACAACAGATTTATATTCTAAATAAATGCTGCTCTTTTGAACTTTCTATTCATGAAAGGAATCCTGAAACAAATGTATTACGGTTTCCTCAGTATTATTAACAAGCAAAAGTGTATTCAACATTGGAAATGTTTCCTGAGCACCATATTAGAATGATTTCTGAAGAAACATGCGGCATTTGAAGACTGGAGTAATGATGCTGAAAGTTAAGCTTTGCCACCAAAGAAATTACATTGTAAAAAAATAGTAGTTATTTGATAACTTTATTTTATTGTCAAATAAAATATTTTTTTAATTACACCGCATAATGAAAAGATGTGTTCATAGTTGCTGCAGAGCGCTTTATTTTATGGGAATCAGTAGCTATTAAAAAAGCAAATCTATATTTTAGGCATATTTTGAGTCTTTACCTCATAATTACATTTTCTACACAGTTTTTATGTTACTAATGGAAAGTGGACATTCATTCTTGAGCAGAATGTTTTCTAAATGTGGTCTGGTCTTATTCAACTTCTAACCCCTGCCGTAACATCATGAATTCAACTGAATCTATTAGGTTGTTTATTTCACCCAGGGGGCTTCAGTCTCCCTCAGAGCATTGCTAACTGATGCCTGCACCGCTTATTTCTCACTTGTGATTATTTTCTCTCCTTTAAGGATAATAACACAAAATCCCTCAAATCATCGATCCCATGTCTCAAGTCATTATAGTATATCCATAATGTTTCGACGGATCGGCACGCGGGCCGGGAGAGACGGACAGGTCATTTGCAGGGCCGGCGGAGAGCTGTATCAGTGCCAGTGATTTAACAGGGAGGAGGGCCTGTCAATTCTCTCAGAGACACTTTGAGACTGGGGACAGATTGGGGAACAATACAGGTCTGGAGGTGCTTATGTGTTTAATTAGCCTCTGACCCTGGCATGATGCCTCCTGTCAGACGTTACAGGCCACTCATGCAGATCTCTAATAGTCCAATAATGGGGACTGAAGTGTCCGATGTGCTCACATGTGAGCTGAATTTTAGCAGCCTTTACTTTAGTCTTCAGTGTCACATGATCCTAATGATTCTAATGCCAATTTGGTGCTAAAAAAACCCGCTTAATATTTTTGTGGAAACCGATGTACTTTTTTTTTTTCAGGATTCTTTGATAAATAGACAGTTGACATAAAGAAACATTTTCTTAAATTATTTTGGTCCCACTTTATATTAAGGGTCTGTAACTACTTTGTACTAATATTTTAATTAATCATGTTTACATTTTTATTTTAAGGTGTTCTAGTTACACGGTAAGTATACATTGAAGTACTGAGTAATATTAAGTAACTACACTTACTGTACTTTAGGGTTAGGGATAGTAGTTAGCATCTAATTGTGCATAATTTATAGTTGCATTTAACATAGTTACATGAAACAATGGAACTGTAAAATAGTGTTACCTTAATCATTTTATACAATGCATTTACTGTATACATGTCATTACATTGTACAAAATAGCTGCATGTAATTACAGCTGTAATTAATTTCTTTAATTACTTCTATAATTACACTTTAGACCCTCCCTTACACCTACCCATACCACCAAACCTGTCCCTAACCTTACACGTATCCCACCTCAATAGCAGCAAGTGTTTTGCAATACTACACAGACGCAATAAGTGCACTGAGCCTAAAAATTACTCTTTATGTAAGTACATATTAGTTAAAGACACCTATTATAATAGTGTAACCATATTTTTTTTTTAATAGAAAAAAATATCTTAGTATTTAGTCTTGCTTGCTGAAGTTCGTTCTTCATGCTTCAGGTTTGGATTTTACACATTGGCACATAACTTATCCTGCATGACTTGTACTACATGCTTGAATCATACCGCCCACAACACCTTATCATTGTACGGGTGAGTTTTGCACAGGCTACATCACAGACATTTTCTTCATAATAGTTGCATTCCGTTAGATGTGTTTTTTTGTTACAATATCTAATATTTAATAATCTGAAAGTGCTCTGAACTATTATACCTAAAAATATTTAAATGTTTTTTGAATTTTACTTGTGCAAACTCATGTTTTTCATTAAGTGTTAAACACGTCAGCATCCACCTCTCTTGAGTGCTTCAAACTCCAATGTCAATGTGATTGTGAGTGAGCACTTGACTCCGAGAACAGCATCCGTCTCTCTGCAGCAGCCACGACTCTTTGAGGAGTCAGCAGCTGTTTAAAGGGCCGTCTCCTTGCTGTAGGCCTGTGTTTTCTGCGCCATTAAGTCCTGCCACAGCTCTAATGATTGAGAGAGACGTGCATGTCATTCCTTGAGGGAACTCCATCTTCCCCAGCACATCTTCAGCCAAGTCATGTCGTATGAACGTGTGTTTGTCTCTGAGGGTGACTGAATGAACTACAGCCAAGTGAACGACAATATGGTTCACCTTTGGGGTAGATTGGGAGCTGGGATCCGAACCGGTTTAAGAAACGGTACTTATTCAAAGAATCAGTCCTTAATTTTACCCTTGCACTGCAAACAAGCAGAGACGGTCTCCAAAATGTGTGCAGCACTTAATTCACGATTGAGGTGGGAGGAGCTCCTGAATGAGGTTTTGCCGACAGTCTGAGGATCCGCAGGAGTTACGAGGTTTGGTCAAACTCTAGTATAAAGCTATTTAGTATAAAGTTCTATTCAAGTTTATGGTATAAAATATAGGCAAAAAAAAACTTGTATTTTTTCTAACCAAACCGTTTTTGGAACTGTAATCTTTAAAAAATACTGATTCTGCTCTGAGTGAACCCACCAATACTACAATTGAAAACTATAATTTTATAGCTAATAACCAATAATTTGCAATTCTGATGCAGGGATGCTATCAAAACTTGGAAGTCTAAATTCGCCGCTGGTTCCTTTGTTATTTTCCTATGGGGTTTTTCAATTTATGAGTAAAATAAAGCCTGTGGTTGGTAAACATAACTTGACGATATTTTTTTTATTTAAAATGTACAATGTAGCTAAATGAAACATTTACACACTGAAAACATTTTTAAAACAGTTCTGCTTATTTTTGAAAATGTGTGTTTCTAATAAGTGGCTAGATAAGACAGTTTGGGGTATGAGGATGTGCAGTGTACGTTGTAGAACAAAACATTAAAGTATTGTCAAGTTTTCCACAGTTGTTTACCACAGGCTTTATTTTACTCATAAATTAAAAAACCCTATTATAAAACCCCATAGGAAAATCTTGAAGGAACCAGCGGCAAATTAGTCTTCCGGTTTCTGACGTCATCCCTGCACCACTCTATTGCAATTTTGTACTATTTTGTTGAAATATATCTAAAATCAATTGTTTAATATTTACTATTATGTATAGAATGAAAAATGAACATTCATTATGAGATTGGCATATGCTTTGTTTCAAATATTAACTAATAGTAAAATGAAAAAAAGGGATAAACGAGCATGTACAATTAAAATCCAATATCTACTAATATTGATAAATTGAATTAATATCAGCCTCCATTTCTCTTAAGCATGTCTTGTTGGGCTACTCTGCTGTTAATGCAAGATAGCAATTTTACATAGTATTCTCTCATAAGGACCTGTTTAATAAGACATTACCAGAAAACATTTTATTATTGTTTTCATATGAACATTTGTGTAATTTTAATGTTTGTTTTATTTATTTAATAAATAGCCTCGGCTGCTGACATAGCATTAAAATCTGAACTAACTACCGACCTCTAATATCAGCCTATAACCTATGTTGAGCAAATGTGCACATCTTAACACTTAATTTTGATGGCTGTAAGCATGTGTGTATGAGAGCATCTGTATACACGTTCGAGCATGTAAATGTGTGTTTCCGTGTGCTTGTGTGTGTGTGTGTGTGTGTGTGTGTGTGTGTGTGTGTGTGTGTGGTGTGTGTGTGCCCGCCCGTGTGCGTTATCTCTGTGTGCAACTCTGTGTGTTTATCTAAGTGAAGGCATTATGGACCCTCATGGCCCAGTGCTGGCAGTATATGAGTTGCAGAGGAAAAAGCTTATCCTCAATAGATCAACCCTGAATTACCATCTTCTCTCACATCTGGGCTTTTGTTCACCTTTTCCAAACTGCCAGAAATGATTGAGCTTCTTTCACTATTTCCCCTCCCCTTTTCATGCTCTTTTTCTACAAAAAAAAAAAAAAGCTTCCTTTTGTTAAACCACACAAAGACTGTTTAATAGTTTGGAAATCTAAGATAGTCAGCCTAACAAGGGTGAATAGGGCAAAAGTTCAGATGGGAGAATAAGCTCTTTTTGAGCAGCGTACAGAAATTAAATCCTCTCTTGTTTCAATACTGTTTTACACTTGACAGACGCGTGTGTTTTTTTTATTTTTTTGTAATACTTGTCACCGCCAGAGTGTAGGAAACTTCTTGTTTGGCAACTTTGTGAACGTTTCATAAATGTCATTCTTATCCAATGTGTTCCCTTCTTAAAGAACCCACTTCAGTTTAAGCTGGTTTTCCCAAAACCAGCAAACCAGGCTAGCTAGGTCAAATGTTGTGTTAAAAATTAAACTTCTTCAAAGTCATAAAACCGTAGTAAAGATGCACTGTATATTAACAGTCCACAAACCTCCACTTATTTAATTATTTAGGTTTTATCTGCGCATTTAAAGGCCTGATTGTCTGTATTACAGAGTGTTTACCGCTGATCTAACATTAGTCTATATTAAGCGCTAATACAATGATAATCAAAGGCAACGAAGCTGTGACACAGAACATGTCCGCTCGCCGAACAGCCCCGCTGGAGATTTACCGTCCCCACAAACGACCTTTTCCACTCACCCGCGAGATCTTCCCTTTAATTACACCATAGATTTCCCCCTGAGGAACTCCCTCAGAATTAACACAGCCACGGCTAATTCCAGCCCCTCCTCTTTCACCCTCACTCGTGTATTATTGTTGTACAGAGAGCGCCGGTGCAGTTTAGCTACACAAACATTAGTATTAACGATTGGCCAGTTTGGAATTGGTGACAAACTGCAAGCGGAGCGCAAAGTTTTGTAGCCTGAAACCAATCAGGAAGTTAATGAGGAGAAAAATTACTCCTTTTCGCCAGCGCCCCTTAATTACCTCCACGCCAGAGCAGCGCAGATGAAAAAGAGGGAGGGCAGGAAGGGATGAGAGCCACAGTAAGAGCCTTTATGCTGCTTTTCTCGGGTTATGAAGGTCAGGAAAGCAGCTGAACAGGATTTGTGTGCGTTGCCCCTCCCGACACTCGTAACTTTGATCGAATCTGTAGAGACTGTAATGTATTAGCTTCATATGCACATTGAGATGAGAGCTGACCTGGCTCAATGCACAAACTACCATCCAGTTTTATTGGGAACTATAACATTTGTGCTGCTAGTGTTTCGGTTTTACATTTACATAGTCATTTATTTAAACAGATGATTTGGTCTTTGGGTTAAAAATGTAACTGTCAGGGTTTATTTAATGTTAAACAGAGCATGTGATTCTAAAGGTCATTTTTTAGAGAGTCTTAATTCATATTTATATTAATATCTTAATGCTATTTTAGTTATCGGTCTACGCACAGATACTGGAAAAGGTCAGCACAGTACAGACTCGTCCTGCGCTCAATAGCCGTGTGCTCACTCAGCAGTCTGACTGGCTCAATACTCGTTTCTTCAGCTTGAGTGAGTTTGCCAAAGTAGCCAGAACTTGCTGCAGTGTGAGGTTTATAGAAGGCACCACTGTCTTTACTTTGTTGTAATGTTGAGAGCTGACAGCACTGCTCATACAGTTAATTGATGCTGTTTGGTTTGACTGGAGAAGCTGATAAACTCAAGATCAGAAATACTTTGACAGCATTGTTTCCACTTAAACACCGTGTTATGTGTAAAGATTCAGCTTGTTCGCAATTCTTTTTTTAATGTAGTTAGAGTAAGCCGGAAATACTTAAATTGCTCCTAGAAATATGTGTAATTTCATTGCATCTGCTTTCAAAGTGATTGTTAATCTATGCACACTTCCAGTCAAATGTTTGGGGTTTATGTTTTTTTATTTATTTTAATTTTAAATTGATACTTTTATCCATTTATGGGTGCAAAATTGATAGTAAAGATTTACATTATTACAAAAGAATTCTGAATTTTCTATTCATCAAAGAATCCTGAGAAAATGTGTCAGTTTTTACAAACATTTTAAGTAGCACAACTGCTTTCAACATTGATAATAATGGATACAGAAAATCATATTTGACAATATATTAAAATAGATTTTTTTTTATTTTAAATTGTTATTAATAGTTCTCAATGTTACTGTTTTACTGTATTTTGATCAAATAAATGCAACCTTGGTGATACTTAAAAACATTTACAAATCTTACTGATCCCAAACGTTTCAATCATTTGCCCTCAAGTTTACACTTACAAGTTACTTACACTCACAGTTACACTTACAAGTTCACGGTTACTCTGATGGTAACCTGTACTTTTTGTCTTGTTCTTGAACAATATATATCTTATGTTTATGTTTGTTCACATTTCTGATAAATGCTACTTGGCTTTATATTTTGTTTCTAATGCAAAGACATTCAAACATCTTTAAGTGTGGCTTAAGTGTCCAAATACTTTTTTTTGGCACTATTGTACTGTGTCAGGAACCAAAAAGCTCATGTTACATGAATGCTTCGGGTGTCGTTTATCACAGATCCCATAACTAGATTATGCTTTGGCACAAAATGTCTTCAAAAATAAACAAAAAACTGTTTATCTGATGTCATGATGCATCCTATTTCAGCTTACTCCAGTGGAGTTCAAGACAGCTCAATGATCAACACTGAGAACAAGCTGGAGTGTGAGAGCAGCTCAGAGTCTGGAACCTTCTCCGTCGACTCCGTCATAGATGGGGCAACCAAGTAAAACACCCCCTTCTTACCAACTCTGCCTTTTATATCAACTTGATTTGTTTTTTCTAAAAGTTTAATGATTCTGTAACCAAATCCTACCTTATTGTTCAACATTTTAATGTTAATACTGATCAGGTTGATCAATGTGGCGTTATTAAACTTTGTTGGGGTAATTCTTTCATATTTTTATAGACCTAGAAATCAGTTTCTCAGTGATGATCAGAAATGCCGTTTACCATGTTTCACACAGTTTGATAGCTTCAGTTTGTTCACTTTGACGCTGCAGATTTTTAAGACTAAAATGAGCCACTTTCGCTTTCTAGCAGAACGCTATTGAAAGAAATGGCAGAGCCGAGCGATTTATTGTCACATGTGGGTTCAAGCTCAGTATTGCTGTCATTGGCCTAATGGATAATCCAACTTCCTTTCCGTGACCTTCATGCTGCAAACTATATGAGGGCTTCTCAAGCATCTCCATAGTGTTGTGCGGACAGTTGGGTTAGAAGAGATACTATTCAATTATGCTTCAATCTCACAGCGAACGGCTTGTTTATTTATGGCCGTCACTAAAGGGCATCATTTAACTTCCTGAGCATGATCCAGCTAATGTGCAGTGCTCTTCTGAGCTTTCTTTGTATAATATGAAGCTGTGCCCTTGATTTTAATGGTGTTGTTGGCACAGATAGTGTCCTCAGTCAAGTCACAAATAGAGGAGAAGAGGGACACACAATTTTGTCTTTCCTTTAGGCTCTGGTTGTTACAGATGTACATTTAACTACAAATGATGTCATTTTTCAGTATCTTGAGCTGATTGAAATGAGCCATATGTGAAGTGTAATCAGATTTTTACTTTTTTTGTATTATAATGGATGGCGTTTAATATGCTTCGACAATCAGTATATATTTTGCACTTATTTGCTTGCATACAACTTAATAGTAATGGGTATCTAGCAGAGACAAATTATTTTCTTTCTAAAAATGAAATTTAAATGTAATTATTTTTATGCATTTCCATTTTGTGGTTTTATAAGATTTTGTTAAACTAGCAGTTCACAGTTTGATTCATGTGTTAATTTGTTTTCCATTTTACCCACTGTATTTTGGTGTTGGTGTGCTCTTGTCCTCTGACACCATGCTGTTACAAATATTTTTTTATTGTTATGATTATAAAACAATGCAAAAGCTAATTTGCAATCGTTGTGTGTTTATACACTCTCATGTTCAGTGAAAATAAAATCATTATTGATGAGATCTAAAACCCGAAACGAAAATTACTTGTATTTTCTTTGCTCTGCACCCTCAAAACATTCATTCGATTCTGCCCCATCAGCTGTAATCAATAACCCCACCATCTTGTTTTTTTTATTAAATGCACTTACTCTTAATTTCATCCCCCAGTGGTTTTAGTGAGAAGAATGTGGAGTTACCTATATGGCTTTGGCATTATAAATCACTTCTGGAGAGCAGATTGTACAGCAGTATCGATTGATCCTGATATATCACAGAAATTTACTGTCACTTCTGTTTTCAATTAAAGATACAATCAGTCAGATAATGACTTAATTGGATTTTACAGAAGATTGACTTTTATTGTCCCGTGCTTTACGAGTTTAGTTAAGGAAGGCCGCTTTATCATAGGCTGTCAGCGCTGGGCTCCGGCGTGCCGCCGTGTCCTTCTGTTGCTGCTCCAGGTTTGTGTTCCAGCGACAGCCTGAAAAGTGTCTGTGGATTTGTTTTCCTTGAGCTGCTATTGTGCCATCGATCACGGCGGGTGCATGATAGATAAAGCCGCCCCTGTCCCAAAGTCTCAGTGCATACTGGAGGTGCTAGACCTGCATTTTCTTAAGTCAGGGCTTTTGGATTTAAGAGAGGAAGAGGTCATCATAAAAGTGTTTGATGCCTGTACGGTCTGAAACAAGGCCCAGTTTAATCTGTAATAATACATTTATTTGAATTGAAGTCGTTTTATTTCGAGGGTCCCGTAAAGATATAAAAAAAGATTACTGGAAAGTGAATAGAAAGAAAACATTGAGTCAAATTTATGGAGAACATGCTGATTGTTGTTAGAATATTCTATTTGATTATAATTACAGATTACAAAATCAAATAATTACATTCTTGCTTTGCACTTGACATATAAAAACCTGTTTAGATGAATACAAATATAACAAAATATTTTGGTTACACACAGTTTTGCTCATAAGTTTAAAAATATGCAAAATGTTAATAATTGACTAAATAAGATTATAAAAAATCTCGTTTTTTTTTTTTAGTATGATCCTGAGTAAGCTATTTCAAATAACAGATGTTTACATATATACACTCACTGGCCACTTAATTCCTGTTCAACTGCTCGTTACCACAAATATCTAATCAGCCAGTCACATTGCAGAAACGTAATGCATTTAGGCATGCAGCAGAGATGCTCTTATTACTGGGAGATGCGAGGGTCTGTGGCTCTAACTTGGATCACGTAAGGCACCTCAGCCTATCATATAATGGCCAGTCCGTTACAGTTTGCGTTACACACAGTTTCTTGTGGATTAGCGTGTTCGTCTTGTGAATAATTCGGTGTTATACAAACGTACTGTTGGACTGCATTATTTTGTGGCATGACCCCCACATGGACATCCCTGTGCCATTATAATAATTAATATATAATTTGAATAAAACTTTTGTTTTCCATGCATGACAAGCGACCATGTAAACGCTTCAAGGCACATCCGCATATAAATGCGGGATTCACTCTCGAAATTGCGATGACGGACAGTGATAACCATAGCAAAGGATGAGGCAAAAATACCCTCCCTAATTTCAGAAGCACCCTCTGTGATTTGATTCTGGAACTTGGCCTGGTCCAAACGCAGGATTATACTGCATTAGGTTCAGCAATTGTTATTTATTATTTGTACTGGCTGCCAATGCCATGCCAAATCACACATTAGGTTGTTGCAACACGTTACATGTCTTGAAACTATTTAATGGAAATGTATAACCCCCCACTGCCACCCCCTGAGAAATATAAAATGCCCCCCCCCCCCCCCCCCCTCCAAGTCGTGTGTCCATGAGATTTACATCAACTGTGTGATGCTATCATGTTCATGTGACAGAAGGGGGTCTGACCCGGTTCTAGCAAGGTGTACCTAATAAAGTGGCCAGTGAGTGTATACTGTATAGTCCACAAGACAAAATAATAACTGAAGTTACACAAATGAAGCAGCTCAAAAGTTTACATATTGAATCGTAATATACCACTGTTTATAGGAAAATCCCGCACAATCTTTGGTTTTCTGGCATTTTCTGTATATTTAAGCCCCTTTCCAACAGTGACTGTATGACTTTGAAATCTCAACACGATGCATTAAAGTCACCATGAAATCGAAATTTACTTTTTTTTTATATTTATAAATTACTTATCCATGCACATCACTATTTCATGTATCTCCGTAATCTTTAATCAAAATTATTTCCCCTTACTCTTGCAGCAACATCTGTTCTCTGATGATGTTTAATGGCGCGAGGGCGGGACAACCTGTCACTCACATGACATCACAGCAATATCATACCACAACCATCCAACCAATTCCCAATGGACAAAATCAAGTCCCACCATACATTTTTTTTTTTTTGGAAACCGTTTTATTCGGATATACGTCACAATAAGGAAGAAAAGACTATTGTAACTTCCGTGTCATGCTGACCTTGGATGTGTACATTTGTCATATTTTGTTTATATATATATTTTTTCATTTACTACTGCTGTTCAGAAGCTACACTAGATATTTACGTTTCCCAAAAGACAAAATATGTCGAATTTAAAACCAATCATCCAATTCACTAAGTAATTTTTTTTTCAAATTATAAACATCTTACATATTCTGCAAGCAACCTTATGAGCAGATCGGTTTTATTTGCCAACATGTCAATGTGTGAGAGTCAATGTTTTTTTTTTAAATCACTTAAAAATGAAAGCCACACACCATAACTTTAAGTCTTATGACAATTTAGTACATGCCCAATTATGCCAACAACGTGATCAAGCACCTGACCAGTGACATGAACATGAAACCCTTTTTCCCAGACACAAAAAAGTAAATTAATACAGTAACTATGCAAGACATCCAGAATAAGTCTGTTTGATTGGATTTGAACCTGTCAGTGAGTTTTACAATGACGTATTTGTTGTACTAACTTAGTTTCAATTTCACTAAATTGTATATTTTAAGTCCCATTAGAGTGGGTTATAGAGACACACAACTATTTCGTTGTCTGCCTTTGTTCACGTTGAGATGGAGAGGGTGTGGCGGGGAGGTGTGGGTCCTGTCAGAGTCTCAGTGATTTGAGTGCCCTTGGAGGCTCTGTCCATACAGAGGGAATAACCAGACATTTCACTGGACAGATGTCCCATCATTACTCACAACATTGAAACTATTGGCTGCCTGTCAGTGAGTCGCAATGAAAGAGAAGACGATTGGGGTCTCGATGGACATTCACCGACTCAACATTGAGTCTACACATAATTACAACTATAAACCTCAATCAAACCTGACAGAAAGTACAAAAAGAGACTAAATGAAATGTAATTAAATACAAGAGCATGAAATTGTATAAAATTTATTTTTTTACTTTTGTACCATTTTCTTTGTAGACTGTATGTTAAAAGGCATTCATTCAAAACTGCGGTTATCTGCATTACAATAAATTACAAATATTTAGATTAAACAAATAATGAATGACACTATTCCTTCTGAAACATTGCTTACGAGCAGAAATAATAAGTGTGTGTGTGTGTGTGTGTGTGTGTGTGTGTGTGTGTGTGTGTGTGTGTGTGTGTGTGTGTGTGTGTGTGTGTGTGTGTGTGTGTGTGTGTGTGTGTGTAACCATAGCTTAATACTGGTTTTCTCTCTGAGATTAATCTATTATAGATATTATTGATCATATTAATATTATTACTTATCCTCATTTGTAAGTTGCTGGGGATAACTGTTTGCTACATTAATCATGTTCAAATGTAAATTATTAGGGAGTGAAAGTGCCTGTCACACTGAGGGTTTGACTGTAGAGATTTAGTTGATGTCATATACTCAGTTTATGGTTTCTTGGATCTCAGACCTGGGACATTTACTGGCTTTATTATGTCCTTCAGCTCAGTATAAAACAACTTTTGGGCTCCACATAGATAAACCACAGTCTAGTGCTGCTAGTATGGTTCACTTAACCCACAGAAAATGTCCATTCTAATCTTTCACCTTTGGAAATTAAAAAACACTTTTTAAAACTAAATTCCACTTTGAATTAGTGGTATTTTAGCCATACTATAAATGCATTTATGAATGCAAAATTTATGAGAACACAAAATAATGTTTACCCATTTATTGTATCTCTTTTAATCAGTAAAACTAATGCAGTTCAAAACAGAAAAACTATTACATAAAAAAAACATGTTTATACACATTTATATAATTTCACAATAATTAAACAATCTGATTTTTATATATGCTTTGGTTTCATTCATTTTCTTTAATTGCATTCAAAAGAGCCCAATATTTGTTTCTTTGTTGGTATCTAACATGCTTATATCTTAAAGGCAAACTAATTTATCAAACTAAAAAAAATAAGCATTATAATTGTTAACAAATGAATTGTAGGCTACTTTTCGTATTTTTATTTTATTTTTCATATTTACTTTGATGTCAATCAGTGACAGAAAACATAAATAATTTTATTAGTATTTCTGTTGTCCTCCCACTCCCCTTGCTGTGAATTCCCCTTGCCATGCACAGACTGCACGCTGCATTATCGTCACCTTGAAATTTCATCTGCTATTTTCCAATTAAAAGCTTAATAGCCCTGGAAACGGAGTTCATGTGGTGAAGTTTACCGTGGCCCCCAGTTCTCAAAGTTGTGCTGCCGGGATCCCATTACGTGCTTGAATAAACCCATTTAGGAACAGAAACGGGACTCGAGGGTGCCCGGTGTTGAGTTTCACTGGACTTTAAAAAGCGATGGGCATCATTTAAAAAAAAGGTGTGCTGCAATTTACACCCATAGCCTGTACATCGCGCGCCAAATAGCATTTAAAGGCTGTGTATGTTTACTGTGTGCACAAAACAAAATAGGCCTGTTTAATGTAGATGACATCGCCCAGTTCAATTGATTCAATTCATTTTTTTCACCTGATCCTTCCAGGACTCATTTGGTACAAGTCCAAATTATATTGCCCAATTAATTCGCATGCATGTCGGGACTATTCAACCTTTTTCATGGGAATAAGTTAAGAGCTCATTCAAATGCAAACCACCATATTATTGTCGGCTGTGTTTAATTCGAATTCACAGCGTGTGGTTAAACTAAATACCAAAGCGGTTGCAGGATTTTCGTGAAAAGCGCACAGCAGTTATATGAATTCTTTTCTACATTCCCACTTAATTTTTGGAATTACTGCACTCCTATAAGAGCCTCATATGTTGAAAAATCGCTGTGGGTCCGATTTCAAACAACCAGTGAAAATGATGGTGGATTATTAGTAGGCCTATTATATAAATGATCTTTTTTTTATGCAGTTTTACTATGCCTACAGCGGGGGGAAATGACTGTCAATTAAATTAGAGGGTTGATTTAAAATAATGCGCATTATTCAATTACTTTTATGGGAGTTGACATTTTAGGATTACTTGCTGTCAATAATTTTCGATATTTCGCTATAGGCTACAAGTGTGTCAACCGATTTGATTCTGACTGGCTAATTCGCCAAACGCCAATACTTTTTAAGCGAAACTTTGTTAGTGATAGCCTTTGTTATGTAGGCTAAATGTAGGATACAATAATAATTTACAAGTGTGCTTTGTTGATGCATCATCCTACACATATCCAATGCAAGTTGGTTACAAACTTTTGAGACACCTTCAACCTTTTATTTGGACTTCCTTATGAGGGCTCCAAGTTTTAACCGATAATTCCCACGCTTCTTAAAAACACAAAAAAATAGTAAAATTGTAAGCTGTTTGTATTAAAAGGGTGCATGTGGCCAATATATTGCTCAAAACTCTTATTGTAATTAGGAAAAGGCGATACTTCCTCCTTCCATCCAGTGTTAGGGGAATGTAAATTGCTCGTGACAGTGATGTGAGAAATAGAAGTTACTCGTTAGTGCGTGTCTGATGCACTTCTTTATTGCGGGGCGAAAGGTGGATCCTCGTCTTAAAGAGTCAACACCTCTCATCACGAGTGTAGCGAGCAGCAGAGGGGCTTGATCTCTTGACTATACTTGACAGCACTGTTCCTCTACTGCTTATCTGATGCACTTGCGCCTCTGGCACCTCTGGAAACGACTTGAGAAATGAATGGCTACGGATCGCCCTACCTCTACATGGGGGGCCCGGTGTCCCAACCGAGAGCGCCCCTCCAGAGGACCCCCAAATGTGCCCGCTGCAGGAACCACGGGGTGCTGTCCTGGCTGAAAGGGCACAAGCGTTACTGCCGTTTTAAGGACTGCACTTGCGAGAAATGTATTCTAATAATCGAGCGCCAGCGGGTCATGGCGGCTCAGGTGGCACTCAGGCGGCAGCAGGCGAACGAGAGTTTGGAGAGTTTGATCCCGGAGTCACTGAGAGCGCTGCCTGGCATCACTGTGGGGAGCGGAGAGCAGAACCCAAATAACCCACGGTCCAGCGACATAGACCTGCGCTGGAGCACAGAGACAGTGACCCCTAAACCACCGCAAGGTAATCGCTTACATAAGGAACTCAATGTTTTAGACATTTTACTCCGGAAAACGAAGTTTTAGCAACACCGAAGACGAATATCGTTTTTTTTGTATGTTTGAAGGTTTTTTATTTATTTTTCAAATTAGCCTAATTGTTATTAATAGTTTTATTTTAATAATTATATATTTTTTTTGTTTCAAAATTATAAAAGCTTACCAATAGGATACATATAATCTTTAATCTAAAACTGGAGTTTTTAACCTACTTTTTAAAGAACATTGCCACGTTAATGTTCACAAGAATGGAAACATAATTATCTTAAATATCTAACAAAAATAATCTTTGCACTAAGCAACAATCTTACTGATCGAGACAACATGATAAAGCATAATGCGGGCATTTTTGTTTCCTGGAAGCCGGTTTTCATGACCCGGAAAAATAAACTCATGTAGGCTATTGTTATTAATTTTGTTCTTAAAAAATATTATTGTACATTATCAATTATTATGGTGTTCTTCCTGACATTTTAACCATTGTAAACACGTTCATTTGACGTAGCCTACTTTTTTCCACGTAAGATTAAAAGCTATCAACCTGAAGGTTCTGCTAAATTATTTTGCCTAGTCAGGAATAATTAGAACAGAGATATTTTAGACAATCAGACATGAAGTCGAACGAAACTACCATCGGCTTAACATTCTTATTTCGGTGAGGTGATGAATTTGGATAGTTTGAAAGATCGACAGTGTTCACCTCACAGGTAATAGGACAGGCCCTCCCGATCATTTCGGATGAGGCCAAGCTGATGCTGATATGCAAAGGAAGTCCACAAGAATGTAAAATGTTTCTAAAGTAATCAGTTTTCAAAACTGTAGTGAAGAGGAATCGACATTAGATTTCTCAGTGCACCGCGTCAGCGTGTAATAAAGTCGCCCATTATAAATCACAGGAGTGCTGACAGGTCAATAACCTGAATGTTGCACTTCTGCAGAATCGGACAATGTTTGAGTAGGTATAGTGAGTCAGAATTTTAGCTGGACTGTATGAAATGCCACTTGTCAGACCGTAAAAGATTTGAATTAAGATTTAGGCTACATTTAGCCAAGACTGGTGGTTTCATAATCATTTCGATTTTTTTTAAATCATATTGCAGCTCAATGATTTTAAGCTGCAGCATCACACTTTTAATATACATATGCTCATGAAGTCCATGCGTGTGTGTGTGTTCCAGACATAAATGAGGATCTGTCTGGTGAGCAGTCTGGTGGAGAGAACGGAGGTAGCGCCAGCGACCGAGAACCAGAGCCAGCCAGCTCCCCTGAGGAGTCGAAACCTAACTTGTGCTGCACCCCTGACACCTCGGACCCAACTCCCCAGCTTGAGGAGTCCCGCTTCAGCCTGTCTAAAACCTGCACCGAGCCAGAGCCCAAATCTGACAACCCCAAATACTCTCCTGAGCCCAACCTCCTCATCGAAGGCCTCTCAGGATCTGTATCTCTGCCTTTCAGTCTGAGGGCCAACCGACCTCCACTGGAGGTCCTGAAGAAGATCTTCCCAGTCCACAAACCAGCGGTCCTGGAGCTCATCCTGAAAGGCTGCGGTGGGGACCTGGTTGGAGCCATCGAGATCCTGCTGTCCAGCCGTTCCACAATGAAACCAGAAAAGATCCGGTCTGAGAACTCCGAAGCCTTGGTTCTCCCGTCAAACGGCCACCTCTTCGAGCACCCGCTGAGCTCTTACCCCGTCTCATCTTCCAAGTGGTCGGTCGGTTCGGCCTTCCGCGTTCCCGATTCCCTGCGCTTCTCCTCAGAGTCTTCCGGTGGAGTTGGACCAGGCCATCTTAGCATGCCGTTACAGCACGGCTTCCCCCAGCCGCCTCGATATCCCCTCATGCTGAGGAATTCCTTGAGCCGCGGCCAAGCCGGGCCCTTCGTGCACAACGACTTGACTCTGTGGAATACCATGACTTTACAGCAACAGTATCAGCTGCGCTCACAGTACATCCCGCCATTCTCAGGCCCGTCGGCCGGAGTGATCCGCAGCTCCCCGCTCCTCGCCAGCAGCAGACCCTCCGAGGAGCATCGAATCAGCATCCAGGAGGAGAGCTGCCCTGTCATCGGCAAACAGAGCATCTACGCTGCGGATGAGGAGTATGATGAAAGATCTGACTCCTCAGACTCCAGGATCCTGAACACTTCCTCCTAACTTCTGCTCCCCTCCAGCGCTTTCAATAGAAACAAGCACTGAAATGCATTTCAAATGGCTTCTTGAAATGATACAAAAGAGACACTGCTCGTCTAGGAGCGCAATGAAAAGATATACATTGCATTACTTGAGGTATTGTATTTCTACCAGATCTGAGGTTGTTGTGCCAACTTAATCATGTGTGGAATAACATTAGCTTAAATTTTTTTGGGGCGGGGGAATCATTAAGGTACTATTATTTGACCAAAAAGTCTGAATAACTTAATATATTTGAGCACAGTGATCTCTATTTCGACTTTGCATGAAATGTACCATTGATAACAATTTATTGTAAGAAAAAAAAAAGAATATTCCAGCAGTCCTGCATGTAAAAGTATGGCAAATAAACCTTCTATGAACTCTTATTGTCATTGTGTTTACCTGAAGCAAACATATAGGACTACATGTATTATCTATCTGCAAAACAAATAGTAAGCCTATTAGGTAATAAATAAATTGGGCATGGATTTGTTTTTAGAATGCAGAGTATATCTTTAAAGAAACAAACAACACAAAAAAAACTCTTTACAATTAAAAATTAAAAGGCATGATTTTTTTTTAAAAAAAAATATCTCTTTAAATGAAAAATAGGCAAAGTAGCAAAGCGTCATCTTCTCGTTTAGCAAGTAATCCATTACTAATTCAGCCCCCAGCCAATACAATAATTAAATACCACTAATAATAACAAATTGATGACATTCGTCATCGTTCTCTTTATTTAGTTTAAACCAGTCATAAATAACATTTGCCGTTTATTATTTAATGGTTTACGTTATTAATGTCAATGTGATCAGAGGGGTTATAAAATGAACACAAAAGGGTATTTTTTAATAGGTTATTAAATAGTATTTTCAACGGATCAAATTATGTGCGTATATCAAATACGAATGAGCAGAAAAATGAGCTAACTGCGCCATCTAGTGGACCTTTTTAACAATAGCCATTTCGTGACTACTCATCTACGAAAAAGAAAAAAAACCTTCAAAAATATGTCTGATTCAGGTTTAGTATATTATTATTCGTAAATACGTAACATACACACCTAGCAAACATTTAAGGCTAATATGTTTAAGATATTAAACATATTAAATAAGATTCCAAAACGTTTTTTTCGCAGCGATGGATTTTTTGTGTGCCATTGAAGATCCTTCCAGTGAGCAGATCTTAAAATTACCAATTGTTTTCTTAGTGTGAAGAAAATTGTATTAATCTAAAGAAACTTTTCCCACTATAAAGGTGGTTTAAAAAAAGGTTAACATGTAATGTAACCATTGATGCCAAATTTTATTTTTAAGAGAGTTCAATTAGAATTATGGAAAACATAAGATCAAATTAATTTAATGTCATGCACTGAATGTCATTCTCCATGTAAAAAAGTAATAATTATTCCATCATCTGTCAAATTAGCCTATATCATTCATAATTTAGCCTATTATTAGGCTATTAATCCTATTAGCCTATAATCGAAATCTTTTTAATGAATTTACCACCTCCTGTAAAAGTGCTCTGAGGGCAGGAATTCCCCATGCAAACATCAATGATGACTCAATATTGTCAGCTTGTGATTGTGTACAAAAGAAGTCATGGTGTCATTAAATTTGTGTTATAATTCGCTATCTATAGGCCTACAATCTGACACAGGTTAATTAGCCTATACAAATATTATGTCACATTATTCAGCGTCTGAGGTATTGCTACTGAAGACGTAGGCTATGCAACTACATTCATAGCCTAGATTTAGAACTGAATAACCTGCAGTGGCGATTTACTGTGACTTGTTGCTTGTTCAGAACGCCCTGTTTAGGTTGCATGGTGTTTATATACGCATCATGTGATGCTAAACCAGCAGTCGCTCGAGTGTGCAGGTGTTGCAGTTCTCTTTAACACATCTGTTGACTTAACAGAGCGACAGCTTTTAATTTTGAAATTTGAATCTGTGCCTCTAAGTCAACATGGCTGTGCTCTCGTGTAGCTAAGTCAACCGGACACACACATTATGAGTGGTTAAGCATTCAGCAGGTTGCACGTGTTACAATCCATCAAGCCAAGAGTCCTCAAATGCTAATTAACATAACAGGGATTCAGTGAACGCACAAATCTCTTGTCTCCACACTCAGATCAGGTTACATTGCAGTGTGTAACATGTGACACACCCTGCCTGAACCAAACCAGAAACTCGGACGTGATTCGCGTAATTGTCACACATTGATTGTAAATAAATATCCTCAAAGGTGCCTGTAGGCATGGTGGACCTGTATTTTACTGTAACAGAAAGTAGCTATTGTAGGCCTACATGAATCCTTAACAATGCAGGCTACTAACTTGAAGCCCTCATTTCCCAACACAAGCTTGCAAACAAGCATATAACTGCATACATATGGGACACATGACAAAGAACTGAAACATTATTTTCTGTGGAATAACACAACCACTCGCGTAGCTAACTATTCACGCATAAAGATCAATAAACACACTCCGATTTTTCTCCATTTGGCATTGTAATATGCGTAAGGCAACAGAAAGGATCAAAGCATTCCACATAGGGGAAATTGCACCCTGGGTAGCAGTTGGGTTTGCTGGCCGTAACCTTGCTAATAAATTAAGAGGGAAGAAGGGCGAGTGGCGAAGCTGCACCTGCACGGCAAACATCTTCACCACATGTGAGTAACAGAGATGACGGGGCAAGACCAGACAGACAATTAGGCCCAACCAAAATCACCCCATAAATACCATCCTGCTTAAAAATATAAATGTGTTGCCAAATCCATAGATGATTTTAGGATCTCATTTAAATGGCATGAACATTTTCTTATTTAATTGTCACCTTGATGGCTAATAGCCTCGCTTTTTTATCCATTTGGATATTTAAGTAATTTCAACTTAAATTAGTTAAATCTTGTAAAACTTTTTTTTTTAAGTAGAAAATTGCTTAACCTATTTTAATGAGTTAAAGCAATGTATGTTGTCATAACGTATTTATCTTTTTTTACATTGTGGATATGCCTAGTTATAATATATATATATATATATTTTTTTTTTGCGAAAATGAAATATCGGTATAAAAAAACGAGGCTGGGGGAAATGTACAGGCTGTTCAATCGATTGTATTGCCTGTGTGTCGATTATTCAGCAGACGCGAAATTAAAAAGGGATATTTTCTATAGGCCTATAGCCTATAGGCCTATAAAAATAATTTATTTAATTAATAATAATATATATAATAATAATCTAATAAATAAAAAAGTAGCCTATACATAAATAGATATATATATAATAGCCTACATATAGATGGAGGCACACCAACCGGGCACATTTTGGATGTCTCCTTTAATAACAGACTATTTCTGGCCCTGGGGTCTCTACTAACAAGATGATGAGTTGAATCATGTGTGTTTTATTAGGAAGAGTTCGAATATTAGTGTATCCCTCATATCCTCGTTTTCATTTGCGATGAAATTAACATCCATATTATTTTACAGTTATTTTAGGCTACTTTTTTAATTCCATTGTTACATGCAAGATCATGATAAGGCCAGATATTAAAATATAACCAGACATTTCTTTATAGGCTACAAATGACGCACGCAGCCCAAAATTGTGTGCACAACCCAATCCCAAATTAGTTGTTCATTTAAACCCTGTCAACAAGCTTACTCTCCCGTGCTCGCCCCGCATATGCTGCATAAAGCCACCATGAACAGTAGCTGTGACATTCTTTTCTGTCAGTTGATTTTACTTTGTTTTGAGAAACATCACACATGGTAGGTCGATCGGGACAAAGAGAATTGTGTTTTGTGTATCAGTCCCGCATGCTTAGTCAATGTTTTTTTAAGTAGCCTACCGCTTGTTGTGTCAACTGTCATATCACGCTCAATCTTGAAAAGTTGAGAATAGTGTTTAAATGCATCCCCGAAGGGTTGTACATTGTCAACAGCAACTCAGAAAGATATAAATTGGTGTAACAAGATCTAGTGTCTTGTTAACAGACAAACTAATTTGTCAGACAAACGCTTTTAATCATTAAAATTATAAATTGGTCTCTTGGAATTGCAACCTTTATAATTGGGCCTATAAATAAAGACAAATGTCTCAAACAATTGAGCGAGTTTAAATAAACGTCAAAGTTATCATGAAAAGTGTAGGCCTATTTAAAAAAAAATGCAATTAATCATGCTTAAAATAATAATTAATATTTTAAGGGAACCTATTTATACAGGTGAAAGCAAACAAACAAAAACAAAAACACCTGTATAGCAACGCTGTTAGGTGCATTTGAATAAAAATGAAAATCCATCGCCAGTTTTTGCATTCACCAACTGTAATTTGAATATTGTCAATTAGTGGTTACTTTAGCCACTACAAGCACATTAACGAAATATTACAACGTAACTTGCAAATGCGCGTTTGCTATAGCTTATAATTACATAAACAACATAATTCAGTTGTCCAAGCTAAGGTCATTTAAATAAATGTAACCTTCACGAAATATGCAAAGTGTTAATTTTTTTTCTTTAAGCATCTGCCAGCCAACGTGTTAAGTTTTTAATTTATTTTCTTTTATCAAATATTATTTTATTAATATCACTATCGTTTCTTAGCGGGAAATAATTTAATGTAGCCTAACAATAGCTGTAAGTCTTAGCAATAAATAATTCATTAATAAGCCGAGACGTGGGGTTTGAAACTAGACGTGTTAAACAGCTGAACCCCCATTGTGCTCCATGATTAATTTATAGTTTCCTAGAAATGTGTTATTTGTAACTTCACTCCATTAAGGTCTTCGTTCAGAGAGCGATTCGATTCCAGCCAATGGGGAAGCTCCGTTTCACATCGAGCCAATCGGGATGTGCTGTCACACGCAGTCTCCTGATTGGCTCTCTGCGAGCGGAGCTTCCCTATTGGCTGTGCCAGATTTCCTGCGCGGATCTTAGAGTTGAAAGGCTGAGAGAATCTCACCGCACATTTCAGTGACAGATCAGGTAGTCTAAATGTTGCTCACTGAAAAATATTTGAAGGTGGCCTAATTTACTTTGGAAAAGCGCATTTTACCGCTTCAACATCTCTGGGGAGGAGAAAACTCAAGTCCTGGTGCTATAAAGACTGTTGGATATACACTCATATTTCATTGATCTGCTTTGGCAAGGTAAGTGTCTATGAGAAAGGAAGTCGGAATGCTACATAAATAAAACATTAAATATACTGTAAAGAAGCCTATTTTTAATTGTTGTTTTTAAAAAAAAAAAAAAAAAAGGTAGCCTATATTCAAGCTGCCGTGATAAGTTTTATTTCAACCACTTTGGTCTACTGAGGTAATCTAATTTGACTTTTTGAAACTCAAGTAGAAACTACAATAATTAAGTGACACGCTAAATGATTGAGAAATATTTATAATAGCCTACTCACTTCAAATAATTGACTATGTAGTCCTCATTTCTTCTAGACAGCAGCTATTGACACGCATCCTGAAAATGACGGATCTTTCGGAGTTTGAGATCGACGTGGAGGGCCTGGAAACGGAGAGCGATGATCAGGCTGTGTTCACCGGCACTGGCGAGGACGACGCGGCGACCAAAGAAGATGACAAGCCCAGCCGCTTAAACCCTGGCTCTGGAGACCAGCGCAAACTGAGCCGCACTCCGAAATGCGCCCGCTGCAGGAACCACGGCGTAGTGTCTTGTCTTAAGGGGCACAAGAGATTCTGCCGATGGAGAGACTGCCAGTGCGCAAACTGCCTTCTGGTGGTGGAGAGACAGCGCGTAATGGCTGCTCAAGTGGCCCTGCGGAGACAGCAAGCGACAGAGGTGAGCGCGCGCTAACTAATGCATCGATCCTCCCTTTAGATCATTTATTGTCATAAATATCAAATTGAGGAAACAAAAAGTGAAACAAAACAGTGAACAGGCAGACTTTCTATTTTGCTACAGAAAAAAACAAGTTACTTTTTAGAGCAAAATCTCATACAAATTGTATCATATCATTTTAGGACAAAAAGGGAATATCTGGGAAGCAAATACCGGTGGAAAGACGAAGTATCTATCAGAGACACATCCGTCCATCGACCATGCTGGCAAAAAGTATTTTAGAAGGTGGGTAAAAAATAAAAACAAACTGCATGCACAAATTGTGAACTCTTCTTCGCTGCTTATTTAAAGCTCAAGATTGATCTATCTGACTTTTCATCCTTTTCCCCTTCTTTTTAAAACTAATTTTCTCCTCTTTCTCTCAGCCTTTCTTGGACTTCTGTCCATTTCAAATTAATTCACTTGGTTCCTCTCTGGACATTTTCATGGCGTAAGCTCCTTTTAAATACAGCATGTTTAACTTACATATATTATTATATAATACAATTAAAATTAAAAATAAAAACTGTGCATGATATTATTGATTACAATCAAAAAATCAGATTGAACAGAAAACACATGTTTTTGTTTAAAACAAATTTAGAAATTCTTCACAGTAAAATAAATCAACAGAAAAAAGCATAAATCAGGTCTGTTGTTCTATATGAATTGAACTAAATGTATCGTTTTCAATCACAGGATATCGTCCGGTGCAAAACGACCCATATCTAGGAGCCGGTCCCGCTTTGCCCCCTCCTCTGAGCGACCGCATGAGGAAGAGACGAGCTTTCGCCGACAAGGAGCTGGAGACGATCATGCTGGAACGAGAGTACAAAGAACGGGAGCTTCTCGAGTCCAGCCAGCCCAGCTCTGCCTCACTCTTCCTTCCCGGCAACATGGTCCATGCTGCCGAGTATAACTCCTACAAGACGGCCTTCTCGTCCTCCTCGGCCCCATCCACGGCTGAACCCTCTCCCAAAGATCTCCGTGGCTTCCTGCCTGGCTGTCTGGATCTCTCCCTGCAGTACGCAGCCACAGGGGGGACGACGGCTAACGTGGAGCTCATCTCCTCCAACGTTAGCGTAGCGACCACCTATCGCCAATACCCGCTCTCACCTCGCTTCGTCATGTGGCCGCGGGGCAGCAGCAGTATTGGCGATGCCCTGTTATACCAGCAGTGTCTCTTGAACGCCACCGCAGTCCAGAACTTGAAACCTGGAGCTGTTTGGGATCCAAAGATGATGTGCTCCTCCGAGAGCCACCCGCCAGAGCACGAGGCGGCGGCGGCGTCCAGGCTCGAGGGATCTCGAGTGGCTCCAGAGCCCTGCGACCTCCAGCCGGGGCCCAGAGAGGCTCAGACAGGACTCGGCCAGAACGGAAGTGCCCGTTCAGCCTTCTCGCCTCCTAAGAGGGCGTATGGACAAGCTTTCCCAAATGAGCATGTGATCAACAACATGAGCAAAGACGCTGCCAAGCACACGCTGTCCATGAAGCTCAACTCCTTCCATTCCCTCATACAGCAGACACTCAATGACAAGAATCCGGAGATGAACGGACCGTACTGTAAGGAACTGCTGGAGGAAGCGGCGAAAAAGTTCAGGGAGGGTACAGCCAAAGACACAGTGGGACTCAAAAGCTCGGAAAGAGCGGGAAAGGACTTTGTAGCAAAGCCATGGAGCACCAAGGTCACCCCAGGAGAGTCTCTGTCCTTCTCGGTGGAGGCCATATTAAAAAGACCTGCGCTTTCTTTAAATCGGACATCCCAGTAAGAACTCCTGCTAAAATAATGAAAATATTTTTAAACGTACATGCTTGATTGTATATTTATTCACACAGACACATTTGGACATTAAAGAAATGTCAGACAAATGACACTAGCATTAATCTAAGCAGCAATGCTGTTTTTTTCCACACATCTGTATATATAAAACTGTACATACCATTTCAGACATGCATGTTGTACATTATAATACGTCATAATGTGTAGATTATTTAAATGTAAATGTTAATTTTTCTACTTTAAATAAAATGAAATTTTTAAATATTTTAAGATGTATCATGTTCCTACCATACTTAAGAAAAGTTATTGTTTATGTTAATCTTTTTAATCAAGGCAATAAAACAAGCAAAAAAGGACAAAAACAACATCAGTTAATTTAAAATATGAATACGAAGTAAAAAAAAATACATATAATGACTGATAAACTTTAGCAAACAATTTCTGCTGAGATGTTCATTTGTTATTACAATTATTATGTATGTGTTATGCAGAGTCTCAATGTAAGTGTGCAAATACTGCAACTATGTGATTCTAACTCAGTTTAATTCTAGACAGATGACAATGAGCTTTTGTGTACATTGTCAAAGGCAACAATTTACATTGGCCATCAAGTTTATAGAGTAACTTGTGTGTGTTTATCTAAAAGGATAAATGATTTTGTTGACTTGTTCCACTTTATGTGCAAATACGGAGCACCTGCTCAAGACATTAATTGTCGACATGTATCACAGATGTCGTTGAAGGAAACACGAGAAGTCCATAAATTGTGAAATACCTTTTACAATTCACTCTTTTTTTAACATTTAGCTTTAGCTGACGTCAGATTATGCTGGGCCGTGTGTAAATGCAGCGACTGTATTCTGAAGATGATAGAGAATAAAATAAATAAATTGACAGCTAAAGCTAAAATTATATTATTCCAAACGATAATGGACCTAATAAATGTTAACTACATAAGACTGAGACACAGTTTAAATGCTCATTGCACAGTTCAGATGGAATGATTTCAGGCTTCAAATGGAGCAGGGAATAGTCTCTCAGGAAAGCCCTCTGCACGATATCTCCTAAACCACTGAGAATAGCATGAAATTATAGATTGACTACAGCTGTTCTGTTAGTCAAATTCTGCTTTCTTAGGAAGAACAGATCCTGGTAAGGAAATCAAGAAACAAATTTCAAGAAACGATCACATTTTCGGTATCACTAGAAGGTTGCTCTGTGCTCATTTTACCTGTTATCTCTTTGCTTATTTACTGTAAATACCCTTGCAATGTGGAAAATGGATCAGTAACTATGCAACAGTAGGATAAGCTTTTGAGTTCAAATAAACTGAAGCCAGTGAGGGTGGGTTGTAACAGTAGGACAGTAGATCTGCTGATGAGCCCTGTTCCCATAGTGTCAGATTTAGCACATTAGCAAAGTGTCATCACTAGCATTGCCAGCATGTTTGTTCAGTTTCTTTTACTATACCCTTATGTCAGTCTGTTAACCTGTCTGTTTAAAAACTGTTGCTAACACACATGAGGAAAGCAGATCAGGACCCTGTTGTTCCACATTTATATTTCCTTAATGCACTGCAGTTTATGTGAAACAAGCTGTTTTGCCTTTCAGTACTAAAGAGATCAGATCAGTGAGAATGAGATAATAAAAGGAGATTTTGATAACAGACAAGACAAATTAGTATCTAAACGCAGAAAAACATCAATCACTGAAAAAAAGATCACCATTTTATGTTTTATGGATTTAAAAATAGCAGTCTTATAAAACAAAGCTTTTACTTTTATATTTTAAGCATAAACCTCACTAGTTAGATTTGTGTTCAAGACTATTTTTCTTCTCAACTTAATCTTGTTTTAAGAATGTGTAGATATTTTTAATGGAAAACAAATAAAAAATGTGTTGTGCAGCGTCAGTAAAGCAATGAAAATGCACTTCTGTTCATTTGCATTGCTGCACAGTTTACACCCAAAACATTTGTCTGGCTAGAGTAGGTGAGGACGACTCAAACTTTCCTAACCACGTCATTGTCCCAACTCGCACCTTCTTTTTCACCCGTTCCTCCCCAGGTGCAGAGCAAACCCATCTCTCAATCTGTTGACTTTGTCGCCTCAGTTGCTCTGGCCGAGGCCTCGCTGCAAGACGCTGTGCATTTAACACACATTAAGCCAGAGAGCATGCAAACCTTTACGTGGGGAAGTCACAAGGCCACGGGGTTATTTTGACATGCGAAATAAATGGCGTGCTGTAAATTTTGCATTGGCTTTCACCAATGCATGAACGAAAGGGGCAGGATCCCAATTTGTTACCCTCATCATCTCACTACCACCAGCAGCTTTTGTGTGCGGAATTCCTGCAAGGCAACATGTAATATAATAAGAAATGTGTAGCGCTGAAGCTTTTTGTCAAATTTGCGGCTCTTAATTACCATGTTTGCTGAGCTGACAGCTGATGAAGTCAGTGCGGGTAGTTGAAGTTGTGTCTGCTCACACACTCACACACAAACTACCATCATCCACTGTGTTTCCATGGCGGAACCTTGTCAGGCAGGTTTATATCATTAACACCTGTGGGATGTTTTTCTTTTCTCCTTCCTTTCTCTTACCCCTCTCCGTCAGCGTTTCAACACATGCACAAACAGTCTTTCTTTTACAACATCGACTGTATTCTCCAATAAATAACAGCTGAGTATATCAAGAGGTTTTCCCTAAACAAACAATGCTGGAAATGTCACCTCCTCCCTTTCATGGCAGGTTCATAAAGTCATCAGCCAAAGTGACAAGTCAGGGGAGCGTGTGAATTGAGAAACGAAGTACAAATGAACATCACTTCATATCGAAGCCAAGCCTTGTGCTTGTGGCATTTATTCAAAGTGGATCCAAACAATAGTACAGTCCTGACCTCCTCGCTGTGCTCCTACGTTTAAGCTCGTTTTTTTTCGTTGTAGTTTGTTCGCAACATTTCCAAGACATTCAAGTAGATAAGCAAATCGCCTCAAGTTCAATGCAAATGCTTGTAAATCCAAATGTTTGTAAAGCGCTGCCTGTAACAACATTTCGTCTTGATTCGTCCTGGTTGGCCTTGGCACGTTTGCCCATCACATGTTTTTCTATAGCTTGCTCGACTGTTATTATTGAGGGGCATTTTGTGTGAGTTTAACCAGAGTGTTTTGTGTGTACAAGAGCAGCAAACTATCTTCTGTGTCCAGCAATGCATGGTCTTAATTTGCGATTCTGAAAAGAACATGGAAATTGTATGGAAATCCTTGGAGAGAGACGTCAGATTTTACTGCAAAAGCCATTTTCGAAGATCTTTGCTTAGGCTCATTTACAGAGAGCCAAGGAATGATGCCATAATAAATCCAGAGAGGACAACATTGCTAAATAAACTTTGACCTGTTCTAATGGGCCTTTTTGGCTAATAAATGCTTGTTTTGCTGATTTGTTGCATCTAATTGGTTGACTGTAACCACCATAGACATTGAGAAAGATACAGCACTGTTCAGAAGTTTGGGGTCAGTAATATTGTTTTGAAAGAAATGAATACTTTTATTCATTGCATTTGATCAAAAGTGACAGCAAGGACATTGCTACAAAATGTCTACCGCAAATAAATGCTGTTCTATTTGACAAAATACTTTCAAAAATAGTAAGCAACTGTTCTCAACATAACAATAATATAATGTTACATCATAATGTTATAACATAATAATGTTTCTTGAGCAGCAAATCAGCATATTAGAATGATTTCTGAAGGATCATGTGACACTGAAGACTGGAGTAATGATACTGAAAATTCAGCTTTGATATCGCAGGACTAAATGACAAATAATATAAAACATACTATATTACATAAAATATATTAAAACATAAACCAGTTCTTTTATATTGTAATAATATTTCAATATAATATAATTTTAACGTCATTTATTTTTATTTCAACCTTTTCTCAAACACACTGTCAACCATGAAGAAACATTAAAAAGTCATTAACAAGCTATAGGGGGCTCAGCTCCCAGGGGCCGCAGTAGCTTCGCTAAAGAAGTTGTCACCCATTATTGGAGTCCAATGACAAAACACAGCTCTGTTTTCCCAGAGAGCGCGCTGTTGTCTTCCCATCGCTGTCCACAAACCCTCAGCTTGGGGTTAAGAGTCCGGCCCCTGAGGCTACTTGACATCTGGCCTGGCCGTGGCTCTCTGATTCCTCCTCTCTGTGCATTCTTGGGGTAATGCCTGCTGGGAGAGAGGCTCACTTCCCTCGTGCAAGCAGGCCGAACAAAGTCTTGCTGAAAGATCAGGCGAAGGGGAAGAGATTACATGTCAGGTTAAGAGTGGGTGAGAAGCAAACACGGGAGCCCCCGATGAGAGCGTGAAGAGGCTCTGAGGGAGGAATGTACACAAGGGATTGTGTTTGGGTTTATTTTGGGGTGGTTATTGTTCAGTAGCAACAGGCGGTGAAATAGCGGGGGGGGGGGGGGGTTGGGGCATAAAAATGGTTATACGGAAAGAGCTAATTCAGCCTGCAGACATTGTTTTTTTCTTTATTAGAATTCTATTCTATTTTATTTAATTTTAATTAAAAAAAAAACATTTTTTTAGGTCTTAATACCACCTTAAATAAAGCACCACACACATCATACATTTTGTAAAGCTGATCTGTGTGAAACAAACAATGGAAAACTTGATTTTATTTTCTATTTCTTCTTAACTCATAATAACTTAAATAAAACAACATACATATCAAACACTTTGTAAATCTGATCTGTGAAAAACAATAGTTTTACTTATTTAATTTTTTTTTTTACAATAGAATAACCCAAGAAACGCAATAAATCAAGCATATCCACATCGTGTTTTAAGGCTCATCTGTGTGAAACAAACATTATCTTTAACAAACAAACAATCATTTAATTTAATTTAATTTAATTTCATTTTATTTTGGATTGCAACGTTCATATAGTCTCTTTTCTGCAATCTTCTAATATCACTCTCACTTTCTCTTCAAACAATAGGAGGCTGTTAAACTTGATAGGCATTGCTGGCCTCGCTATAGCACATTTACACAGCAGCGTCAGTGTGGGTAGCATGCTAGCCTGACAAGATGTAGCTAATTCTTGCCATAGCGGCAGGACATCCGTGGAGGACCGACCGAAGGGCTTTTTACAAGAAACTCAGTGAATGACTTCTTTTGTGTGACGCACTATTCAAGGGAGTCATGATTAAATTTCGAAAGTCATTAAAGTACGTTCCTCATGCAAAAGCTTGACAAAGAAACTTGTTTGAACACACACACCACAAACTTAACCTTGCTGGAGGGTAAAGACTGAGTCGTTGCTACTCTGACACTTAGACTCTATTTAGCCAACAATATGTGTGCTAATCTCTGTGTTGCCATGTAAACACAGATTGTTTCCTGCACAATGTTGTGCAATAAAACTGGTTCATACCTTTGATCCGCTCTGAACATTAGGGACATCAGGACACGATGTCCAAATACCAGCCAGCAGGGGATCTCATGACGATCCAAACATCTGCAGGCTATTTGATTTGACACAACAGGCGCAGACTGACCACTAGACCACTTTTTCAGTTTTTGGCCACAATCAGCATGGGCTGACCACTACAATAGCTGATTTGACTGGATTTGAATAACTCATTATCGCTAATGTGGTTTGGGCTTCTATTATATATGAAAGCGAAACAGGGAATATCTGCACTGTTCAAGAGAGATAAAAAGTCATTTTTAAATTATTCAATCCATTGCCTTATTAAATTATGAACTCAAATAATCAAGTTTGGGGTGGGTATAAAATTTTTAATGTTTTTGAAAGAATCTCTACATTTATTAAAATACAGACAGCAATATTGTCAAATATTATAACAATTTAAAATAACTATATTTTAATATATTCCAGTGATGGTAAAGCTGAATTTTCAGCATCATTACTGCAGTCTTCAGTGTCACATGATCCTTCAGAAATCATTCTAATATGCTGATCTGATGCTCAAGAAACATTAATTATTATTAATATTGTGATACTTTTTTCCGGATTATTTGATTAATTTAGAAAGTTCAAAGGAACTGCATTATTTTGATATGTATTTATTTTAAGTCTTTACTGTCATTTTTATATATATTTTTTTAATTTTTAATGCATCATTGCTGAATAAAAGTATTAGTTTATTAAAAATGTAATTAAATCTTGCTGACCCCAATCTTTTAAATTGTATTGTACATATTTTATGTATATTAAACTTACACTTATAAATTATAAAATAAAAACGTATAAATTATACAAACCCAAAATGTATCAAAATAATATATTTTGAGCATCAACTGCATAGCAACATAAAACAAAACAGGTAGGCTATATAAAGGTACAGTTAAAATAAATGAAATAAAATGAAATATATTAATAATAAATCATGATACAGATTGTCAAACAAAGTAATTGTATGATATATGTGGCTTTCAAAGACTTGGGATATAGTGCATGATTATAATAGATTTCATACTATTATGCTCTTGCAACTCCTCTAGATGAGCAAATACTGTTATATAGCATCGTCTCAAAAAATGCTCTAAGACCATCAAATGAAATTCCTTTGGGTCCACCTGTTTCTTTTAAGTATACACAGCAACAGTAAATATCCTGATTTGTGTGCTGTGTCTAATTCTCTTACTGAAGGCCTCTGCATGACAGAGAACTTAGGTGTGATGTCCTGTCACATCACAGATACACAGATTTAGATTTAGGACTCAGACCTGCCCTACAGTGGAAAGACTACACAGAGGAGCCTGTTACTAAACCGATCCATACCATATCTGACATTGAGGAAGAGCTGTGAACATCTCATGTTTCCCCCTCTATCCAGGTGGCATTTCCTCCAGGGCGATCCTCTGCCAGCCTTTGCATCCCACTCCATCATCTGCCAATGACAAGACTGGACGTTACTGAGGTTACTGGGCTTCTAAACCTTTAATAATACATTTAAACATTTCAGTGCCAATGGACAAGATCTCCAAAGTTGTAGGTATTCATTTCTGGAGCACACAACAATAAAAACACACATTTGACTCCACCTTTAAATTTCACAAGATGTGTTGTCTTTTACACAGACACATGAAAGACTTGAGTGGGAACCCGAGAGAGTGAGGGGTGATGCCCCTCGTGTCAGTTTGGACATTGAAGTCATCAGATATATCTCCTGAAACCTGGCTCTTGAAACAAAACTACATACCTTTACTTTGATGTGTAGGACTGAGATAAAAGCTGTCCTCTCGCTGTCCTCACTGTGGAAGTATTATAACCTCAGAAATACAACACGTCATGCACATCCACATCATAATCATATTTTTGTCAAGCTGATCTGTGTGGAAAAAAAAAACAATAAACATGTTTTTTTGTAAATGTAGCCTATATGTGCACACACACACACACACACACGCACGCACGCACGCACACACCACACACTTTTTTTTTCAGACAAGGAAATTAAGGGACAAAGGGTTACCAGAGCCTGATACAAAATATGATCAATCACATAGGGACGTCTACATTTCTTGGTGCTGTCACTTTAAGGTTGGTTTGAATGTGTGGTAGCAAATGATTTATGTCTTAGAGCTCATTATAGAAAATTGACAAGTCTTAAAATACGCTCACCTGCAAAACAGCTCTTGGAGCAGGGCTATCATTTGATCAAAGGCCTTCTCCTGAAATCTATGAGAAAAAAACTCATGTTTTCGTAGAGGGAAAAAATTATATCACCCCTGTAAAAATGATCTGCGTGCAGTGCTCCTTACTGAACAACTGAAAGATCATACTGTATGTTAAGACATTACCATTACAGACTGTACAAATTTGCCCTTAGTCTTTAGTTGAAAGACGATAATATGATAATTATGTTTTTAAGTATATTGTAAAGTACTTTTCTCCTCCGAAATCCATTTAGAGGCCCTTTGAAAGGCAGGGGGGCGACATGTGCAGCTCAGCTGCTAGCGGCCGCCAAATGCAAGACTTCCTGCACACATTACAGTAACAGAGTGAAAGATTTATATCCGCTGCACCAAATATGACCCTATGAGGCAACGTTCAAAACCATCCTTATTAGTCCCACACCCACAGGTTATATGCTTCAACAGCACATATATGTTTGTCATTATAATTACTGTACTTTACAATTACTTAATCTTAGGAAATTGTATGTATCAACCCATGTACAATACAGCCCCACTGTTTGCTCTGTTGCAATTTGCCGTCACTTGAGTCATGGCAGTGATTAGGAAAGTAAAGGGTGTGTTCAAGCTTCAAATCCACACAAACTAATTGGATTCAAATGAGTTTTCTTTGCCAATGGCAGTAAAACAATCTGTCACATGTAGTAGCCTACTGCTTATAATAGAAACATCCAGCAAAGTAATTCACAGGTTTATGTGCAGTTGATTCTGGAAGGAAATGGGGTGGATCACTGTTTGATGAGAGCATGGAGGTGAATAAAAGACAGCATTGGCCAAGTGCCAGCTTCACGCGGTTACTCATTGTGTGGAAAAGGTACTTCACTACATGCATGTTTCTCCTTTTAATAATGCTCTTCATAAATATTTTTTCTGTAAAACCATGGAAGATGTATTGTCTTAAAGGGACAGTTCAGCAAAGCAAAAACAAAATAAAACAAATAATTGATGTCGCACTAAACTTTTGTAAAATGTGAAACACAAAAGGAGATATGTAGTGATATGTGTTTTATCATTTTTCTCTAGTTTCCCCCATCCAATTTTCAGAGTAAAGGAAATGCAGTTTGGACATTCTTCTAAATATTTCCTTTTTTCACACTATAAAGTTGTACAGTATGGGGGTGCATTAAATAACAGACATAATGCACATCCATAATCATATTTTTGTCAAGCTAGATCTGTGTGAAAGAATAGTATAAAAACAGTTTTTACAACTTGCTAAATATAACTTTTTTGAATAAAGTAAAATGAACATTGAAAAAAAAAATTCGAAAGGATCACTGTCAGACTATTGTTGAAGAAAATAGTCTGACAATGATCCTTTAAAGAAAATCTATTATGCCCCTTTTTACAATATGTATCATAAGTCTTCCGGAGTGTGTATCAGTATTAGCTCAAAATACCCCACAGATAATCTTTTTATAGCATGTTAAAATTGCCACTTTTTGGGGGTGAGCAAAAACACATGCAAATAAGTTGGTGCTCACAGCCACTTTCAAGAAGAGGGTGGAGCTTCAAGACCTCATGCTCCGGTATACCGGCAGCAACAGAACAGGACAATCTCACGCACTGAAAATGTCAGAGACTGTCAGTAGCGGTGTTCAGTCTTATACCTTCGAACCGGAGACGGATAACGATGGACAGACTCAAGAAGAAGTGACCACATGTAGAATGCAACAGGACGTTTCTGAATGGTTAATTGATTAATTTATGCGATTGGCGCAAAGCCTCAAACATAGACAATTTTTCTCATAGATTTCAGCACAAGACCTTTGATCAAATGATAGCCCTGATCCAAGAGCTGTTTTGCAGGTGAACGTATTTTAAGACTCGTCGATTTTCTATAATGAGCTCTAAGACACACAATGTCCCCATGACTCAGATAGCGGGAGTCTATGGAGACTCTTAAGTGCATTGGTACATCCCAAAATTGAACACTTGTAGTGCCTCTTTGGTGCAGACATTGCTCCAGCTGCTACAGTGAGGATGCATAAATGGTGGACTCTGGTGTTTCTCACTCAGGGCTAGGTCTATGCTAATAGGGCGGATCGTCACCGACTGTGGGCGGGGCTTTTCCCTACAATGACATCATTGTAGGGGGGAATCTGAATCAGCTCGTTTGAAGAGACTGCTTTGATTTAAAAAAAAGAGTGAGTAGATACCATTGTGTGTTAACAAAAGATACCATAACAATGGTGTTTAAATTATATGTATTCAATTATGAATTTTGCACAATGGATTTTTTTTTTCATATTGCTTAGAGAGCACATCAAGATCTTTGCCAAAGAGAGTTTTTTTTCAGCATTATCTGCCATTTATAATTGTAGCTGTTCTTGAATCCAGTCCAACACTGCCATCTTCATCCTATATGCAGTAGCTTGGCAGGGTCTCAGCAGAACTGGAGGATGGACGGCTGTGGTAGTAATGAATGACAACAGAGATGATTGCATTTACGAGACAGCCTGCATGCAGTGGACCCCCTGTCAGCCATGCTTGAGGTGATGGGACCATTTTCAGAGGTGATGGAAAAGCCAGACCACTAGTGCAGTCTTTTCTTCCTCTGTGGAAAATCCTCATTTCCACCGAACACGTTGGTGTCTCAGGCATTGAGTGACCAGGGAAAGTGTATATAGGGCTATACCATGACATGTGTAAGAGGATATTGGTGCATTTGAAGTTTTAAAAGCTTCTGCCTGAAAGATTTAGTAGGAAGAGAGAAAGGGGGAATTGTATATGACACCTTTGCGAGAGCACTCTTATAAATTGGAATCAATTTTTCAAAGGAAATAATAAAATCTGTTAACCCCTTCCACCCAGGGCCATGCTGATAGGCTCCTTTCAGGCTTGACAATTGACATTTTTTACAATTACGGCAAAGTATTCGCTTCCAGGCTCGTACCTTCCATGGTGCTCTTACAGACCAAGCTAACTGTTTAATGGTCCAATTCAACCATTTTTATATCTCTGCAGAAAATATGGGCTATTATTTGGGAGGAAACTCAGAATCTATATAGGACCGCAGAGGAAGACAAAGCATCGATTTGGTTTTAAATTGACGAACTGATGGGAAAAGCAAAGTGCATATAATAGCCTGTGTGACTTCAAAAAGGCACCACATGTTGAAAAAGGAAGAAAGAATACTGTTCTGGTGTGTCATGCTTGACTGCGCTGGCTTGTAACAAACCTGACCCAGTTGAGCTATTGGTGACGCAAGACCGGCGCAGTGACTTGTTCACAACGGCTCATCTAAAAGTTCCCTGCTTTCATCAGGACTCAAACAAGCTTGCCAAAGCTATTAGATTTACTTATATCACTTTCAGTAAAATAAGTCTATTTCAGCTCATCAACTTTAGTGACTTCAACTAAAGGTTTAAGGTTAGGGTGAATATTTTGGATGTGCTGCCTGACAATACTGATCAGATCAGATACTCTTCTGATTTGCATTTCCATTTGGAAAAGTTTATCAGCACCTGGAGAAGATTTGAAGAAAAAAAAAGAAAAAAAAAACAGTAATAAAAAATAAATAGACTAAATAATAAATGGTATAACTTTCAGAGGTTTGCAGTCGGAATGTTTATGAAAGTCTCTTATGCCCACCCAGGCTGCATTTATTTGATAAAAAATACAGAATAAACAGTAATATTATTAAATATTGTTAATGTATTATGGCAAAGCTGTATTTTCAGCATCATTACTCCAGTCTTCATTCACATGATCCTTCAGAAATTATTCTAATATTATGATTTGCTGCCCAAGAAACATTTATAGTCTTATAAATGTTAAAAAAAAACAGTTCATATTTTTTTGTGGAAATGCTGATTTGGATCTCAAGCAACATTTCTTATTCTAATAAATAATAATTAATTACTTAATTATTAATGCATCCTTCCTGCAAAAAAGCATTTTTTTTTTATCTTAGCCTATACTGACCCTTTAAAATGGTAGTGTATATATATTTTTTGTTTTTAAGGGCTTATTTTGGAAGTGGACACTTAGTAAAAACAGAAGCTTAAGCAGCTTAACTGAACATAAATGCATATCATAACCAGATATGATGTTTTGTCTTTCTTCTGCGCCTCTGTCGGTACACTACTTTTGACAATATTCTGTACAACAGTAAATTTCTCACAAATTACAGAAACTTAAACATAACTAGCCTTATGATATTTATATTATTCAATTCTGAATCAGTACTCTTTAAGTTCTCTTAAATCTAACCAATTGGGAGGCTACTTGTAAACCAGCAGCCAATGAAAGTCCATCTTCAGAGACTGTAGTATTATCGCCACAATACAGATCTCTGTCAAGTTTCAGTGCCTCTCACATCTGTTACCTCAATGCGAGAGACCCCAACCTGCTGGCCCTGAGGACCAAACATGCATAACCTTCAATTTCCAAGCTTGACCGTTACAAATCCCATCCAGAGGCTCTGTTGTAACACAGCAGAAAGAGTTATTCCTTCATGCAGATGAGACCTGAGTTCAGATGCTAAGCTGATCCCTGTTCTCCACAGCCGCTGAACTCCATTACCCTGGGTGTGTACAAACACGGCTAATAAATACATCAGATGGACAGCACAAGGATCCTTTCCCCCTGTGATCGGAGAGGTCGTCAAACCCAGTTCTGCTTTATCAAAATGAAATTTTCTGCATCTGTAATAAGTATCAAAACTCAGGCGCTCTTCCTCAGCTGCTTCCCATTGGAGAGACGTTATTTACGAGTGGCTTGGCCTCCTCGTTCTTCTGAGGGAACTTGGACACAAACAGTTGACAAGTTCTAGAGCAGCATGACAGTCGAGAGGTGCCTAGGAGAGATGGCATGCTGCTCCTCAGCTCCATACACCTCCAGCCTCCATTCTGGTGGACATGTCTTTCAGAAGGTTTCAGTAGATGCTCTGACAGTCAAAATGGCATCATCGTTGGAAGGACATAATTGCAACCAGACATTTCAGTCTATCTATATATCTTTCAATATCTCTCAGCTGTATTTGTGTTCCTCAAGACTTGAATGATGAGTTATTGTTGGGATGAGGCCCTGATTTTCACTTATTCATATGGTTTAAACAGATATTTTGCTGTAAAGTCTCTTGCTCCATTGTAGAACTCCATAAAAGCCATTTCTTATGCAACCAAAAGGCTTGACATGGCTCTCACTGGATATCATTTGGCCCTCGAAACCTTAGTTCACTCAAAGCCTGACATCTTAAAGCCTTCCAAACACTTTGTTGGATAGTCTTACCGCTTCTTAAGAACACTTAATCCATATAGGCCCTGGAAGGTAATCCATGGGAGACTGGCAGGAGAGGTCCTGGAACATGGGTCCTTTTTTGGTACAGAGGCCATACAGGTCTCCACAAGTCCTCTTCTTTAATCTCACTGCGTTTTGCTCTTGTGCTCTACATGACTGCACTGTTGTCCTCTTCAGAGTTCAGATCTCACACCCTCGTGTTAACCATGCCACAGCTCCAAAAGCACCTGATTACAGCACTTCATGTGAGAGCAAGCATTGTGCTTTTCTTAGGAAGAGGCATGAAATAAGAAGATGGGGTGGGAATATGGTTTAGGTCTGTTTGTAAGGAGGTATGTGGCTACGACTTGCTTGTTTGTTCAGAATTACAGAAAAGAGAATGGAACAGCGGATTAATCCTGCTTAAATAAAAGAGAAAAACAAAGACCCCCCCCCCCAAAAGGAATTCAAAGAAATGTATAAAAAATACAAAGAAAACAAAATAATAAAAAAAACATTATAAATAGTAAAAAAAAAATCTATATTTCTGTCTTGTTTTAAAAAAAAAAAATCAACAATCTTAGGTAAATATACTCCAAAATTGCTTAAGGTACATAACTGCAACTGTGCTCATACATTATTTTGCCCTTACTGGCAAAATATTTAGTTTTTTTAAGCATGAATGTCACTTATGCTTAAAATAATAAAAAACAATTTATTTACCAATGGGGTAAAAAAAGAAATTGGTTACACTTTATTTTAAGGGGATGTGCATTGTATTTACTCGAATAAGTACGGAGTAATATCAATTTTCTACATGTGTATTTACAATAGAGTTACAGTTAGGGTTAGTTACTTATAATTATGCATACTGTACTGTTATTACTGTAGTGAGTACATGCAGTAACGTCTAACTACATCACCTTAAAATAAAGTGTTAATAAAAATGTGGTCACACTTTAGATTATAGGGTCCAATTATCACTATTAATAACTATTAAGTAAAAATTTTGCCTCAGTAAACTCCTAATTACAGTTTATTAATAGTTAGTAAGGTACTTTTAAGTTTAGGCAGGGTTAAGGGGTGTAGAATATGGTCATGCGGAATAAGGCCTTAATATGTGCTTTAAACGAACGAATAAACGGCCATTATCCTTTGTATGCTATAAGCAACTAGTTAATACGAAGAATTGGACCCTAAACTAAAGTGTTACCAAAATTTCTTATGCAATTTTCGTTCCTAATAAAACTGATCTTGTTTAAGTTTACTGGAAAAAAAGATGTAAATGTAGGGTGGAAAAAGTTCTGGAAAAGAATGCAAAGGAAATGTTCTGACACGTCCCTAAATATGTCAAACAGTTTCACATAATGGTGCCCTATCAAAAAGAATAAATATGATCTTCCTGTTTCTAGCGTCCATCTGAAAGTATGATTTCATGCAGCACTCATCCATCATGGGATCAGTTACTGAGTCCATACTTTTGGGCACCTGGAAGAGTACACAAACTACAGCACAAGAGACACACACACACACACACACTTATGCATTGGAAACCCTCTAACATGTTTGAACTTCTAAACTTTTTTGTTGACGAAAGTTGTCTATTTATCTTTCCACTTAGGATGTCAAGTGCATTTGTACCATGTTTCCCCTGGATTTATTTGTCCTTTTGGTGTGCTTTCCCCTGGTGGGAGGCTGGTGGTTTAACTGCAGAGGACTCAGCAGGACACAGCAAATGTCCACTTCCTCTCACACTGTCAGTGCTTTACCTGGGAATGTGATATATTGTGGTTTTGATGGTACAGCTCTTTGACTTGGTCTCTGAGATATTTAGTGATGACTAAACAGGCTCTGGTTATAGAAAGTATATAAGTGTACACACACACACCACACACACACACACACACACACACACACACACACACACACACACACCACACACACACACACACACACACACACACACACACACACACACACACACACACACACACACACACACACACACACACACACACACACACACACACACACACACACACACACACACACACACACACACGCATGCACACATCTTTGTGGGGACTCTTCATAGGCATAATGATTTTTATACTGTACATACTGTATATTCTATCCATTTACACTAACCCTACCCCTAAACCTACCCATCACAGAAACCTTTCTGCATTTTTACATTTTCAAAAAACATCACTTGATATGATTTATATACGTTGTTTTCCTCATGGGGACCAAAAAATTTTCCCCACAAGAACAAGGATTACAGATATTGCTATCTTTGTGGGGACATTTTGTCCCCATAATGTAGGGTTTGTCAGACCACACACACACACACACACACACACACACACACACACACACACACACACACACACACACACACACACACACACACACACACACACACACACACACACACACACACACACACACACACACGTCAGTTGGGTCATAGAAAGAAAAGAAAAGAAAAGAAAAGAAAAGAAAAGAAAACAAGGCTTAAGTACTCCAAAACAAGACTGACAACCATATTCTGCTACTGTGAACATTGCCTTTATGTTCTGTGAACACAAAACACTCAACCTCACTGTAAAACCCTGCCCGAGGACAAGAGAAGTGTAAGGCGGTGTAACTGACCCTGCATAAACACTTTCAATAAAAGTTAACACAAAAGATTTGAAGAACCACAGGCCTCGAGGTGTGTGTGAAGACGAACTGGCCAGATCTGTTTTGCTTGAGCAAGAGCGGATCCAAACGGACCGCCTGCAGTTACTGTAACGCCCTGCCGAACAGGGTGATGCAGCTATTTCCGTGAGTGTACCATACCAAAGGAATGCACAGAAAGCCATAAAAGAGAAGCTGGATTCTAGATCGGAATATATGGAGGAGAACATTAATCTCTGCTAGAAGTTTTTCTTTTGTTTCTGGAAGACTCTTTCAGGCTTTACAATTCTGTCCTTCATGTGTCCACCTGTTTTTGTTTTTTTTCAGGAGATTTTTTTTTCCACCTCTCAGTCTTTTGTACAAAGATTGGGGAGGGAAGCAAATGTGTAACGGATGTGCAGTGATGTGATCTTCCGAACTGATCTGTTCTTAGATACACTAACCTTTACGGATTAGAATAAATCAGAGGTGAAGTCTCAGTCTTCAACCCCCAGCCGCCTTCTTTCATTTTCTCTCTTCTCCCTCTCTCTCTTTTTGTGCAATCCCACATGTGCTCAATATATCACTTAAAGTATATCACCTTATCCCTTTGTTTATCATCTCCTAGGATAACCGTGTGGAATCCTCATGCTCAAGCGTTCCATGTCTATAGTATTTCCAAACGTATTTTACAAGAGATCAGTTACTGAGCTTAATGCTTTGCAGCAGCAGCGCTGGTAGCGCACATGATATCTTAAATGTAACAATCAAAGAAGCATGCAAGATTTCGGTATTTCCGCTGGCCTACAGATGTGCCGATGATTCTCTCACCCCATCTTCCAAAAGCTGTAATGTCAGTTTTGGCAAAGAAAAAAAAAAACTTCAAACACACTAACATCTTATCACCATGTGTCAATATGAAGTTGAATACAGAGCAGATTTACTGTGGCTCTTCAAGATAGTTCTACTAATTCTGCTGGTGTGTGCACCAGTTCTACAGTATGCCACTAATCAATTTGGAGGACAGGGCACTATTTTTGAACTCTTCATCATGTTCCTCAAACCATTCCTGAACAATATTCCTGAACAGGGTGCGTTATCCACTTCCATCAGGAAACATAATTGTCATGAAGGGGTGTACCTGGTCTGCAACAATCTTTAGGTAGATGGAATGCGTAAATGTACATCCAAATGAATGGCCAGACCAAGGGTTTCCCAGCAGAACATTGCCCAGAGCATCACACTTCCTGCACCTGCCGTTGTCCCACAGTACATCCTGATGCCATCACTTCCCCAGGTAAACTGTGCACACATACATGGCCGTCCATGTGTTGTAAAAGAAAACGTGACTCATCAGACCAGGTGACCTTCTTTCTTTTCTCCAAGTTCTGTTTTGACCCTTGCATGCCCATTGTAGGTGCTTTCAACGGTGGACAGGGGTCATCAGGAACTCTGATTGGTACGCAGAGTGTGATGCACTTTGTCGTGACACAATCCTCCCATAACGATCATTACATTTTTGTGTGACTTGTGCCACAGTAGACCTTCTGTTGGCTCGAACCAGACGGGATATCCTTTGTTGCCCTCGTGTCGTCGTTTTTTTGTCCAGTCCACTGTTGGTAAATTCTCACCACTGCTGACCGGGAGCAACTCACAAGCCTCGCGGTTTCAGAGATACTCTGACCCAGTCGCCTTACTATAACAACTCGGTCCTTGCAAAGTCGCTCAGATCTTTATTCCTGCCCATTTCTCCTGCATCCAAAACGTCGATTACAAGAACTGATTGTTTGCTTACCATCTAAAATGCCCAGACCATATATGTGGCTTTGTTAGGAGATGATTAACGATTCACTTCGCCTGTGTATATACCATATATAATAATAAAAACTACTCTTAGCAGTTCATCACTTTATCACAATACCATCTGATTAATCTTTTGCAATATCACTTTAATTAACAAAAGCCAGATCCTTAAGGATGCCATTCTTCAGGAAGTTACATTATTTTTGGTGGGAAAACAAAAGCAAAAATTACTAATAATGAATTTGATGAATTTTGTGATGTTTTAGTATTAGTTTTTTTTGGTGGTAATTTAATATTAATTGGCACTCTTTAAAAAATTCCATACATAATATCGGAAGGGCAAAATATATCTTCTTTTTATCTCTTACTCAGGAATGGCAATGACTTTAGCTCTTGATTTCCTGTTAGGCGTCCTGCTAAATTTCTTGCCATCGTTTGAATATTCAAGCTATAATTAGTGTGTTACATAATAGTGTTACAAATACATAATTATTCAAGTTCAAGTGTATGAGTGTGACAAGGGCATATTGTTTTATTTAAAGAGCACATAGGTGTTGCATAACATAAATGACACATTAAATGTTAAGACAAATTATGCTAATTATATAACTTATCATGAAATATTATTTAATTAAATAAAATTAAAACAAAAAAACATAATAGTGTTTAAACAATGTCACTAGTGATCTCAGACTATTAGTCCTCACACATGTGTAAATTATCACTTTTTTCACACCGAGTAGAAAATACATGTGCATGTAATTATTCAGCTGAGCTCATACCATGTAAATCCTCTACGGAAATGATTAATTCCTAAGGATTATTAATTACCTATGACCATCTTCTAAAATAGCATCTTTTGACATTTGAATGAATGAAGGCTTCCAGTGACTCACAGACTGTATGTGCACGAACAGTGCCAAAGAAAATGAAGGAATAAAAAAAAAGGAGTGACAATGGAGATAAATGAGCTTTCTTTCTTCAGGCTGAGAAATGAATGTGGAGTCAGAGAGAAGTAGGACGTTCCATCCCACATGTCAGCCAATCAATGCCTTCACACAGAGAGTCTGCTTCTGTACGGCTGGCTGATGGGACAAATGAGCTTTTGAATGATGACGATCAAGTGAAAGACACGTCCGCATTCAGTCGGCTCATGGCCAAACCTTAGCAATAGCTGCCCGGAGACTGTCTACTAGTGACTGTCGGACAGTCATGAAATTGTTCGCAAATGTAAAGCAGTTGTATTCACTTGGCCAGTACCAGGATTTTTATTTGGCTGACAAAGAACATTCCAACAGGACAGGCCTTACGAATAGCCAAAGACAGACTCTAATATTATCTAGACTTTTTATTATTAGAAACTATATTTTCTTTCTAACAATATTCCTCGGCCAGTGCTGTTAAAATCACATAATTTTTCAGTAACAGTACTTATGTATAAACAGAAGCTCAATAAGTTTCAAATTTCAATATGTTTTTAAGAACAGAATAAGCATTTTGTTTTACAGTGCTACCCTTACACACATCTCAGAGAACATGTCTATTCATTTCTCTTGTAAAAAAAGAAAAGAAAAAAAAGTATTGTATCGAATAGACCACAAGGTCAAGAAGGGGCAGCCAGATATGGTGTGTTAATGTGACCAGGAAAAGTGGAATTAGTTTTAATGTTTCACATGCTAATATTTTTACAGTCTCCCACAGTTTTGTATTACATGACACTGTAGAGGAGGAGGAGGAGGGGGTGGTCACCTTTCAGATATTGAAACCTTATGAACACTGCTGTCAGTGTTCCAGCTCCATGTCTGCTTGAATGGAGATGCACATGCAGCTTTCTCTCACTCTTTCTCTTTCAGTGGTTATTTTATGTCCACATGCACCAGGGTGAAAATGTTAATATGTTTTCGAGTGCAGAAGGGATGAGGGTGCAAATCTGTTTTAGGAAACAGAATCTTGTTTGCAGAAAACAAAGAGGGTGTTTAAGTGCTGATAAGAACATGTGGCAGTATTAATAGAGAATACGTTTTTCATATGGAAATTTCCATGAACTGAAGAATGGGCTGGTCTGAGATGGAAAATGTTAGCTTTGTGTAGATGATAAACAGCAAGTGTGCCACATCAGATGAGCTCTCATTGTTGCGAGATTACAAAATATAATTAATATATTATCACAAAAACTCAACCTGCCAAAAGCAGATAAATTGAGATAATTTTACAATCCAAAATATTTATAATATATTCCATCCAGTGTTTCAGTTTTTGTTGGTCGAATATAATATAAATATTTTGGATTGTAAAATTATATTATATATTATATTATATTATATATATATATATACATACAGACTATCAAGAGGTTAACAAGGCATAGGTGAGATTGATTAAAGGGTACCTATCATGGAATTTTGAAAATTGCCCTTCATGTAGTGTGTAACATAGATCTAAGTGAACAAAAACATCCTGCAAAGTTTTAAATATGAAAGTTCAACGTATACAAAGTTATTGTCTTTCAAAAGTAAGAGTCGACTCTGAGTCGCTGATATAAATCGATAGACGAACGATGCATTTTCTCTAACTTTCGTACGTCACTTGTACAAGTTATTTGAATAAGACACGCCCACTCATTGCGCGCGCCAGAAAACAGTGAAAACAACATGTCGACGAGACGCTGTTCTGAAGTGCGAATCAAAAGCGAACTTTTTTTTTCACTGCCCAGGGACAAGCATGTGAAGACTCAGTGGCTAGAGTTTATATTTACAACTATACCACACAGGTATAGCCACCTTGAGCTGTGTTCGCGTCATTTTAATGAGGATTCCTTTACAAACATAAAAGCTTTCATGGATTCGCGAGTCGCCTGATACTGAAGGAACGTTTAGTACCAAGTTTATTTGGATCGGTTTCATCCTCCGAATCACAACCTGTAAGTACTGTTAATAATTTTTGCTTTTATGGGTTTTGTAGCATGCTCAATAAGTGGGGTGTGTGTGTGTGTGTGTGTGTGTGTGTGTGTGTGTGTGTGTGTGTGTGTGTGTGTGTGTGTGTGTGTGTGTGTGTGTGTGTGTGTGTGTGTGTGTGTGCCAGTTACGCTCAGCGCTTAGGTCTGTGTGTGTGTTTTTTGAAATATGTAAAATGTTTGTCGTTGTTATTGGAGTTGTCATAAAGAATAGAGCGTATTGTTGTACTGCAGTGCTTTATCAATATGTTTAAGCTTTGGGCTAACGCAAACAATAACTGACTGGGTCGTCTGACCAATCACCACAGATAGCGTCACGCAAAGGCGGGGTTTGAAAAATGAGTCGTCAAACGAATCATTTGGGAGTCGGTGAGCAAATCAGGTAAAAATAAATGCATATTATAAAACAACAAAAGTGTTTTTTGTCATTGCATGCATGTAAAACTGTTGTTGGGGACTCCCAGAACAATAATAGGAACATTTTAAATGCCATAATAGGTACCCTTTAATTACTATGGTGATTAACAAGGGTAACTAAGGAAACCAAAGCCACTTGAAGGCAAGCCAACACTGTGGTACGCGGGTTAGACAAGATGCCTTTTTTAATGGATGTCAATGGAGGAGAGGCTTCATTACTCAGAATAAACTGTTTTTTTTTTTTGTTTGTTGAGAAAATAGTTTATCTTTTAATAAATCTACAGCCCATCGGCTAACCTTCAACGTGTTCGCTCTTAAACATTTCTTTTATATTGATCTATTTCTAGTGTACACTGAATAAAATGCTGTTCTATAAGAGAAGTCATGGACAATTGCATGACAGGTAGGATTTAGTTTACGGCACTTCTCATTAATTTCTATCGTATCCACAAACAGTGATTGACTTTCGCACAACTCTTAACAAATTAAATGACGTCAAGGCTGTAATGGGATTGGTTGCCAGTGCACATGTGATCCAAGTTAGTAGTTATGCTCTTTCCAATGGTAGAGCTGAGGACCCTCGTATCTCCCAATAATAAGACCATCTCTGAAGGAAACAAAGTCAGACATGAACTAAACACAGGAAGTGAAAACATGTAAACAATAGAAACAGCAAAACACTTCAAAATAAAAGGTCCACATTTTAAAACCAAGGAACACAAAACCAGTGAACATGTAACAACAATAGGACACAAATAATACTAAGAAAAAATATTTAATGACTCCAAAATGTAACAAGTAAAAAAAAAACCATACCAAAAAATAGGTTTCTCACATCTGGAGAAAAAAAAAATTCAAACAAGTATATATATACACATATATACATACTGTACATAATACACAAAACAGCTTGTGAGACAATGAGAAAAGGAAAAAGAGAGAAGGAGAGAAAGAGAGCCAGAAAGCGAGAGAGAGTGCAGGAGACAGGTAGATAACTCATCCATCCCTGTTAACGCTCCGCTCCTGCAGCTCAAGAAAGCAGTCGATCATAAACAGATAGCTCTGCGTCAGTGAGAACTAATCTTCATGCATACCTTTCTCTGAGATAACACAGCAAAGCACAAGAAAAGTCCTGTCTGTTAAGTATGATTTGTACAGAAATACATGCAGTGTTGCCAGATTGGAAATGTCCAAGTATCGTACCAGAAGCTCACAATTATCGTATTTGGAAAAAAAAATTATCGTACACAAGTCAGACGTACAGAGTACATCTATTTATCTAGACCAACAACTTTTTCACATGACATGCAAATTACTTTATTGCTAAATTATCGACCTCAGCTTAAAAACAACTGATCAAGCGCCACGGCATGAACTTTTTATTTTCTTCTTTTTTTTCCCTTGCAAAACATAAAGAGATGACATGTTGATGATATACAACTTTGTATACAATATACAAAAGGAACGCTAAGTTATGCTCGTGATTAAGAGTCATTCACCACGATGTTTGGACGAGAAGACGTAATGTGAGATGAGATGCAAGACATGCGTAACACCACGTTCATGTTCTCCTCACGTAGAATCCACGGCTAGATCAATGAGTATAGAAGTCCTTACAACAGCCATCATGTGTCACAAAATATCGTACATTATGGGATTTTTTTCATTATTGATCGTACAGAGATTAAATTTATCGTACAAATACAATAATAATCGTACGTCTAGCAACACTGAATACATGTAATATACTATTGAGGATATTAATAAGACAGGGGCTATCCTTGTATTCTCCAGCACAAAGAGCATTTAAATTGCTTCATTATCAACTGCCATGACTGCGAATGAAAGCTTGTGTCCGCACTTAATTTTTGTTTTACAGTCAAGGTCCTTAATTCAGTTGATCAAGTTAATCCATGTTTGAAAGCTACAAAGCAGCTCCAGTTCACAAAACGCAGACCATCTGATTAGACACATGTTGAAGTCATTGCTGTTGACTTCCACTCCATCCAAGAGTTGCATCAAAGAGACGCTGACAGTCCTCATATAACATAATCCTTGGCAGGTGGAAATAAAACAACAGATCTGGCTCAACTAGGGTCCTATGTGGAGAAGAGAGAAGAGAGAAAGAAAGAAAGAAAGAAAGAAAGAAAGAAAGAAAGAAAGAAAGAAAAGAAAAGAAAGAAAGAAAGAAAGAAAGAAAGAAGAAAGAAAGAAAGAGCTGAGAGAAAAAGTGAGAATGAAACTGTTAACTCCCACAATGGAGGTGTTTATGCATAATTTATGGTAGTTCATAAAGCTAAAATGTCATTTAAAAGGTCTCATTTTTGAAGAATGACCCATATGGGTTGATGACAAACGTTCCTAAGTTCCTAAGATAATATCAAATAAATCATCAAGACGAAATGTTTAACTGATTGGTATGAGGATATTGGTGGATAATCAAGTGACATTACTTTGTGCACATTTTGTCCACAACCATCAAATCACAAACAGAGATGAAATGCACAGTCACAAATTTGTGAGATGCTCCTTTTGTCAGTCACATGATAAAGTAGTAGGAAAACTAATCATGACCATAGGAGTGAAAGGTTATGCTGAAGCAATTAGACCTTGGTGGTGGTCCATGAGTCGGCCCATAAAACAAAAGATCTAAACCAGACACAGAAAGCAGGCACTGCGTTACAAAAGGAGGAAAGTTAAGTCAAATAATTTGTCACTGTTGAAAAGCATTGAGCTGAAGAGGTCTAAATCAATTTTCACAGCCTCCAAAAAAGGGCAGTATTATAGGTGTTTTATATGTAAACATTGCTAATCCTATTTGAGGAATCCTGGCCTGCTCCTTACTGAGATTTTATTAGACACAGTGATAAAACTGAATATTATTGGCCTAAAACATGTCATGTGCACATGTGTAAGGTGCTGTTAGGGTTACAGTCTCTATGTTATCGCCAGTTAGCCTGTAATTGGAAAACCATGTTTCTAAAGGAAGTGAATGATATCAAAGCAAACTGAACAAAACTACAATATCAAGACCAAAATTACATCATGGCACAGGCCTTATAAAATGTCGCCATTTGGCATAGCAAAAATGTTTTATGACAAAATGCTATACAGTGTTTCAACAGGGTTGAAGAGCCATAAAAGGTTTAAATCATTTAAGTGTTCTTTCCTTTTTGCTGTTTCTCACAAAGACTTGATTTCACAAATGATTTACAGCAAAGTCGTGCTCTCAGATATAGCCTACAGTATGGCATTGATCACTGTAAACACTCAAAATAATTAATTGGCTTAATTCAACTTTTATGAGCATTTAGAACTTTCTCCCCTTTGAGTTCACAAAACTGACACATTTTAAGTAATCTGAATTGTTTCATTGTTTTGAGTTATATGAATATCTTTTAATTTAGACAAACTTAAATTTAACTGAAACTGGGCTGGGATTTCTATTTCCCAGCATGCTTTGCCATGACACTCAAAAGTGAGAGTAAATGCTAAAATTAAGTGTTATATAATGTTTTTGTGTGCAAGATTAATCTCAGTAGTGTTTAATGTATTGCTATGCTAATTTAGAAGAGTTTGTAATGATGTTTCTTTTGGAGGGTTACCATCAGGGTAAGGTTTGAGAACAGGTAGCCTATGTTAAATGTTCTACATTGTCATACTCATTCAGCAATTGCTATTCTATACTAATGCTATCAAAGCATTGTGTTATCAATTAGCAAGTTAGTTATTACTGAAGTAGCTAGTTAAAGCTACATGTTTCCATTGCTAAAAACATTTAAGTTGAGTTTACATGATCATTTTATATTAAATGTATGAATTAGCTAACTCGTATTTTACAAGTTAAGAGTTGTAAAATTAAACTGTACGAGTACAAAATAAAAATCTGCAAGGTCTGCTTCTTAAACTGAATTTCTTAATTTACATTTTTTTTATGTTACCGATTACCTAAAATCTTTGAGTTTTGCCAACTTATCCGGGTTTACAGTGTGTTGGGGGTTATATAGCCAATAATTTGATTGATTTTTATATAAATCTACTAAAAAAAAAACATATTGCCATTGCATAAATATACACTACCGTTGATTTAAAACATTTGTTTTAAAGAAATGTATTCAGCTATATTATGTCAGAAGTTTTCATATTAATGCTGTTCTTTTAAACTTTCTATTCATCAAAGAATCCTTGAAAAAATATACCATGGTTTCTACAAAAATATTGCAGAACACTTTTTTTTTACAACATTAATAATGATAAGAAATTATTATTGAGCAGCAAATCAGCAAATTAGAATGATTTCTGAAGGATCATGTGACACTCAAGACTGGAGTAATGATGCTGAAAATTCAGCTCAAGGAATAAAATACACTTTTAACACAATTTAATAATACTTATTAAATACAATTTAAATACAATTTTAATACAATTTTAACAGATATTTAAATTGTAATAATATTTCACAGTTTCACTATTTTTGATCGAGTAAATGCAGCCTTGCCGAGCATAAGAAACTCCTTTCAAAAATATCTCAAAACCAAACACTGAACGTATATAAAATGATTAAAAACTATATAATAGTTTCACTTCTTTTTTTTTTGGATTGGATACAAATCAGTAGTTTATTCTGGGTGAGTTTTCACACAGTCCCTGTCAGTTTTAAGGAACAGTGACAGAAACAAAAGCAAAGACTCGGATGTAGAAGGTCAGTGACATGATCTCAAGGGGAAACATTCCCCACCTCGGTCCATTATAACCTTAATTTGGGTGTAAAACTGACAAAGGCACTTTGGAGATTTATGTGCTTCTTTGTACTGTCGACTCCCATGTGTGCAGCCTGTTAAGATAGTGACTGGACAGGCTAGCTAAGACCTTTTAACACAGTCCACAGACACTTTTAATCTGCCTCACACTCACTTGTTTAGATTAGATCTGGCCTCCACACATGGAGAAAGCATAGAGGGCAATTAAAAACACACTCTATCCCTGCCGGTGGCCTTTTGCACTGGCAATGGCTTCCACACTTTTGAGCAGGGGCGCGTCTGCTAAACAGATAAAGCGTCGTTTAGCTTCTGTTACACTTTGCCCGCCATCAAGCAGAAGTTACACATCCGTCCACTTGAAGCGCCCTCTGTTTATTTGCTTATAGCCTACAGCTTTGTAGGAGGCCATACGTTTGGTCGTTAAGACTTTGATTGCCACCTGCACCTGTCTCGGACAACGCTGTTTGTTACAAAGTCTGCTACTTCATTCGGAGCTGCAGGGGAACATCTGATGGGCGGGGAAGCAATGACTCTCTCTTACCGGTCTGTTTGAATCAGCCTTTGTACAAAAGATGGAGTGAGTGGCCGTAGGGTAATTCTATACCGCATTTACCTCTAAATGAAGCAGCAGGATGAAGTGAGTCATTTGGTTCAGATAAACAAATTTGTGCAAACCTCAGCTCTGCATGGCTCTGGCCTCAAATGTGTCTTACAATGCAGCGCAAGTACTTCAACATGACATGACCGATAGTAAACGACTGCTAGATAATTCTTGTATTTATTTTAAGAGAGTGATTTACACAGTGAAAGCCATTTAATCCATTTTTTTTTTCGTGTAATGCTTAGTTCTGAGTCTTAATCGTAGTTTCTAATCTAATGCTGCGTTCCAGGCAGGTTTTTGAGCTCGTAAATTACGACTTCAAACCACGACTCACGACTTAGTAGCGTTCCAGGCCAGTCACGCAAAAATACCTGAGCGCAATATACATACTTATTGTTTCAGACACATAACATTGTAATCGTGTGTGTATATACATACTTATTGTTTCAGACACATAACATTGTAATAATCGTGTGTGTATTATTATCATTATTATTATATTATTATTAATTTGACTGCAACGTTATATTGTCCTAAAGTGTATTCTCACCGTGTACCGCTGGCAGAAACACTGCATCCGTAGGGGCTGCCATTGTTGTTTTGTATGGTTTTGCGGGCTATGTGACGTCAGAACTCGTAACTGGGAGTACATCTATCTACTACGAGTTCACGGGTGGGAAGTCACGGGTTTGACTGCCGTTCCAGTGCACTTTCACGGGTATAAGGTTGGAAAAACACAAGTTACAGGTTGCCTGGAACGCGGCATTAGTTGGTCCTATTGACATATGATTACCTCATAACCAAGAAATATTACAAAGATCTGGTCTTGAAACGCTTGGTACCTGCATTTTCGAAATTATTTTCCCTATTTTACATGCCTTCTACATCACTTCATATTTGTGGACTTTTATTTCTTGAAATTGCAACTACATACCTAACAGTGTAACTTTCTTTACTCAATTACGTTTTAATTTTTACTCTGACAAAATGGGCTTCCATTATGTCTGACAGCAAAATATGCAGAGAGCCATTTTGTATTAACCAAAATATGTATTGCAGCTGCAAAAAGTGGTTATTTTTCTGGCATCATATTGTGATGTGTAAGTGAAACGCAAGTAAGGACAGGTCTGTTTTGTTTCCTTCATGGTAAGCCACGCCATGCTATGCCTGAGCGCACAAATCATTCTTGTCTTCCACGAGAGCCCAGCTATCTAGTGTCGGAAGATGCTGTAATGACATCTAAATCAGTGATTCTCAATGACTGCTGTTGTTTTAGCATTTGACTTGCTTCTGTTTTACTGCCAGACCGCTTTTGGCTCCGGATTTTCCTCTTCAGAGGCCAACAACATGCACCAAATGTTTCACATTATCAGTGTGAAAATCCCCCAATTCTTTCGCTTTTTTTCCTTACAAGTCCATACATCCGTGGAAACTTGATATTTCATATTTCATTCTGGTTTGTGGATGTCATCACGAGAGATGCTGGTTCACATGCAACTGGCCGCCCGAGTCCTTTGATCAGCCTGACCACGACTAATTACGAATGGAGAACAACTGAAAGAAATATCGAGAGATTTCATGGGAATTGGCGCAATGGTTGAGCTCCCTAATTCCAAACGGTCACTGAATGTCCATTGAAGTGTATGTCTTTTCAAACAATGTTATGGTGTCAAATATAAAAGAAACAACAACTCGGATGAACTGCATTAAAGTACTTCATTTGTCAATGTCAAATAAACATCACTTCACACAACAATTAGATTCTGTTCTAAAAAATGTGTTTAAGATCCAAGTCGAAAGTGATTGTACTACAAAGGTGATCTGTCGAATGGGACTATTTGAGCTTATAACTAAAACCATGTCGAAACTTTGACCAGGAAAGGTGAACATATGTGATTCAGAGCATTCGAAATAAAAACCTGCAGCTCTGGAAAACAATATCCCTGAGCTGAGATATCAAGGGAAAGATGTAAAAGGAAATTTAAAGCAGCATAAATGTTCTGAGTGTTTAAGAGTGGTGCAAAGGTCCCAGGGGTCTCATCTGGCAAAGGCCTTTGTTCACAGGGCAGGATGTATCCAGCGAGATAGTTTCCTTTCCATAACATTCTTCATCTCAGATGTGCTCCATTGTATGCTTGAGTTCCTTATCAATTTACTAAAAACTACAGTCTTTATCTACACTTTAACCCATTTGGGATTCCAAGATTCCTTAGAACATACAAAAACGAAACCGGAAAAGCTAAACACGAGCAGCTGAAATGGCATGTTAGTCCACATTGTTTCTGTGAGGCATTTCTAAAAGGCTACAGATTTTTTTCCAGAAGAGATGCCAGGTCAAGCCTGGTCACAGCAGCAGGTGACTCAAGTGAGGTCATTATGTGGTCGTTAGGGTGATTTGAAACCAGCAAGCAACTGCTGGGATCGGAGGTGAGAGCTGTCACACATCCCACAGGAGTGTTTTTGTTTTCATTCTGCTTTCTTTTTTTCTAGGGATGCTGTCTCACACCAGGTTTTTTACATGCATGTTATCTTCAAAAAGAAAGAAATTAGCAAAACTTGGCCCCTTATTGACAACAGTGATTCATGCCGTTTCAAAAATCCCAAGTTTGGAACAAGGATTTTTCATAGACGTCTTAATCGACACAGCTATACTGCTGGTTTTGTCATCAACGTTTCCATAATAAATCAGAAAATTACAAATGTGTGTTGTACTTTTGTTTCAATTGTTCACACAAATGCAAAGCTTTTATGGATCCGTTATGGACCCATTCTCCCATGTTTTGGCTGACTTTCCCAGGCCATACTGTGATCAGCCTTCATCAGTGTTCATCTTCTCTTTCTCCCCTCTGTTTGCAACAGGTTCACTGCCATAGAAAGTGAACTGTTCCACATTAAATCCTCCCAACTACCTGTCTGATAGTATGCCAGCTGAATCCCTCAAAGTCTGCCAGGTCTTCCCTGCAGGGATGGAGATCTATCTATCTATCGTCATGCACAACTTTTCATAGATGTTAAGCCTGATAGTTAACTCAAAAATAAAAATTCAGTCATCATTTATTCATGCTGCTCATGCTGCATTAAACTCACATGCAGAGGCGTCATGCCCATTCAAACCGAGTGGGTATGCGCCCCCTCAGATCTTTGAGCCAAATGGATTTGAATGCAGCTTCCAACATCCAAAATAAAATATTTTTTACATTTGATAATTAACCCTTGGAAGCAAATGATCACACCAGTGTGCTTTACGTTATGAACTACTAAATTTGCGTTCACTGAGGCTGGCGCTGAGCCAAAGATCAAAGCGATTCGGTGTTTTAAACTATATAATGTTTATTTTAGGTTTCTGACATTTAACTACAGATAAGTAACTAACATATAACATTCATAGTTTATAAAATATACACCGATTTCTATGGAAGTGGCAATCCTATTGAATATAAGTCCAGACTGTGGTCTTTAGCGTCCTTGTCAGCGCACCTGCCTCCCATGCTGGCGACCCGATTTGAGGCCTGTTACAGAGCTAGTAGGACCTGAGGGGTTATATTGGTGCAGTGACCTGGATGGGAGTGAAGTTTTGAGGTTTAGATGGTAAGTATCTAAGGAAACACGGCATGGTCAGCAGGTTCCTGAGAAGCGCCAGGAGGTTGAATCCTCCTCGGCCACACCTCATCCCATCTTTGGACCTATGTCTAGTCTTGACTGCCCTACAGAGAGAACCATTTGAGCTCTTGCAGTCAGTGTAGATTAGAGGGTGGGGGACCTGCAGGCATTTTCATTCAGCGAAGCGTGCCTAGCATTCGGGCCTGCTGACTTTCACATCATCCTGGATATGTGCCCAAAGTTCCAACCACTCCTTTGAGGGACTAGGTGGTGAACTTGCCCAACCTGCCCCCGGAGGGGCGTTGGTGTGTCCTGTTTGTACTGCTTCAGAACCCCAGAACAGTTCTTTGTCGGCTATGGAGGCCAGCAGAAGGGAAAGGCTGTCTCCAAGCTGAGGTTGGCCGATTGGATAGTGGACAGCATCGTCTTGGCGTGCCAATCCCAAGTACTCCAAATAGGCTCATTTGACTCGGAGTGTTGTTTCCTCCTGGGCGTTGATGTACGGCGCCTCTCTGACAAACACATGCAGAACTGCAGGCTGGGCGACACCTAAGACATTTGCAAGATTCTACAATCTCCTAGTGGAGCCGGTGTCTTCCCGTGTGTTGTGTACAAACAGTTAAAGGACAAGTTCGGTATTTTACACTTAGAGCCCTGTTTTAAGATGGTTTCTGATGAAATTGAATGGTTAAGATTGAAATTTGGACACATGCTGCTGGCCCGAGAATTTTCGGTTTCTGTGGTAGCACCCCCCCCCCCCCCCCCCACCTCCCCCACCTCCACAATGGTTGCATAGGTGCACTGGAAGAATCCTTCATAAAACGCATTAAACTTTTGTTTACAAAGACGTGAATCTCACCTAGTGGTTCACTGATATTCCCACACAAAAATAGCTGCAAAAGATGCTTTCCAGCAGGTTTTATCGTAGTTTTTGTCCAACTCCATTGACTTGTATAAGATGTTCTGTGATGTATGGTATTACTCCGCCGCCACCAACTGGGCTGGGGTGTCTATTATTCAAGCTCTCAATGGAAGAATGTACGAGTGTGAGGCGTTTGGAAAAATAGGTCCACAGTTTTAAAACGAATGGTAAAACACCTGTTGGAAAGCATCTTTTGCAGTGATTTTTGTGTGAGCATATCAGTGAACACACCAGACCACTCGGTGAGTTTCACGTCTTTGTAAACTGACTTCCCCTAAAAATCACCTTGACACTGATTAAATGTAACTACAAACATGAAAAATGAAGTTAGTTTTGAGAAAAACTCAAGCATAATGTGCATGAAAAACTACTTACAAAATCTCTGATCGCATTACACAGTACAAACAAACATCTTATTTCGGGCATGACTTGTATGTACATTCTTCCTCATTTTATTTCCTAAGCATCAGCTACAACTTCTTCTGTTTCCTGGACTTCTGAGAAAGCCTCTTCTTCAACAAGTGCAGTCATCACATGTCACACAAGTATCTAACTACTGTAACCAAGTCAGAACACATGGGTCGATGAGAGCACACTAGATCTGACAGTCGCAGAGTTATGAAGTTTGTCATGCTGGAAGATTATCAGTTGGGGAGCGAAAACACATGTGCGCTTTAATAGCAAAGAAGAAACAGAAATGTTGATCGATTTATAACACTGCATGTGATTTATTAAAAAGTAAATAACCCACAATGCCAAAACCATCTCTTTTTATATAGCAATTCCTACACCAAGTAAAGTCTGTTACAGCACCCTTTTTTTAAATAAAGTTGTTGGGATAAAATTTACTATATAGGAGCAGAAAACATGCCAAGTTCTTCAGACAGGCGAGTGAAAAAAGTGCATCTGTTGACAGTTCGGATTTAAAGTAGCTATGGTTTGAGGTAAGAAATGACCTGTGTTGAAATGGCCTCAAGCATTCCAGTGTAAAGACATGCAAACCGATTTGGTTCTACAAAGTGTGGCCATATAATATCGAGCCACTTGGTCTTGGCACTTTTAATGTGGGATATTTCAAACTAATTCTACTTCAGAGCATCAGCTGGGGTTCCCAAAACAATGCACCTGATACTCAAAAGAAGTTCACATGACTCTACGGAAAGACGGATCGCTCCCATGAGAATGATCCTCACTCTCAATCTACAATCTACAATCCACGGGCACCCCTTAGACTCAGACTAGGCACGTTTACACTCACAAATTTTTGTCAACCTGAATGAATTTTGACCTCGATTTTGACAGGGGGAGCGAGTCTACTCTATGTACACTTCAGGCAGATCCATAGACATCCATGCAATATGATTGTAATGTCATAGCAGATCATGATCAACTAAAAATAAAATTAATTTACCCCCACCCACACAGCTCTAGTGAATGTTATTGGAGTTATTTTGACATTTAACTGAATAACACTTGTAACCACCTTAAGCGGACTGTTATAGTTTATTGTAGTGTTATAATTTCCATTTGTGTTAAATTTTACAACAGCCCAAGCATACATAGAGGCCTATAGAATGGTGCATACAAGAAATTCAAAAGGAAAAAACTTTAAATAATAAATCAGCTCCATTGCAAATCAAGGGCTTAGGGTGTTCCATTTAAAGACATTTCAAGGGTTCTGCCAGTAGTGGGCACTTGTGCAACTTAAGCAATGACTTACATCTGAGTGAACGAGATCGAGGGAAGTTAGGGAACGAAGGGAAGGGCATAAAAAAATTGACTTAAAAGAAACCCAGGATATAGACAAATACAGATTTGATTCCCACCACGGCACTTTAGGATGTCTTATTATAATGAAATATTTAGTTGAATGTTTCTGTTAAAATGAGCCAGTGCACTAGCCTGGTAATACCAGACTCTGCTACTTCACTTTGCTTCGTAGACAGAGTCTGGCATAGCATAATAGAGAAGTGTTTTCTCTCTCGCTAGGGGGCGATTTCTGAAGTTTAAAATCATTGGTTACCCGTAAGCCAATCAGATAAGTTTATTTATGACGTATGTTATGCGGCGACACAGCCGTATCGAACCACAGACATCATGCATCGAACTCAAATCTATGATCGAACTTCCACTGTAAACACTTAATGATGCGAGCGAAATACCGGACTGAACATGGCTGTGAACGACTTTTTTGATCGGTGATTGATGTAATAGAATGACTGCTGCACTTGACAGGGCGCAAACAAGCAGAGAGAGAGAGAGAGAGAGAGAGAGAGAGAGAGAGCGTGATAGAGAGAGAGAGAGAGAGAGAGAGAGAGAGAGAGAGAGAGAGAGAGAGAGAGAGAGAGCGTGATAGAGCCCCGGCCGCGCGCACTATCACGTCTTTAAACAAACAACACGAGCGCTGTCTTGCTCTCTCTCCCTCGCAAATATTAATCAAAATCAATCGACTAGTAAAAGGTTGGAACACCGCAGTTTCACGAGGAGAATTTGGAGATTTTTAGAGATTAGAGACTCTAGGAACAACAACTCAATGAACAACATCTCAACACTAAATTATAAAGGCCTGTCTCATATAACGTTAGACGCCTGTCTCAAATACAAGCCGGTGCAGTTCGACGATTTAGGCAAATAAAAGCCCGGGCTATTATTTGAAGTTTTACGGTATTTAAGACCTGGAAAAGAAAGGAGACACTGACCTGTCAAAAGGCTCCCCAGTTTCTCGCTGACGATCGGTAATAGTTGATAAATTAAACTTTTCCCAAAGGGATTAGGGCCACAACATCACCTCCATTCAAAATGTTTAATACACACTCTTCTTGTTCGGGCTTCAGTTTGCTAATGCCGGGAATATTCTCCACAACAGAGCGAATTGCATCCGTGTCTCGTCCGCGGTCGTTTTCGATTTCTCTGACCTAATCTTAAACTCGGCGCTTGGCGAGTACGTCACGGCTTTCAGCCCGCCTTCTGTTCGCTGATTGGCCCGGCTGTTTTCAGGCCGGTGGAAAACAGAAAGATAGGCTGCTATCTCAGACTGACTACAGGAGTGAAATGAAATTAGCGGAAGTAGGAAGTCTGACGTAGTCAGGCTACCAATGCACATTGGTGTGCGTGAAATGCATCACACAAATTCCGTAAAATACGTAAGTGGATGCACGCACTAGTTATCTTTTGCTTCGGGAGCTGATCGTTTTGATGTCTCTGAAGAGTGCTGTTGTTATACAATGAGCGAGTCTGTCTGTGTTCTTCTGGAAAGACTCTCCCGGTGCTGGTGGTTCTACAATGTAGTACAGCGGTGATCGCGAGCTTTGAAGCTCTCAACTGCTGTTTTTACAGAAAGCAAATTTCTGTTTGTGTGTGTTGACGGCTGGTTGAGGGAGGAAAAGTGAGTTTTCCTCCCTTTACAGAGACCCCCTCTGACGGTCACGAGAGTTGTATCACATGTTTGGGCTTAAAGCATGCTGAGACAGCTCTTGTGGAAGAGTCACTTTCCCATTGCAGGAATATGACCGTCTCGGTGTTGAGAACTTGCCTTCGTTTGTGAGGGTCCCCATCTCTCCCCAGGCCCCACTCTGGTGTTTATTCTGGGCTACCTTCCGGGTAATCCGCCCAGCAAGGCCTCATGGATCCCTCACTCCTCTTTCACATCGCAGCCGGTGGAGTTCCCCGATGAGCGTTATGGTCCCTCTGTAGTGGACCGACCAGCCATTTCATTCCATCGCAGCATCGGAAGGGGAACTGGGCTCTGGAGATGACGACTCGGCTGTGCTGCCTCCCTCTGGGAGACGAGTGTTGCCCTAGCCGGTTCCAGAGATGACAGCTATGCTCAAAAAGGAAGATGAGGCAGTATGGCTCAAGTGGAACCCTCCACTGTGTCCCGAACCGTGGGATGATTGGTTTCTCGGAGCGGGTTCTGGTTCTCAGCCCGCCGCTCCGGAACCTTTCTTTCCTGAAGTGCATGAGGAGTTGACAAGGGCATGGACGGCACCGTTCTCAGCTAGAAATCACCTGAGTAGCTCCTCCCCCCTCACTACTCTTGATTGGGGAGCGGTGAAGGGTTATGGGGCTATCCCTCCAGTGGAGCGGTCTGTTGCGATGCAACTGTGTCCAGCGACCGCTACCTCTAGGAAGGGGGATGCTCGTCTCCCCTCGTTTTTTCTCCGGACTGCAACCGACCTCGCCCTCCTGGGCATGAAGGTTGCAGCTCGTGCGATCAGTCTGGCGATGTCCACCCTGGTGGTCCAGGGGCGCCATCTCTGACTCAACCTGGCTGACATGAGAGAAGCGGACAAGGTTTGGTTCCTGGACTCTCCCATTTCATAGGTTGGGCTATTCGGCGACAAGGTAGAGAACTTTGGCCAGTAGTTCTCTGCCGCCCAGAAGCAAAGGAGGCCATCCGGCACATCCTGTGGCAGATCCTCCACCTGCTCGTTGCCGAGGGTGTCCATCTGCAGATGCCTCCGGTCTCGCTGGACAGTCGCAGCATCCTCCACCCAAGCCCGTACTTCTTTGTACCCTAGAGAGCTGGGTCACGACCATCTTGGTCCAGTGTTAATTTAGACGGGCCCTTTTTCAAAAGTCTCCGTTCAATTTGTTACACAGAGATGTCCTTTCTAGTTTGGAGATGGATTCGGTCAACCGCATCTCTGAAAAAAGTGTGGATGGTTAGTGCTGTAAAGAAGTGAGAAAGGGTCCCACTGAAACTCTTAAGAGGCTCCTGGGGCATATGGTAGATGCAGCCTCTTGGCTTCCATATGAGGACCGCTTCAGCACTGACTTTACGGCCGAGTCCCAAGGCAGCCATGGTAGAGTGGCACGCTCCGTGTGAAAGCACCCTGGCCTGCCGCCAAATCCTCAATATCGGCTGAAGGGCCACGTACAAAAGGCATGCAGTAACAGAGGTCTGGGCTGCCCCCCGACTGCATTGGCATCGATTGCCTCGAGTTGCTTGCAGTTCATCTTGCTTTGAGACACTGCTACTCAGCAAATTTGTACTGGTCTGAAAAGACAACATTGCGACGGTTGAAAAAAATCCTGTTTTTAGAGAAACAGTTCTCCTGCTTGCTTGGTCTCTATCTAGAGGGTAGGGACTTCGTGACGAATCGTGCCTGGAATTCAGGCTGGCTAACTCTCAAGAAATTTGAGACCCCGGGCTGGATATGTGCCCAAGATTCCTACCTAGCCTTCGTGACCTGGTGGTGAGCCTACAAGCCCTGCCCCGGAGGAGGCAAACTCAGCCCTGGCTTTTCTCTGTTCGTCCGCTCTATTGGGGTTATACCTGCTCAGAATGCAAAGCCGGGACCTCAGACCAGCTCTTGTCTGTTAGGGAGACCAGCAGAAGGGAAGGCTGTTTCCAAACAGGGGTTGGCCCAGTACATGTGGTTGCCTTCATCTTGGTGATTTCCCAAGGTTTTCCCACCTGGGTGGTGAGCTCCTCCCAATTGAGTGTATTGATCCCTCCTAGGCATTGACACAGAGTGCCTTGCTGAACCGATGATAAATAGAGTTGGGGGATGGGCGATCGCTAGAGAACTAGCCTCTGTGTCCAACCGCATGTGAAGGGAGCCCAACGAGCTCCCTTCACATGAAGCTAGTTTCACTGTAAGCCCGGTTTAAAGTGTCAGCTTTCTGCGCCATTCCTCTCCTATGGATTGGATCCGTGTGCAATTCTTTCTCCAGTGAGTTCCCCTTATTAGCCGAGTCCTGTCGAGTTCCTCCATACCCTTCGGCAACGGGCGTGGCAGAATGTCCAAAGCCAGGCCTGTCACTCGTATGCACTGGTGGAACCTGTGTTAGGCTGGGTCCATATGTTGCAATCCCTACAGCGATCCCATATGTGTATTCTTCCACGGTACGGCTCCCTGCTGCGAGCCCTGCTCTGCCGTCACTGTCTGGTTGAGTCTATCCCCTGTCATAGGCTGGAGCCACCCCAATGACATTCCATATGTTGTACTGCCCGGTCATCCACCCAGTCCATATGTGTATTTTCCACATGTTACCTCCCTTCAGGCAGGATGTGGCTTCCGCAGCGTATTCCTTACCAACAAAAGAGAATGCTTTCCCACTGGTCTTGTGGAACAGCAGACTTCCATGGCCTAAGCCCTGTCCCTTCTCCTCCTCAAATAATGCTGGGGGATCAGAAGGCTTTTGTCTAGGCACTGCAAGATGGCAGCACTAGTGGCGTTTTAATTGGGATCCCAATCAGTCAACACGTCGACTACCTCGAACGTGAGTGACTGAAAGGGAACGTCTTGGTTACGTATGTACCCTCGTTCCTGAAGGAGGAATGGAGACGTATCCGTCGGCACTATTGCTGGACCACCGCTGACTTCGCTACTCCGCTCCTCAGCGAAAAACAATAGTGTGTGCATCCACTCCGTATTTATACCCGCGCCGCGGGGGCGGGGATTGTGTGATGCATTTCCCATAAGCCAATGTGCATTGGCTCGTTTTAACAGTACTCGAAGATGACAGGGTCCCTGGCTGGTCTCAATCAGTCAACACGTCGACTACGTCTCCGTTCCCTCTTCAGGGACGAGGGTTACATACATAACCGAGACGTTTAATTTAATCTTATTTAAAGTAAATTTCTCCAAGTAAGTAATTATCTGTTTAAATTGAATACTGTCACCTGAGAGGTTTTATCGAATCAAAACCCAATTGTTTTTGTGAAAGACAAATACGGCTCTGATTAAATTATACAACTGATACATTAAAAACAAAATTTATGTAAAGATGTGATAAAATATATATTTAAAAATAATAATAGACCTAATTTAAAGTTGACTAATTTAAGGAAAACTAAATTGTACTGAAATGAATAGTTCACCAAATATAATTTCTTCTGTGCAACATAAAAGCAAATATTTTGAGAAACATCTGTTTCCTTTTTTCTGCTGTCGGTTTACACAAACTAATTTTCGTCAATCGGAATAATCCAATCTAATTTCAGATTCTGAAAGTCCAGTTTAACTTGTAACGTTGCAACTTGCAATCAGATTCACATATTTGTTTACACATGCATTGCATGTATTCCAAACATTGCGCATTGCCCAGTCACAGTGTTCAAAACAGCAAAAACCTTGATAATGTCACCAGAGCTTCCATGAGAATAGCCATTTTTGCCTTGATGAAAGTTGACATATATGTTAGAAGAGCTTTTCAACAAATATTTAGAAAATCAGTCTACTCCACTGATGCTGTAAGTTGCTGTAAGACATGAGACGTAAATAAACATACACAAGTTCATTTAACATAAAACAAATGTAAACATACTCCTCATGTAGCCTACAGCAAGGTATTTTTTAATCTGATTGAGAAAATTGGATTCCAGCATTTAAGTTCTTAATTGTTTCCTGTTGATCAGAATATTGCAGGTCGAAGTTTCATTCCATTCAAGCTCATTCGGATCTATTCAGGTGTTTGTATGAAGGCTTTTTAGTCCGATTAAGCCATCAATCTGATTACAGATCATTTGGGTGCATGTAGCTTCATCGTCTCATTAAAGCACAGCAGGTGAGTGTGAGTACAGATACACTGTGTCTCTTCAGAGGTGTTGAATACCTGAAGATGAGGAAGATTATGGTTTAGGATTCACCTACAGTATCATGGCATTTCCTACAGTATGTCCCAACACAGCACTGTTTTGAATGTGGTTAGTAATCGAGAAATGGCTGTTGTATTCTCAACAGTCCATGTAACTTGAGGAGGCCGCCGTTTCTGCCTGGAGACACGTTGGATCGAGGCCACAAGGTACTTGACTCTATCAGAGTGAACCTGTAGGTTGTAGCCACCACTTGGGTCCTTCAACCTCAAATGCGAACTCCATCAAAATATCATCTCTCATGTGCCGGAGACACCCTGCTCATTTCTTCAACCCTTAACACCTATGAAACCAAACAGCCTGAATACCTCCACAGGCCTTTATTTATTACTGCTCAGTTTTACAAAGATTTGACACAAAAGAGTCATAAAGATTACAAGATCCATACACCTTTCTATAAAAAGGTGGCAACCAACTCAAAAGTCAATGCTATTATTTCAGCAGGTCTTTCTCATTCCTGCAGTAACATAACACTCTTTTATTAACCTGGTTAGTGAAAATGCAGAGCACCTGCTCTAAGTGGTGGGGGGGGGGGGGGGGGGGGGGGGGGGGGGGGTTTCATTTTGAATAAAACTTCATCTTATGGTGCTTGTACAATGATACATTTTATTCTACTTTATTAGCTTATGCTCTCTCTGTATGTAAACAAGCCATTGTTCAGACAAATTCAATATTATAGCTCAAATCAATGATGGACTTTGTCAAAGATGCGAGCTTTAGTGAGGAAATGCTATTTTCATATCATAATGATCTAAAGAAAAGAGTCAAATATATTTGTGGCTTTCATTACACTTTATAATAGGTTGCACATGTTTCATGTTTACACCTTTGGATTCAGATAATTCGAGTTTAAGAGCATATGGAAACATGGGGTTACAGTACACGTGCATGTACCATGATACACTGTTACACACTGAAATGTCACGATTGCAACAACACATTCAGCTAAAAAATGAGCAAAACGAAAACATAGATACTTACAAGACAAAATTAGGAATGTCTTTTACCTGTTCTCTTCCACTGACTGCAATGCTCTGGCTCATTTAACCTTGTGCATCAATTTAAAAAGTTACACATAGCTACATAGAGGACAAAAATGTCGTGTCCAAAAACTGTCATAAAAATATTATAGATTTATATTTTTTTTCCACTTTCACTGGCATCATTTTTTTAACCAGCATCAGCTCTAATCATAATGACCAAACATTCATTAATTTTCAGAATTTTAAACCTTAAAATGCTGGTTTGTTTACATAATGCCACTGTTGTTTTTTTATGAAAAAAAGAAAAATAGTAATTATTTTCAATTTACTAAATTCCAAGCAGAATTTTTTTTCTTTGATTATTACAGCCTTGGATATGTCAATGATTAAGAACAATATTAATTTTGATGCATTAATATTTTTTATGCAGTATCAGATTTAAAAAAAAGCTACCACTTAGGTACATAAAGGACAAAAATGTCCATGTCAAAAAAGTGTCATAAAAATATGATAGATTAATATTTTTTTCCACTTTCACTGACTTAGATTTTTTACTAGCATCAGTTCTAATCATAATTACCAAACATTCATTTATTTTCAGAATTTTAACCCTTTAAATGCCGGTTTCTTTACATAATGCCACTGTTGATGTTTATAAAAAATTTAATAATAATAATAATTTTCTATATACTAAATTCTAAGCAGAATTTTTTTTCTTTAAATATTACAGCCTTGGATATGTCAATGATTAACAATAATATTAATTTTGATGCATTCATATTTTTTATGCAGTATCAGATTTAAAAAAAAGCTACCACTTAGGTACATAAAGGACAAAAATGTCCATGTCAAAAAAGTGTCATAAAAATATGATAGATTAATATTTTTTTCCACTTTCACTGACTTAGATTTTTTACTAGCATCAGTTCTAATCATAATTACCAAACATTCATTTATTTTCAGAATTTTAACCCTTTAAATGCCGGTTTCTTTACATAATGCCACTGTTGATGTTTATAAAAAATTGAATAATAATAATAATTTTCTATATACTAAATTCTAAGCAGAATTTTTTTTCTTTAAATATTACAGCCTTGGATATGTCAATGATTAACAATAATATTAATTTTGATGCAATCATATTTTTTATGCAGTATCAGATAAATAAAAAAACTACCACTCAGGCCCATAAAGGACAAAAATGTCCATGTCAAAAAAGTGTCATAAAAATATTATAGATTCATATATTTTTCATATATTTTTAAATAAATTACATAAGAGCAGTAATTTATCAATTTGCAACAAGAATATTTCATATTCATTAGGAAACAGAAAAAAAAACATAAATAATCATGAAAGATTGGTACAAACCTCAGTTTGTTTTCATGCCAAGAGTTCAAAGGATAACACTAATTAAATGTTATGAGGAAAAAAAGGTCTGAACATTTTTAAATATAAAGAAAAATATTATGAATTATCGATTTGTGATGCGGCAAAAAGAGCACATTTGTGATGTGCTCTTTTTATGTTTATTAGAGGTTGAAATCAAATCAAATACTGCCAAAACACCCATACTATTTCTGAATAGGATGTATACTTAATAAATTGTATGAAATTATGGAAAGACATGGTTCAGATCACTCAAAACATATGAAAATGGAGGCGCCCTTATATGGTCAGTAAGGAAGCTGGCTGTCCATCTAGTGAAAAAGTTTGGTACTACGCCCAAATAAAATCTCACTGAAAGCTCATTTTTTGAGATATCAACCTAAAATTTGGAACACAACTTGTTTAGATTTTTGGCTTTAATTTTCTAGCAGTTTTAGAGTAAAATATATTTTATAATATATAGATTTTACATAAAATATAAATAATTATATTTTTACATTCTATATGTTCATAAACTCAAACTTATTTAACTTTTTTTCTGTTTCACTTTCATAATTTATTTCACTTCTACAATAATCTGGCAAATGTCTTCTTAAAAACAAGACCAACCATATGTCTATATTCCAAAGCATTCTTGAATTACAACCATTTAAGTTTTTTTTTTGATTGCTAGTACTGTGTCCTCACATGAGGACATCATATAGTAAATTATAGACCCACTGTCCTCACATGAGGACATCATTTTCTGCAAAAACTACTTCCTGTACAAAAACAAATTTTAGTTATTATATTTATAAAGGTCCTACTTATCTCAAATAGCAAGAACAATTATAAAATACACACCAGGCAAACGCTCGGGTCTCAGGAGGTTAAAATGAAAGACAATCAAATAATATCGTAGATTTTTTTTATGAATGTGTGACAGCAAACATGAAGCTGCGTGGGCGAAAAACATGTAAATAATTTTAAGACTATAGGCTACTAATCGCTGGTCTAAATCGGGGCTACAGCCAAGCCGTTAAACGTAGACCACTTATTGCCTCGATTTCGCTTGGTGGACTAAATGCAGACTCGCATAGCCCGTCCAATTCAGAGCTAAATCTTGACTACAGATCGACCATGTCATGAAATTACACTGGCAACTTGTAGATATTATTACCAATGCGAACATAATGGGATATCAACCATCTCGTGCGTTGCCTGCCCAACAATTAATTTAAACTACAATTAATCAGTTTCGGCCGTTTCGACTATAATATTGTGTTATGCATGCAGCGCAAACTGAAAGAAGGGTCAAATCAAACATGCTCTTCTAAATGGTTCTCTCTCGTATATTGGAAAGTCTGAATCATTGAATCAATTCGTTCAGAGAATTGTGTGTAAATTAAGTAATTCAAAATGATTCACCGATTCGACTCTCATTGAACTGATTCAAAAATACAATTTACTGTTTTGATTCTAACTTATTTTTATGTTCTTCTATGGAACATAGAAGATATTTTGAGAAACATCTCAGTTTTTCTATACAATGGAAGTCAGTGGGCTCCAGTGTTGTTTGGTTTCCAACATTATTCACAATATCTCTTTTCCGTTCTGAAAGAAATGCACAATGGAACAACATGAGGGTGAGTAAATGACAGATTTTTCATTTTTGGGTGAACTATACCTTTAAAGTCCCTGTAAAGGCAATTTAAAAAAAAATTCTAAACACATTATAAATGTTAGAGATGTATTGCTAAAACATATTACAAAGACTGTGAACTGTGAAGTACTGAATTGTGGAGTTAGACCGTTAAACAGTTTTTCACCATTGCTATTTTCCGGATTTTCTGGGCGGGGCTAAAACGGGGACTCGATGACGCACTGGAGCCCCCGAGCTCCTGGACACGCCCCTACTTGATGACGCACTGGAGCCGCTGAGGCCGCTCAATCCCGAGTTACTGTCAGTACTATTATTAGTAACAGCCTACAGATTGCTAGCTAGCTAGCTATGCCTTCGTCACGGAAATGCGTACTACCTGGATGCGATCACCGGATCACACAAACGGATCGGTGTCCTTATTTAAATTTCCGAAAAAACGATTACATCAAGAAGAAGTGGATTAATTTTGTGAAGAGACACCTTGATGGAGAGCTGAGGATCACCGCCAAAACCCACCTCTGTAAGTGATCATTTTACACGATAGTTGTATAAACTTTCGTCGGAGACAACTGCGATTCACTGATAATCCGCTGTTACTGGTGAATGGGGCCGAACTGACTCCCGCCTCGGCATTCATTCTCCCGTCGCGCCGACAACTGGTGCCATCATCGGCAGTGCGTGCCCACCGTGCGAGCGTTCATTCCGGCTGTAGAGTTGAGTGTGGCGACGGTCGGCAGCTTTCCCGCGAGTGGGCGTGGTTTCAGCGCAGCTAGCGGACACACCCCCAGCGTTTGAGAGCAGAGACTACTGCTCATTTTTTCAAGATTTTGATAGCTTATTTTATGTACTTGCTGGCTTTTTTTATCATTCAAATTTGGCTGGGTGACTAATAACACATTTTTCTGTGGTGTGACAAACTCAGAACACATACTTAATTTTGACTTTACAGGGACTTTAAATAGCATTTATGTGGTTAGCTTTTTCAAAATATGAGTCGTTTGTATATAGTTTAGCAAACAGTTTCAAAGTTTACCCAACACTGATTCTCATGTCTCAGAATTTGTCAGAAGAATCTTTTAAGGGAGAGAGAATTTTTTTTGTTTCTCAGTATTTCTGACAATATGGGTGGGCTTAGGGGAAAGGTGTAAGTATGCATTCTCATGACGCATTACCGAGGAAGCGATTGAGGACCCATCAAGCCATCAATAAAATGCACATCTTTCACATGTAGAAATACCAGACCATCCGTCACACAGCAGGCAGTCGAGACTCATGTGCGCGTCCTCTAAACCAAATCACACAACCATACGGAACATGTGTTCTGAAAATGTGTGACATCTTACCCACACTGCACCTCAAAGCGGAAGATTTCAAAGGCCCACAGCGGCATTTATTGTGTCTACCTGGACTGTATTTCTTTGCAAAGCAGTTTCGTTTTTATCACCTTGAGGAACAGTTTAGACTGGTACCGTTCACGTCACACATAAACTCTTTGTTTAAGCTGTAAATGTGTAGGCGTATGTGTCCCGTCACGTTACATGTGCTCTTTGGGATGATGGTGTGATGATTTAAAGCAGTCAGTGTTATTGAGATAAAATCTTAAATGAGTCAGTTGCAGTTGCGTCTGTATCTTTTGGAATCACATCAACTAGAGAATGATATAAACTGCTAGATTGTTGGGAAAGATTGTGCTAAATTTCCCCAGATGACCACTACAACGTCTAAATATACCGGCATTAACCCACATTGTATAACAGTGGAGATAAGAGATGACAATATAGCAGAGAAATGATACAGAACAGAGATAATGAAATGTTAGATGGCCACTTTCATTAATCAGATGCATCATGGGTGACAGCAATGCTGATGTTTCCACTCACATCACTAAAAATGCTTATCTAAGCAAAGTGTAAGATCAAAATGCCTCCATCTTGTTAATAGAGCCGTGAATTTAATCACAGTCTCTGAAAAAAATCCCTTATGGTCAGAGTCTCACAGTTTCTCAGGTAACCTCTCTGATGTGCCAAAATGCAGCAAACAACACCTGCATCCAAAAGTATTTTGCCATGCTTCATCGCTGCGATAGATACACCACCACCGAAAGAATGCAGGGACTTTCTCAAGATAGAAATGACCAATCAGACATAAGGAAGTGCACGGAGACCGGCTCCATCTGTCAAGTCCATGGCCGAGTCATGAACCCTCCTCTTCCTCATGCTTTGAGCAGTGAATGTGAGCTCTTGTAAAGATACCTGCTGAACTGCCGCTCTGATTAATGCCTCCAGACGTTTGACAGGCTTTGAAGATCTTTACACACATGCATGCAGTGGGTCAGTGGTGGAGGCCGTGTGGTGGCGTGATGTAATTTTGTTTGTGAATGTTATAGCTGTCCTCATGTCCTGCGATTCTGTCTACTTTCGCGATTGCCCTGATAGCTGTTCTGGTACGGGTGCAAACATCAAAGCAGAAAACACAACAAAGAGATAAATACAGGCGGTGTTCTGTAGTGCTCAGTCAGCTGGTAGATAAGACATATAAGAGGTTTAAAGGCAAAACACAGACAGAAAAACACATTTCAAGAAACCACAATCTCAGCGCTTTGTGGCAATTTCACCAATTGATTGAATCAATAATGACCAAGCTACTTTTTGAAGTAATACTGACCAATGCATGATTTGTGTAGCACAATGAGAAAGCTGGTCTTGGACTGATGGTATGAAAAATGGTATGAAACAGAACATCAGCCATAAATGGGATACATATGCTTAAGCACTTTGGGAATAATAGAACAAACTCTCTTTCCTCAATAGGAGAGCAACCTCTGGGGAATTATTAAGACTTTCTAGAGTTCATATTTGGCCTTGAAATGGTCTATAAATGGCCAAATGATATCAAGCTGTGCTGGGGTATATTTTGAGCCATTCGTTTTTGGTTGGAATATACTATGCGAGTTAAGTAAAATGACATGCCTGCAAGAGGAATGATTAATTTAAGGTGCAAATGTCTACATTTATATAACCATAACTATTAACTATATTTAACTATATTTAAATGAGACAATTTTGTTTCTCAATAAAACTATTTTGAATATATATATACATTTTTATAATTTTATTTTTTATATACAGTATATTTAAAGGGATAGTTCACCCAAACATGAAAATTCTGTCATAATTTACTCACCCTCAAGTTGTTCCAAACATGTATGATTTTTTTTCTTCTGCTGAACACAAAAGATGATATTTTGAAGAATGTCAGAAACCAAACACTTGATGGATATATATATATATATATATATATATATATATATATATATTATATATATATATGTATATTTTTTTTTTAAAGATAATAGATATAGAATAGAAGATAAAGTGTTAGTATGAATGGATCAAGTGTTCCCATATATATATATATATATATATATATATATATATATATATATATATATATATATATTATATATATATATATATATATATATATATATATATATATATATATGTAAAACAATATAGTATAGTAATCTATACTATAAATAGTACCTTTGTAGCCATATTTATTTTATTTAAAGAAATAGTTCACACAAAAATAAAATTCTGTATATATTTGAATTTATTGAAAGGATAGCCCCTGCATGTAACATCTCATTTTCAAGGGGCCCCTAAAAACACAAACAAAATAATACAACACAAACAGAATAATAATACAGCACAAAACACAACAACCTTACAAAACAAGCATACACTACAAACATACAAAACAAAAGAAATGCTCAACCAGCCCCCCACACCCACAAACCATAGAAATACAAAAACTCAACATCATACCTCAGTAACATCAACATAAGACCAGTTAATAACAGGAAATCCTTGAAATATATATAAAAAAGAAAAGAAGATAAATAAAAAACATGAACAAGTTATTTTAAGATAAAAGGAAAATAAAGATAGCCTAAAGTGATTAAGGGAGGTAATAGATCTGAGAGAAAAGGAAGATCATTCCAGTCAAAAGGGGCTTTATACTGGAATGACCTATGTCCGACTTCACTGACAAGTTTAGGAACAAGAAAAAAAAAAATATATATATATATAAACTTTCACAAAAGAGAGCAGTGCAGCACTGGAATAATCTTACCTGTTGTGTGTTGTTTTGTCATCGGTTACAGTTTATCTTTGAAACAAGATTAAAAAGTTTGTCTATACAAATACAGGGAGCCCTTGTTTATGTAACAGACCATTTTAAGAGGTGCATTCTCTTTATCAGAAATCAGTATTTACCAACAAACACTGTTTAGCTGTTCAGTTCATTGTTCAGCTATTGAGCTATTTTTCATGGATGTGTAAATACAAGGTCAAAATGTCTAACACTTTCTGAGAAATATAATTTTACTTAACTGGTAGTTGCAACTAAAAACAAAACAAAACATTAAATATTTAGCATAAAAATGTACCTGCTTTACCAGATAGGCATATAGTCCCTGACATTCTCAGAAGATTGTGAATTGAGCAAAAGAAAGCATTTATTTACACATATTAACTACAAAATACATATTATATAAATGACCTAGTCTGCTTATAATTCTGTTTCCATGTTTTATGGGGACTTTCCATAGACTTTTCCATCAACAACCATAGATTTTTATACTGTAAAAACTGTATTTTCTATTCCCTTACACTAACCCTATCCCTAAACCTACCCATCACACAAAACTTTCTGCATTTTTACATTTTCAAAAAACATCATTTAGTATGATGGAATGTCACCATGACAAGGATTTTGGATATTGCCATCCTGGTGGGGAGAGAGACAAACACATAAAGATAGACGAATTAAGTCGATTAACAATGCTGTAAATAATGAATAAAAAAAAAATTATTATACAATAAATTATACAAAAATTAATTATGATAATTAATTGGACTACAGTGGCTGCAAAAATGTTCGTTTTTTTTTTATTTCCAGAAGTTTCAATAATGTGACGGTCAAATTTGATGTTTTACTAATGTAAAAGTATATAGTAGATTTAGTTCTGTGTAATGGTAATCAGGGAACTCCCATCTTTGTGTCCTTGAGGGAAAGGCAAAGCTGCCCATGCAATAAGTGTGCTTCAAGTCACTTTGGATGACCAAAACAGTACACGTCATGTCAGTTATTTTAGGAAAAATGACTGTTTTTTTCACAGAATATAGTGTAATGTTGTTGGCCAGTCGACTTTCAATAGAATTACAAACTAGCTCTGTATCAGTTAAAAAATTGCTATAAATGTATTTATTTAATTCATTTCAATTGGAATCTACATGATCTGGTATTTTGCGTGAGTAGAATTTTGCCAAATGTAACTGCACCTACTGTGAATGTAAGAATTGTGTGCATTGTGATTTTTATAAAATTCTATTCTATAGTTAATTTATTTATTACATTTTTGTATGTGTTTATATGCGTTTTCCCCCCACAGAATGCCATTTTCTTTGTTCCTGTTTGCCAACTCATTCCTCAATTTTATTTTACAAAATAAAATACACATTTTTCTCAACATCCGCTGCAGTTATAGTTACAGTAGTTCAAGGACACTGAAAAAACAAAACAAAAAAAAAACTCTTGCCTTTTTTAAAAGCAAACACTAGCAAATCTCAGAGGTACGTTGTATAGAATTGCCGTTGACATGACAACTTATCTCTTTGGAAATGAGCTGAAGAGGCTTGTTACATGCTTCTGTGACACTTCCAATCAGCACTAGCACTAAAGTGATAGTGAAAGACAAGGAGGCAGAGGCCCAGCCCAGTCACTTTGCTTGGGCGCATTCATCACAGAAACCGCATCATGCTTTATTCCAATAAAGCCTCGTGAAACAAGAGCTGATTTCTTGCTAAATTCCAACATTAGTCACAGGTCCATATTTCAGGATTAGCAAAGTCTATGGGGAGTAATTGTTGCCCTAGGAACGAATGAGGCCTTCCCGGGTTACAGAACCACTCCATTTAAAGACATTTGTTTAGACATTGCTTTAAAAAAAAGAAAGAAAAAGTACTATTATGCTACCGGATCAACGGCCACAAATTCCAGTCACTGTCAGTGAAACCTTGTGAGTGATGCCTGAGGGGCAAAAAAAAAAGGTTTAGAGGAGATTTTCACTAGGTAAAGGGGTTTGAGCATATGTTAGAGTTGTCTAATGGTTACCTTGCAAAGGCTAAATAGTTACCCAAGTATTTGAAAGATCCAATTTCACAAGTTTATATGAGGAGGATCAAGACGGAGAGAGCTTTCATCATAAAAGCACTTAAGATCCGTGCTGATATTCGATAGAACTTAATCACTGTTTAGAAAAAAAATGGCGCCTGTCTAAGCACACTTGGATTGGATTCCTTCATTTCAATGAGTGGATTGTGATTTCTTAGGGGACTTGCATTGACTCGTATATGATCTCCAAACATTCTAGATCACTCGCTCATTCATTCGTTTTCAGCACTGTGCTAAATTGCTCAATGTGTCTCTTGAGATTGTCTTTATTAGCAATTCTGCATTAGCATTTAGGCCCATCCTATTCATTTTAACCATAATATTTAGTCAACCCATCTTCTGTGGTTTAACTGCAATGTCAACCCCTGTGACCACCGTATGGTTGGAGTTTTGCTAATTTTTTGAATGAAAGATCAGAAATGTTGATCATATTTACCAGGGGTGTCAATAATTCTGATCCACAACTGTATATGTAATAACAGAGATCAATTACAGCTGTAATTTCATGCAGGTTTTTTTTTTTCAAATACAAGTACAATGTAAAAACATGTATGTATTGAACACAATACGTGCATTCAAATCATTCATGTAAATGTTAGTACATAGTAGTTAAGTTACAGAATAGGAATAAATTGTAACCAAACATTGTAAAAGAATTACTTGGATCAGTGATTGGGAAACAACAAGTCAGCGCAACCCTAAATTTGATGTCTGTGATAACTTGTGACTCAAAAAGCAATAAAAGCAATGCGTGTGACAGGGCCGATATGATTAATGATACAATCTTGACAGCGTAAACTTTGAATCAGACAGAGAGCAGATCTGTGGTTATCAGACAATCGGGGGAAGTTTCTCTCTGTGTTTGTGCACACTTACCAGGTGAAGTTGAGACTTGTAGAGCGCCACGGCCATTGAAAGGCAGGAGAAAAGCTCATAAGGACTGTTTGGAGTTTGGACACTTGAGATCTTGCAGTGAGGGGATGTTTCTGCTTGGTAAAAGGAGAGGAAAAGATAATCAGCTTGAGCAGGATGGGGGTGCACAGTGTTCAGTTGGTGACTTCATGGATTTGACCTTGACCAGCATGTTAGGTGACCGTTTAAAAGAATCTTATGCAAGGAAAAAGTTTGCTTTTTGTCTTGATGTCCTCAATCGCAGTTTACAATTTCAATAGATCATTAAAATACTAAATACACAGAAATACACTGATACTAAATAGTAATACTGTTAATACTCTTTACTAATGCTTTTTTACTGATAGTGCAACAAGACTTTTTTGCTCTATAAAAAGTGATTTTAACGTAAGTGCAAATTTACAGTATATTGCTGTTTTTTTACATTGCTTGTTTTTCTACAGTAATTATTACTGTGGAAGCTCAATAATTTATTGCAATTACAAGATAACTGTGTATTGAATAAATAGTTGCATGCTTATTGTTGATATCTAGTTGTGTTAATGATAACAAGCACTCAGCCCTAGCTATAAATTATAATATTGCGACATATGCATCTAAATTTGACAAGTTTTATAGTCAAAAACATTATTCAACATCAAACTAAATTATTCAATGTTGTACTCATATGTCTGATCATATGCATCACTAACTATTTACACTATTATGCAACAATGCAAAACACTGTGAATACAGTTAAGACATTACTGTAAAATATTTTTTCAGTGTGTTTCAAATACAAGAAAGTACATATCAATCAAATAGTAACAGAGGCTCAAAGAATTTAAAATCTCGAAACATTCAAAAAATACCCATTATTATATTCTTTATGGAAGCAACCAACCGCGAAGAAACATATTTCAGATCCAGTAGATGAAACACTAATGATAAACTACACAGGTGTACCCACAGCTTGCATTTAGGTCAACAAATGAAGCACAGAATGTGAACTCTATTCAAGTCTGTCAATCAGCAGAATGCGGTAGAGAAAGTATTAACTTTGCAACACCTTCCATTGAGAAACACAAATCACTCATATCAGTCATATGCCGAATTTGTTTCAAGAGGGTGTTGTTGTTTCAACAGCATGGAAACACTCTCTCTTGTGAAGGGTGGACAGGTTGGCACTAGCCAGCACATAATTCTCTTTCTATTTTTTGTACAAAAAAAAAAATCACAATGAACTGAATAGCCTACCAGCACTTAACGCTATATATAGCCAGCATAGAAACAACTCGCTGATCCAGTGCGGGTTGTTACAAATATTATGCTTGGGCCAATCCTACTTGAGAATGTGCTCAGCCGTGATGTTTAAATATGTCTACAAATGAAAATAGTCTGCATTATCTTCATTTATTGAAATTCATTTTATGTGTCACATCACGAGTGGATGTCATCTTTTTTTTTTACTTGCCAATGCATTGGCCTTTAGTAAACCCATGGGCTTTTCTTAGATAGCCATAGTGCACCATGCCTGAACTCAGAAGCTGCCATGCATTTATGATGAAGAGTATGATTACTTTTTGTGCCAGAACGATTTTATAATTTTGCACAAGTTAGGGAATGGACCACTTGTTTAATTAAAACCATGTGTCCCCTTTTACCGTCAGTTTCCATGGAGGGGCAGCTGCCCATCAAATACTGTTCATCTTACAGATTTACAGTAGAACATTGTTTGATTTATTGACACAAAACTGACTGACAATGAGAAAAAAAAATTGTGAACAACAAACAAAAAACTCTGACCCCAATGGCATGAATACTAATGCTAAGCATTTTAATTTTTAAAGAAGAGATTAATTAAACAGCCCTGCTTTATGAATATAAATGATTTGTACTTGCACATTCATTAATTGAGAAAGACTGCAGCTAACAGGGAATGTTACATGTTATAACTATTATGCATGATTACATTGTAAACCATAAACCAAACCCTAATCCTAAACGTATAGTTTAGTCTAGTTTTGTTTCATTGGTTTATCACATTTAATAATGACAGAGTCGACCAAAGTGCTGCACAAAAGTAAAATAGATACATAATAAACAAATAACAAAATAAACAAATCAAAAATTCACCCAACAATAAAAATTCACACATAGTAAAGTATTATACAGCAATTACTCCAGCCCATAAGCCATTTTAAAAAGATAAGTCTTAAGCAATGATTTAAAAACCTGAAGAGAAGTGGAAGATTATATATATGTATATATATCGTATATAGCAAGTAGTTAGTTATTATTACTCAGTACTTACATGTAATTACACTGTAAAAAGGACAACTTAAATAAAGTTTAATCGAGCCTTATACATAGTCTAGATGTTAGCACAAGGATTTTATTTATACATTGTTCATGGAACATTATTTTTCCCATTTTAGTTGGATGTTTTAAATTAACTGTTTCTGAATGTTCTGAAAACATTCAAAAGTAAAGTTTCCTTGTCAGCAAAATGATAAAACAAAACATTCCCTCAATGTTTTCTTTAACATTCACATAACTACGTTTTTTAAAAAAAAAATCTTGACCATTATTCAGAAATACAATTTTTCATAACTTAATTTGAACATTACCAAAATGTTCTAAGAACAACATACTTTTGTTAGTTGGGTTGACACCCGTTGATGATTTACAATTTAAATTTAAATTGACACAAATGCACAACATGTTGTGTTGTAACTAAAGTGATATCAAAGATCGTACTGAACTTTATCCTGAATGATTGTTATGAAAAAAGCCTCTATCATATAGGATGATGGGGGAAGATGCCTCCTTAAGAACAAGGATTTATTTTTACATTTTAACAATAGATATAAGTTTAGCATGTTTAGGAATATGATCAGCCAATGTGTTATTGTAGGAAATAAATTGAAACCTTTGCTAGTTGTTATAGCACAAAATATCAAAGATGGCCCCTACCTGGGGTAAGAATCAATTTATCAAAAGTGCTGAGATGAGATGATTTTGTGTAATCTATGGACAGGAGAAAACCAACCTACCCAACTAGTTGTTGCAGGTGAGTGTTTGCTAAGGCCTTATGTCAAATGCCATTCAAGGACTTCTCTTCTTGCAACAAGTCATCACGAGCATAAAATAAGGTGAAAAAGTTACATACACACCCGTCCTGTACAACAAAAAAAAAACCCTCATTGTGTTTCCAGTGGTGAAAAATGAAAACAAAGATTTGCCTTCTGAATGCTAACGTGAGAGGGCAGGGACGTACGAAATGGTGTGTATGTACATAGGAATCAGAAATTAATTACAGATGGGGCAGCTGTCATTCTGCCACTGGCAGCTCAACAAAGCTGAGCGGAATACCTGAACCGTGAGTTTAGAGGGGTAAACACTTAACTTATTCACTGCGCCTTCATATGGCATCTGAGCTTCTGTCAGAAAAAGACAAGCACTGTTATGTCTACAGTCAATTGAGAGGCAATTACGTGAGACTAATCTTTCATTACCACTAAAATGAACTAAGCCCAGGGACATTGTATCAAATCACATGTGTTTGACAAAGCATGCCTGTCAGATAAACCCATTGCATACCAATGAGCACAGAGCTTGTGTGCTCAGGCATAGCATGAAAGAGGGAAAAGGTCAATGTTTACTGTATGTGGCATGCAAAAGGGAGACTAGCTCAAGTTGTCTGTGATACGACAGATCTGCATTCTGTCATCTTCCTTTCAGAGAGGTTTTGGTTTGCTTGTCACCAGGGCGCAATCGCTTATTAATTGTCGTTTTCTGGCATCCATTTGGTGCCTTGATGATTCAATAGACTCCGTTATGGAGTCAGCGTTTGGCCCCTGAGAATATGAGACTGACAAATTAAGATAGAAAGTCAGGCCAAAACAGTTTCTCACATACCACAAGCTTCATGTCATCCCAAAGTGTTTTGAAAACCTGAGATCTCCACTGATATGACTAGCTAATGCATGAAACTCCTCCTCTACGACCTGTATTCATTACATGGTTCAGAACGGCCAAAGACACTGACCAGTCCTGTGCTGTCTAACTCTCTGAAAACAATATCTTAATCCAGCAGAAGTCCTCAGAGGGCCGGACTGGTGGTGTAATTGCTTTTGTGCATATGTGTCTGCAAGTGTGGACACTGCAGATGTTCATAAAGATATTACACAGATCTTTATGTTTTAATTTCTATAGCGTGTGTGCCGAGTCTGCTGACATTTTAACGTTTACTGTCTCCCCAGTTCACACATACACACACACTTGACACTGAGGGTGCGAGAATAAAGTAGCTCTAACTAATCCCAGATGCTGGTTGGTCGTTGGTGGTAGTCAGGTATTTTGCTGACATCATCCCTTAAGAGTTGAAAGTATTCAGTGTGACAAGTTAAAAACACATTGTGAGGTTAAATTGCCAGGCTCATCTTCATTTGAAGCAAGACAGAGAAGCCAACACACTCTTTTCAGGGCGCCAGACTAAAGAAAACTACTAGAAAATAATAACAGCTGCCAAAAAAAATAAACATTTAGGAGTCAATACTTTTTTAGTAGATAAATTACAGATGTTCAAAAGCTTGAACATTTAGTTTTTATTTGATGCTTGCATTGAAGGGATCCTACATAATATTCTTGCAAAACTGAATGATATAGCACAAATACATGTTTTAAAAATATTGTGGTTCCAAAATGTTGCCATCCCAATCAAAGTTTCCATTACAAATGATTCATTACAATGTTGCCATGTTAAACAACAACCAATTTTTGTTTAATATTTCTATTTTTTCCCCTCCGAGTTTGATTGAATCAAACACAAGCAAGGTCAGTACTTGTTCATGAATCTTTTTGACAAACTTATTTCAAATGTGAACACAAGAATTATTTGTTTGCGAAACGGACATCACGGCTCATGCTGTGTTTGTTGTTGCATGCAATACACACTAGTTGATATATGACACATCCGCATATGGAAAAACAGACTTTTGCTAATGGCAACTATATCGATTTAAAATTATTTTGCCACAGTCTTAAACACTGCTTTTAAAATGTAATTAAATCTGGATGTTTTCCTTTCTTCTGTGAAACACATGAGATATTTTGAAAAATGTTGGTAACCAACCAGTTTTGGTGACCACTGACTTCTATTGTACAAAAACAGACATGTTTTTAAAATATCTTCCTTTTTGTTTAATAAAAAAGAAATCATTCAGGTTTTGAAACGACATTATAGGGTGAGTAAATTATGACAGAAATGTCATTTTTGGTTGAACTATCCCTTTAATTATTAGGTTTCTACAAGTTTGAATTTATTAACTTTAGCTCATCGGATCTGTCTTCAGTCTTGCAGATGTTTGACTATCAGACAATCACTTTAAACCTGAGTGTAGGCCAAACCTCTCTGATTCTCAGTCCTATTAAACCCAGCCAACATGTTAAGTGTTAAGTTTTAGTGCAGAGTCTCAATCCCGATAGTAATGTGTCTTAGTTTAGCAGATGTCACGCAGGTAAAGATGATGAATAGACAGCAGAGGATAATAGTGACTGGCAGAACACCTGCAACAAAGGCAACTACAAAGAAGCCTCACTGACAGCGCTTCCTCCCCCCCAGCCTCCATCGTGACCCCTCTGGAATCTAGCACCATCTTGGAAAAAGATTTCCAGCACTGCTCTTTATCAGATGCTGGTCCCAAGAGCCTGTTAAAAAGTCCGGGCTTTGCAAACCGAGCAGCGCTGCGGCGAAATTAAAGGGTCAAGTGATGGAAGGTGTCCCACACCTGCTGCTAAATCTGGCTGAGTTCAATTTTTGAATGGGATGACAGAGGAGCAAATAAACATTGGCCAGAATGTACGGGATAAAAAGGGAAAGATGTAGCCAATTGGCCAAGAGGGATCTTTAAGAAACCGTTTATTATGGACAAAATGGACACTACTTACATTTAGAGGTGCTTGACAGATTTTTATTTTCACAAGAACAGACATATATAGTGTCGGTGGATGATAAAAAAAAATAGCTGCATTAGGTCCATTAGGGCACAGCTTATACCCGGAAAACAATAGAGCCTAGAACAAGCGAGTGTTTTTCATTGAAACATGACACGAGTGTATTCAAACCTTTAAGTATCCTCCATAACTGATATTTGTTTTAGGCATATGGGTGTCAATAACACAAGATTCGCAAGTGCAATGGCTCGCGACAAACCCCTGCCGTGTGGCTTCATTTAAATACGAAAGGCTTAATAAGGAAAGTTTTCCACCTGGGACGCTCAGAATACCAGCAGCACCACGTACAAAACCAACAAGCCCTCGCAACAGATGTCACATGTAAAACTAAATATAACGTGCCTTTGGTTGGGTCACACCTGGAAAACACAGGCAATTAGCCAAAGTAGCCCATGAAAGCCACTCCAGGCTATGATATATATATATATATATATATATATATATAGCTGTGGCCACTGTGCAAATACAGAGCGTGAATGCCGATACTGCCGTGGCGACTGTAATAACCGATGTGTTCATACAACGCCCACAAGAGCTAAAATTGTCTTTTTGTGAATACATCAGATTTGTTAAAACACTTGGGCCTTTTGTGATGTACATGGGATTGTTATTATAAGCCACATTTCCATAAAGCTAAAAGCCTATTGTTGTGCTCATTTTAACTGGTAGTTTAAAGGTATGTGTTTGAGATCTAATCCCTTGGCATTAAGCTAATAAGTGTTATTTAACCTATTTGACTAATTCAAATCTGAATAGTGACAGATCACCTGACTGTACTATAGGATAAGCACGGGTTAGGCGACTGCGCACGCCACAATTGGAACAGTGGGCAAATTTCATGGTGGGCAGCCTGAGGAGGTCATGGTTTTAAGGCAAATTGATTTTGAAACCACTGTCCACTGTCATTTTCCATGTCAAATGAACGCTGGTCTGGCCTTTCCTGGCCAGTGAATCTGAAGTGGTGGCACTAACCATTCAGGTTATTTGGAGGCTTTATTTGGATGAATTTACATTCAGGAACCTTGCACACATCCTTTTTTGAAAATGGCAAGAAAATAAAGGATTACTGAGGAAAGGAAGCAGAGACCGAGCCAAAACCATATACTTTGTTTACTTGTCAAAGGCTATTCAAATACAACCTTTAGTTTGTGCCTTGCAGTCCAACAAGATTGGAATCATTTGACTGATTCTGACTTTTGTTGATCAGAATTGAGGAAATTCAACAATTTTAATGGATAGTGCATAGTATCCGTAATGGGCTAAACTGCTTTGTCGAGTATCACTGTACATAACAATTTTATTTCCCTAAAACATCACATTATTGTATATTACATTTTATATTCTTTGTGATTTTTTCTCTCTAAATTTAGTGGGTCGTTAAAAAACCCTGAATCATATTCTGTGCTTTCCCGGTGTGAACAGTGGACATAAAATCTACACCTGTGTGACAAAAAGTCATTTATTTTACAATGCGGTTAGTATTGACTTGATAAGAGAAACAACCACAAGAATACAATCTGTCATTCCAACACTGAGGTCACATTCAACAACATGCCTATCTCACCTGATAGCATCAGCCAGGTGTCAGAGAAAGCTGACGGGCGATAAGGTTACACTGCAACCCAAATTTCGTTTTGTCAGGGCTGCTGTTACAATTTGTAAATACATGATTAAGACAAATGTATCATTTCAGTACATTTGAGAAATTTTTATTAATAATCTAGCCTAATTACAACTAATCTTAGATCGACCCCCCCCCCACCACCTCATGTTTTTAATAGATCAGTTTAAGCTTGACTTTTTTATAATTGTGAAGGATTCCAGATTACAATGTTTATTTAATCATATAACTCAAACCTGTTTAGAAATCCTCTTCTACAAACTCTAGATACGGATATCATTTTCAACTTATAAACAATACAACCCTCTTGATTCATTGGCATTTACGTTATACAGTAAATCAACTTTCAAAACAAACAAACATAAATCCTCCATTAAATATATAAACTATTTCCATTCAGAACAATAGAATGCAAACTGATTTGCATAAGTCCCTCAGGTACAACTGAGAGCCAAATTGAATTTTGTTTTTGTTTTAGAAAATTGTCTATCTTGGCTTATCTTTGTTGCTTGTTTTTTTTATGGAACATTAGTAGTTTCCCGATTGTTTTATTTAAATATTTATTTACCCATTATAAAACAACAACAACAACATTATTATTTTTGCAACCATTTTCTCTTAATGCTGGAACAAGTTCCCAATCAGAACCTTGGTTCTGAGAAAAATGAAGACAAAAATGTATGAAAAGCTTCAGAAAAGCATAAGCAGCCCAGCCGTGTAATACTAATAAGCTACTGTTGTTTTTAGAGCATTGTGGTTTAACCTTCATCTCTCAAGCACTCAACACCACTTGTATCTGTACCTGTACTGTATTCTTAATGACATTTGAGGTTTACTCAAATCTTCACTTCTTTCCTGTCTGCACAAGCACCAATTAGTTTTCTTTAAGATGCTATAAAAAAACATTTGCCATGAATGTAAATGTAGATTAATATTAAGATGACATTTTAATAGTAGTATTAATATAGTTAACCAACTAAAACCAACAGTTTAATAGCACTGTTGCTTTATCTAATGACATTACATCAATTCTGAAAACGTATTTAAAAAATAGTTTCATTTGTGTGCATTATTGCACACTGCAGTGCACAGTAATTATGAAGGATGGAATTTAGTAATCTGGTTAGCAAATTAGTCCACTAATTAACTGATTTTATAAATGAGTTGCAATGTAATAATTTCAACACACGAATTACCCTCTTGACACTCTGAACTGATTGTTGAGTCTTGACTCATAGCTGTATTTGCATGTGTTACGCTTGAACCGCATTGAAATCTTGAGCACTGACTCCCTCGTGTGGTAACATTATAAAACTACAGTTTTATCACACTTTAAGCCAGTGAATATTTCTTAGGGTAAGTCATAATTCAATTTCCCTATAGACACACATTCTAGGGCTACCTAGATTATATATATATATTTATTTCATTGAGTGACAACTTGCCCCCAGCTGACATTCTTGAATAATACCCTTGTCCTGAGAACATTTTTAAAATGTCTGTTAATAGACCTATTGATAAATAATTAAATATTCTACTTGGTTTTTGATGGTGTCGGTGTAACTATAAAAAATTATATGATCAATCAGTTATGACAACATATGTTTTTACATTGCTTCACCAAAATAGTAGTTTCAGTTATACACGATTCAACTCATTGTTTAAAGTCTGTTTAATGTAATTTAAGATGAAATTACTTACATTTTTAACAGTTTTTACAGTGCAGCTTCCTGAGTTATTAATTTCGGTCCAAAAATTAGTTAGGCTAATTATTGTTTCCTCTAATTTAAGTATGATAGCCTATACATTATCATTTATCACACTTGTTTTTAAATAAAATGCATTATTCAGCAAACAACAACATGCTTATGCAAACAATGCATGCAGTGTATGGAACCTGTGTTAAACAAAAAAAACCTTCACTCTTCCCACAGATACTTGTGGACAACAACAGGCGTAAATACAATGTGTGAAAGCGTAATTTAAAACGTGTCCCCAAACGCCCTGGCGGACATGCGAAAGTTCCAGTACGTTCGGCCATGTGAAGTGAAAGTGTACATGAAAGGCCCCGCCCCCAAATATATCACGAAATGATCGACGTCTTCCTCAGCCAATCACATGACAGAGACGGCTGTATTTCCTGCGCTCTCAACGAATCAGAAATGACAAAACACTAAAAAACACGAACTTCAACTTGTCAGCAAACAGAAGGGGGAGGGAACCAACATATGGCAGTCATATTTCTGAAGCTGAAATAATGTGTTAGACGTATTATTGTGTTGTTTACCTCGCAGAAGGTAATTGGGTTTAAATACTCTTTGCTTGGACATTTATACTGATTCATATACGTCAGTGAGGAGCGTTTTGCCATTTTTTTGCTGAAAAAATGTAGCGGGCTAGCATGCTAATATAACTGTACTGTAAAGACGGTTAGCGAGCTGCTGCTCGATTATATTAGGGGGGCTTTACTGCGTACTTGCTTTTTAACTTTGACAACATAAAAACAGGTGAATAAACTGCTCCTCTAATAATGCATAACATGTTTGTAATGCCAGGAAACTGAAAATCTGCGATACATGTGCATTGATAGTGCGCTGTGATGGGAAGGTCCCAGAAAGTTTGAGGTTTCAGGAAACTGCAATGGCGTGAGGGGGAGACAGTTATGACAGCAGGTCGAGGAAGCCATGATCCGAACAGAGCAACTCTCCCCAAATAACAACCCTGCATCGGGCTTTATGCTATATAATGATTAATCGCAGTGATCCTTTTTAAAAATAAGCTTGTTGCTTATAATATTGCGGCAGGGTGACATTGACTACTAATTAATAGTTGCTTTGTTTTCTTATTCTTATTTTTTTCACCATTAAGTTATGATTTGGACATTAAAGATAGGCCTGCATGAGCGCATTTGTGCACTCAACAACAGGTTAATTGTTTATGCCTAGTTCTTTCGTTTGGGATTTTTTTGCGTAAATGAAATCTAACCGTTCATAGATACGCGAATACTTAATGTAATTTTAAATAGAGTGTGTAATTAAATGTTAACGTGCCTTTACATGATACAAGTGTACCATTATCTCACCTTGTGCATTCCTTTAGCCTTTTACCGTCATTATTGGCGTCTTGTTATGATCCATCCATGCTGTTCATTTTCTGAACTGAAGCCCTGCTCGTGGGGGGCGTGTCAAAGACTCAGCGCGGGATGTTGTTAGCATTGTTATGCAAATTATGCTGGAAGAACTCTAACCCTCTCTGTATGTTTCATTTATGGGATTGTTATTATTATTATTTATAATAACAACAAATATTATTATTATTATATATATAACTACATATAATACGTATAAAGAAAGAGTTTTAAATAAAGTAACTTATTTAATAATGTATGTTTACTTTATTTGAGCGGATGAGTTAATAATAATAATAATAATAATAATAAATCAATATAAGAATATACATTTAAAGGTTTGAGCAGTTCAATTTGATACTAACTCATATAGTAAGTATCAGTGTTCCCACAGTCATGGAAAACCTGTAATAATCAGGAATTTTCAAAATGCTGTTTTCCAGGGAAGGAAAATAAATAAACAAATAAAAACTATGAAACTTCATTAGTCAAAAAGTGTTGCCCCTGATATATCATAATACTACTGCATACATTTCCTCAGTATTATGATTATAGGTTATTTAATGATGCAATAAGCCACAATAAACTGTAATGCATAATACTATACTAAATATCATAATACTAACTGCATACATTTCCTCAGAATTATGATTATAGGTTATTTAATGATGCAATAAGCCACAAGAAACGAATGCACAGCGCCTCATGGCTGTTTTGGTACCAATAAACGCAAAACGCTGTCATATTGGATCTGCCAAACATTGTTTGAGTGAATCCATCATTTACAGTAGGTTCAAGTTTTTCTCCATTTCCCCCCCAGATTCCCAGCTGATAGATGTCCACCCCAATGAGCCACCGGTTGGGATGTCCCATGCTGGCCCCTCACCAGGTGCTGGCCTGTCTCCGGGGCCCATCCTAGGGCCCAGCCCTGGACCCGGCCCATCTCCTGGCTCTGTACACAGCATGATGGGCCCCAGCCCAGGGCCCCCAAGCGTCCCGCATGCTATGCAGGGCCAAGGGGCTGGAGAGTACTCACAGGACATGCAACCAATGCATAAGGTAGAGGATCACTTTTGACATTGATTATATTAGAATAGATCAATAGTTGTCAAGTAAATGCAAAAACAGAAAAATAACATAAGTACATGTAAATGTAAAAGAACTTGTTGCAGGTTCAAACGGTCTTTTTGATGTTGCCATTATGCCTGCAGTATGTATGACTAATCTCCTGCCTCTGTTCAGCCAATGGAGGGAATGCATGAGAAGGGGATGGGAGACGATATGCACTATGGCCAGATGAAGGGGGTGGGCATGAGATCCCTGCACAGTGGCATGGGTCCTCCACAGAGCCCTATGGATCAACACAGTCAAGGTGCAATTACTTATAAGCCATAATTTAATAACAAAGCAGAAAGCACTCAGCGGTTATACTTTTAACCTTAATTATAGATCATTATAGAGGCTCTTATTCTTCTGCCATTGAAGGATTTTAGTCTACAATGGCCTCAGAGTTAATTAAGACAGTTATCCGATAGTGTTTATTTATTTATTTTTGTGCACTTATCTTTGGTGCTGCCTTTATGTTACACTACTTATCCTCATATGCTCATACCTATGAACCTTTTTTTCTTTACTCTCTTCATTACCAAGAAGGGAACTTTTTCTTTTATCTGTACCTTTTACAGTTCTAAATTAATCTTTAAATGTTCATAATTAAATATTCTTCAATTTACTAGTTATGGGTATAGTTCAAAAGTTGTTGATAGTAACCCTAAAGATGCGGTCACATTACCGAAATTTCATTAAAATTTGATGGGCAAAAAGGTTGATTGTCAATAGTGTAGAGATGCATGAAGCACAGCTCACACGGAAGTCACTTTCAAACCAAGCAGCTTTCTGTTGTTCATCATGGTGAATTTGTGTGAGCAACTTGAACCCTTTTCAAAATCTGTATGGAGAACTTTTTTGCAGTCATGTGAAACTGCAGTCAGTGCACAGATTTTGCCCACAAAATTTCACAGAGCAATGGTCAATGTGACCGCACCATAAATATTATTTAATCGTGCACATGTTTTTATGCCAATTAAAATTTGTACGCTACGCATAAAACAAATAGCCAGAACTTTTGAGAAATACTCACAAAACTCATATCAGTCTTCTAGAAAAATATTAAAAATAAGAGAAAAAGTAGACGAAACAACTGACATAAACAAACAACTGACCAATTTAACCACAGTCAGGTTCATAACTACAGGATACATATATATATTTTTGCTTATTAGGATACATGTCCCCTCATCCCTCACCATTGGGCCAGGTGTCAGAGCATGTGCCTAGCCCTATGTCAGGAGGAGGGCCGACCCCGCCGCAAATGTCTCAGGGTCAGTCGCCCATGATGCCCATGGATCCGCAGGGGATGGGACAGCAGGCCAGGGGTCAGTCTGCCTTCAGCCCAATCCAGCTACAGCAACTCAGGGCTCAGATCCTGGCTTACAAGATCCTGGGCCGTGGTCAGCCTCTGCCCGAAAATCTGCAGTTAGCTGTGCAGGGCAAGAGGAGCCTACCCACCATGCAGCAACAGCCCGTCAATACTGGCCCCTACAACAGACCTCCAGGTGAATATGGTTTTTGCTATTTTGGTATTAGCCAGTAGCCCTTTATGTGCAGTTTTCTCTTGTACAATTTATAATTATTTTAAGCCTGTTGCAGCCTGAGTGTGTTGCATGCAAAATTGGTAATCATAATCATAATCATGCAGTTCTTTTTCTTAAAATATTCAATCTTGTGCTGTTTTGCTAGGTATGCCAATGCCTCATGGAGGGCCTGCGACTGGCCCGTGTCCCTCTCCAGCCATGCAGACTCTTACCCAGAGCTCTGGGCCAAAACCGTGGCCTGAAGGTGAGTGTGGGATGCATTTTTTTTATTTACTTTTTATTATACAGACAGTATTTTTATTATAAAAACAGATGGGGAAAAAACATTGTTTGCACTTTCTTCTTCTTTGCCCTACATTTAACTGACCATTTAAGTAGTCTGGCCAGTGGCTCAAATTTTTTATTTATGGCCCCACCCAATAAATAAATAAATAAAAAAAAATAAAAAGTGTTGTTGTTGTTTTAACCATGCAACATTGTATTCTAATAAATAAGCCACCAAAATGTTAGGTACCTCTGCAATTTCACAATTCTCGACTGATTCCAATTTCGATTCCACAGCAAAAACTACTAGCCTAACTAAAAACTTCAAAAATGACTGAAGATAAGCTAGTCTTCAATAATAAAACAAGAACAAATTAACAAAATTCAAGCAACACCTCAAATAAATACAACAGAACATAGATACAAGTTAATAAACAGTGCATTAGTTTTTCAGGTAAGTTTAAAAGTATTCAGTTACAGGAATTAAAAAATCAAATGTAAAATAACACATATTTAAATTAAATTAAATATAGATGAATCCTTGTTAAAGTAACACTAAGTAGTTTTTCAACCTTCATAATATATTTCCAAGACACTTGTGATGGTACATCTACTTAAAATAAGTTAAATGACACGTCTGCCATAGCCTGACGGGGTCTGTATCGCTTTTACTGGCACTATGTAACTTCGGGTTTCGGGTAGGAACCCGTGCACAAAAAGAACTACAAAATTCGACTGCTTTACGTCAAGCGCTACAATAGTCATTATTTCGTTTTTCTTCGTTTCTGATGTCGCAATACATCATCCTTTCATGAAATCATGTAACATACTCTACCTTGTCTGTGCGTGCGACGGTAGGCTAGATTATTTACGACAGCGGCAATGGACAATTTTGTTTCCAACCAGTAGGGCGACCGAAGAGGAAAATTTACTTGGTGTTACTTTAAAGCTACAAAATTTGTTCAGTCAAGATCAGTGAGTGATTTTCTCTTTGTCTTTTGTTGTTTGATTAACATCAAATGATGTGACAGACCTCATGTAGGGCTGCACTATTATGACAAAAATCATAATTGCCGATTATTCCCTTGAAATTGTAATTGCGATTATTAATTACGATTATCACAATTTACATTGAATATACCGTAATTCCTCAAATAAAGACCGGGGCCTTTATTTAACTGAACTGCAGATAGTAGCCGGCTTTTATTTGAAGCAGGCTTTTATTAGAGGCAGGCCTTTATTTCTAATTCGCGATCCCCGCCCGCCCGTCAGCCAACTTTCCATGGTGACGCGTCATGCTTGGCACGTGTTCACCACAGTCAAAATAGTGCTGTATGACAGATGTAGCGCTTTTATTTCTAAATATTAACAAACTTGCTTACCATGTCATCAACTATATTCTATTCTGACTCTCAATTCAGTGTAAGTGAGTTTGTTTTGTCGTTTAAAACCCTTTATAATCGATCCTGATCTGTAACGTGAGATCGGCACCGGAGTTCAGAGACTCCTGTCTGTTGGATTTGTACGTTACACAGCGCGTGAATTCTTCAGTTTCTCCCGAAATGCATGAAAGTAAGTGGCCGGTGAACTGGAGAAGAATAGAGTAAACTTTATACTTACACTGTGTATCTGATATGAATAAAACACGTCGCCAAATATATTTGAATGGATTATTGCTGCGTCCATAGACACCATTGTGTATTTTACTAACTATAAATGTATTGTTTTGCTATAAATCTTATCTATTTAAATGTCTGAAACCTAAAATAAACGTGGTTAAAAACACTGAATAGTAGTTGTGATATATGACAAGCGCTGAGCGCGTCCGTCTTTGAGTGTACACTAATTTTTCCCCGGCCTTAATTTGAGACCGGCCTTTATTTGTCCGCGTTGACCACGCACCCGGCCACTATCAGAGGCCCGGCGTTTATTTGAATACCGGTTTTTATTTGAGGAATTACGGTATAGGCATATATATATACATATTAATGTTTACACAAAAATTGTTAACACACACACAAGTGCTGTCCCCCTTTACTTAACATACTGTACACATAAATTGTAAGAAAATGACTAATAGTAAAAACTACTAATAGATAAACATTAGGACTATGCCAAAGCAATTAAATTGCAGTCCCAAAAAAGTTTTTGTTAATACAATGTTGATATGAGCCACCACAGTCATTTAAAAATATAAAAAATTACACAAAGTGAAAATAAAGTGGCATTTTGGGGTTATGGAAACGACCAAAATGCCACAATACAAACAATACAATACACAATACAAACAAGAACTGTTAATGAAACAGCTGAATAGAATGAAAATCGTGCCTGCATGCAAATCCTTCTCAGCTAACACGCGATTTATTGGTATTTTACTTTTATTTCGTGACTTACTAATTTACATTGCAACGAGGTTGCATGCTCGTGGTTTCTTTTGCACTTTATACAGTGAAGTGAAACACAGCGCGCACCGCCGCATTTGCGCATACAATTGAAGAGTGCGTGCTACGAGCACAGGACAGTAAAGTCCGTTTTTCTGAAGTGAAAGACTTTTTATTTCAGCGTCCACTTACGTCACTGCATGGTATGTCATATTGTGCTGGTTTTTCTGAAGTAGTCGTGATTCGCCTCTCATAACATAAATGCTCTAAACTAGGGATGCACCGATATCGGGCCCGATACTGAGCTCATGTACTTGTACTCGTACTCGTAAAAATGCCCCGATACATGTGTACAGTGTCAGAAATTATAATAGGGATAAAATAAAGAAGGCTGTATATGAAATAAATGTACCTTATCAGTGGAATATTAAACAGAATATATTAACGCGTCGCATATCTGGTGCGCAAGCTGATAAGAGAAAAACGCTCAGAGGATTGAGCGCGCTACGACACAGACGCGCGAGCTGGTCGAGCGCATCCCTTTTTCACAGACGTCAGTGGAAAGTTTGTAGTTCAGTCGGATGTCAATGGCAAATCAACTAAAACGAGGCATGTAGCTTATTAATAACGTTAACTGAGAGAGAGAGAGAGAGAGAGAGAGAGAGAGAGAGAGAGAGAGAGAGAGAGAGAGAGAGAGCACTTCTGTTGAATGCAGTTGATTGCGGATCGTTCACTCAGCACATGTTATTTGGATTAAAACTAAATCGTATATGTAAGTAAAACATGAACTGTTACCTTACTTATGTTTAACGAGTGGTTGCCTACATTATTACAGGACATTTGCAGGTCAAGAATTTCCATGAACTTCAAACATCCACAGCGCGCGCCCCGAAAACCACCAGACAGCGCGCAAATACTGAATGGAAGTCTTTCACGCATTGCGCTTGTACGGAGGAATTCACACAAAACTATGTAAAAACACCTGTCTCGGCGAGTATCCTAGTAAAAGTCTGTTATATATATCAAGTGAACGTAGACAGTATTATTCAAATGGCGTCAGTGCGTTTGTGCGTTCGGCCTTAAAGGGGCGGCACTTTAATAAATCTGCTGCTGTGTTTTAATGTTAATCAAACAAAGGACAAATAAATTACTCTCTGCTCTTGGCTAAATAGGCTACCTCTATCAACTTTACAAAAAGATCCATATATATTTAATTTATACAGTAATGAATATGCAGTGCATGACATATTTGTTGAACTAATTAAGTTTAAATTTAATAAACAACTAATATGATTGATATTATTTTGGTTTCTCTACCAATACATTTAAAAATTACAAATGCATGAATTGAAAATTAATTGAAAATTAAAAATACAGGTATCGGTTACGGTATCAGTATCGGCGAGTACCAAAAATGAAAGTATCGGTATCGGACTCGGTCTGGAAAAAGTGGTATCGGTGCATCCCTACTCTAAACACACACACGCAGTGTGGATTTTTTTTTTTTTAATCGCGGCTTTGAACGATTACGTAATCGTGGCATCAGTAATCGTAATCGCGATTAGAAATTCGGTCAATTGTGCAGCCCTAACCTCATGTATGTTTTTTAGGCTGCTGTCTCTTTAAGAGCTAATGCATGAATCCAGTATACTGATAAACATGCGTTTTCTTTCTCGTCTGTTTACATTCTGTAAAAGACATAACCGACAGTATTTGCGTGAATGCTCGCAAAGAAGGGCATTTTGACAGTTTTGTTGTATGTATTTTTCCATGCAAGTGCAAGAAGACGTGAAAGAGAACTCAATTCAGTACTTACACGGAATTTTGTTCTCTTTTAAGTCTTTAAAACCATTTAAATGGTTAAAATCACCTGAATGTTTACATTTACATGGCGATGCAGCGCTGGCCCGATTGGGCAAATGACAGTTCCGCGTCTTTCATGCTGGCCCCGGGCCATTGGGCAGTCCTTTATGTCGAGCCCTGTAAAACCACAAAAACAAATAAAAAACAGATCTTACAATTCCAACACAACAGTTTTATGTAGTCATACAGTCACAGATGTTTTTTTCCCAAATCCAAATCCATATTCTGGTTAAGCTTGAAGAAGACATTTACATAATAGAATATTTCTGTATACATGATAATCAGCATATTTTGAGTTAAGACACATGTGCACATTCTTGCCCTGCTGCTCACTCTTGCCATATATTTATGGATCATTTAGTAATTAAACCAAAGCAGTCCCATTTATGCACATAAAAATGGCAGAAAAATTTACATTTGAAAGTAAGCCAGTAACCTTTCTAAAAACAAGACATTTACAAAATCTATATCTCGATTTATGTTCATTTCTTTTTATGTTTGGATGTAATGTAATATAGTCTTCTATTTGCTATAGCTCAAATATGTCAAATTCAGATTTATATGTAATATTCTTGTGCACATAAACATGGTCAAAATGCTCTATATAAGTGAAACTTTGAAAAAGATTAAACTTTTAAATGAAAATGCTAAGGGGCAACCTTACAAAGGTTCAATCCCCTCTAATATGCTCTCAAATGACTGTATTAATTCATGGAGTGCTATCTTCATGCCATAGGAAAGTCACTGAAGTACACACAAATTAAATATCATTGTTCATCTTTCTTTTTCAAGTGGTGAGTTAGTCTGGTTTAATTCTAATGCGCTGCTTATTGGCTATCGTTTTGTAAGATGCAGTTGATGTCAGGTCAATTGACGTTTTCACTGCATTTTATGAAATGCCCTCATGGCGGTTTCGGAAACTGATTGATTGACCACAGCCAGAGATACAGACCCAGAGACTTTTTTTTTTCTTTTCTGAACACACTCTTGTATCATCTCTTGTGTGCATGCTCTCATTTAGGGATTGCATGCCCTTCATGCAGTTTCTTTAAAGGCATTGAACTTGACTTGAAACAGGTCGTAAGAGTTTTGGTAAGAGTTTTCATTTCAGAAGTGGACGTCAGTTCACACTGTGCTTTGAACTATCTTAAAACCCGCCAACAACAGCTTTGATGTCCTCTTTGAGTAAGATCAAACATCCTAACGACAATGGACTACTGAAATATATGACATTACTTATGCTGTTTCATTATGGCTCATTATATTGATCGATCTGACAACAGCATTGTGCATCACTAGAAGCTTAATGCATTTTTGCATTCAGTAGCATTTCTTTGACAGACATGATTTTTTGATAAATCTCAAAAGACATTCACAAAGCACATCTCCTGTCTTTTCAGGTCAAGGTGCAGAGACCCCCAGCACTCCACAGAAGCTGGCGGTCCCAGCGCCCAGCAGCAGACCCTCTCCAGCTCCCCCGCTGGCCCCCACCGGTACACAACCTGTGCCCAGCACCTCTCTCACCTCCCAACCCCAACCTCAGCCACCATCTGGACCAGGCCAGCCCTCTCCCATCATCCAGCTCCAGCAGAAACAGAATCGCATCACCCCGATTCAGAAGCCTCAGGGTCTGGACCCTGTCGAACTCTTGCAAGAGAGGGAATACCGGTATGTAACGAGTAATTAATTTCAACCTAATTTACACTGGTCATTAATTGCATTTTTTCACTTTATGATGTTTTGGGTGCACTTATAATGTTAGGACCATTATTACATCAAAAATGGTTCTTAACTTAAATGTTTTTAGCCCTCTAATTTAAAGTAACACCAAGTAACTTTTCCTCTTCGGTCGCCCTACTGGTTGGAAACGAAATTGTCCATTGCCGCTGTTGTAAATAATTCAGCCTACCGTCGCACGGACGCTCGCTGTTTATCCAGCATCGGCTTTAGAATGAACGATGTCCACAGACAAGGTAGAGTATGTTACATGATTTCATGAAAGGATGATGTATTGCGACATCAGAAACGAAGAAAAACGAAATAATTACTATTGTAGCGCTTGACGTAAAGCAGTCGAATTTTGTAGATCTTTTTGTGCACGGGTTCCTACCCGAAACCCGAAGTTACATAGTGCCAGTAAAAGCGATACAGACCCCGTCAGGCTATGGCAGACGTGTCATTTAACTTATTTTAAGTAGATGTACCATCACAAGGGTCTTGGAAAAATATTATAAAGGTTAAAAAACTACATAGTGTTACTTTAAACACTGCATTTAAAGGGGCGTGCCTCAGTGTAAACGCCAACTGCTATGATTGGGTAGCTTTTTGCATATGAAATAAGTATTGCATATTGAACTCTTTTGGAAGTTATACAGTACCGTATATGTTGCTGCATTACTGTCTGGTCTATATATTTCCGAAAAAGTCTGTTTGGAAAACCTGCGTCAAATTGGCAGTAGTTTACCAGTAAAACTCTATTGTGAAATGAACCGAAAAAAACAAACAAATAATGCTCTACTGGGACATTCACATAGAGACAGAGCGCAACGCGTCATAATCTGGGGGATGGGGGGATGGGGGTGGGGGACAATCCAACTGTCTCCATTGATTTTGCATTGCGAGAGGCTGCCTCCTTGTCATTTCTTGCTTCTAACAAAAGACAGAATAATGCCTAAAAGCTGCTATGTGACAAGGTGTACAGCAAACAAGCTAAGAAACCCATAAATAAGTTTTCATAAGCTGTCGACCCTAAAAAAACGAGCGTTTGAGGACATAAAAGTGGATACAGGCTGGAACGAATGGGTAAATTGAGGGATCCTGACACTCAGTATGCACTAAAAATAAATGAAGAAGTAGGCATTGTTCTATGTCTGTGCAGGCAGTGTGGCGCTGATGTATTCATCTGTATTACATCCTAATTAAAAAATTAGTCATTAGTTGTTTTTGGACTAATGAGGAAATTTTGAGCTCTGAAACAGTATGGTCTTATAATACAATGAGGTCTTTAATTTCAAAAGATCAGGAAAGTTTTGATTTTTTTTTATTCATTACCTCTTTAATTTACAGTTAAAGGCAGCTAAGTTTTACCACACATTACCACAGCTAGACAATCACATTTGAGTACAGATTCAAGCCTGTTAACCTATCATCCATTGGTCTCCTGTCTCTAAAATGTCATCAGAACTATTGTTGTTTTGGGGGTTTTGTGAGCTGTAATGAATGTTAGAGGAGGGTGAGGAACCCTCTGAGGTTTCTGAAAGTTCCTCAGAACTTGGTTGATTACACTGGCTTGCACTATCTGAAACAACAGAAAGGTGTTAATTGTTTGATGTACCTTGAGGTCACCAACATGCACTTTTTTTAACACCGTCTGTACCATCTATTTTTTTTATGTAGTGAAAGTTTCAGAGCTTGCTGGTGATTTAGAATTTGGAGAACTCTACGGTTACTAGAAATTATTAATGTCTAGAAAGTTCACCTTCAAAGACGTCTCTGTTCAACAATAAGTCTGGTGGTATGTGCTTGTTTGATGGTTTTTGCTTTCATTTTTTCACTTAATGACCACTAGACATCTCTGTTATTCTTAAAAAAAAAGATAGTGCTAGTATTCAGTACATCTGTCCTTCTCATTTATGTTCAAAGACTTCAGGCCAGGATTGCTCACAGAATTCAGGAGCTGGAGAATCTTCCGGGGTCGCTGCCACCTGATCTGAGGACGAAAGCAACCGTGGAGCTGAAGGCCTTAAGACTGCTCAACTTCCAGCGGCAGGTTTGTCAATGACATGACACTCATTTTTTGTTAAAAAAGCAAGTATATGAGCCTCTTTAATAATGAGCATTTTTATGTTATAAATGCTATTATTCTGTATAAAATTTGTGATATTTTTTTCGGGGGCATACATGCAACTGTCTAATATCACAACGAATAAAATAAATAAAACAAAATTCTTGAAAAGAACATTTATTAAGTAGTTTAGCATAATCTATAAACAACTGCTTTTTAATATTAATGTCACATGGTGCAAAGATATTTATGAAATAATATTTCATGAAATTTGTTAAATGTCTTTTTGTGTGTTTTTTTAAAAATAGGAATTACTAGTTTTTAGGATGTAAGGAAATTATGTTATGTCTTTTTTATTGATGGTCACACCATCAATCATTTTTAGATTTATAGAATTTAAGCTTTAAAAAAAGAAAAAAAGGAAAAGTGTTTCTGAACAATTAACATACTTGCATATCTTTGACCCAGAAATATACATGTCAATAATAATAATGAAAATAATAAGTGCTTTAATAATTTTCTCTTTCACTGGTGCATATAATTGATACAATTTAGATAAAAGGATATTTCCAGTAGTTTATTACACATCAATTGGGAGACACTTCTAATGAAATTCTCTCACGTTTGCCTTTGCTTTACAAGTCATGAAATCATTTACAATAATACAGGTGAAAATTGCTTATGCATCTTTTTGATTTGCTGGTTCCATTGAGCTTTGTCCTCACATTGTGTGGATGGTGATAGAGTCCAAAGTTGTGCTATGAATCTTTAATTTACGCTGTGCAATGAAATGCACCATTAGAGGGCACCCTTGTTGTATTTCGTTGCATTCAGTCTCCTCACAATTCACAGCCTTGTTTTGCTATAATTAACTAACTATCATGAACAAAATATGTGTGAAATGCATCAGAATATGATTATCATTTGATGAAGCTCATTAGCTTAATGCATTTTGCCACAGATGACTATGATTGTTTTTTTTCTCTCTCAGCTGAGGCTAGATGTTGTAGCCTGCATGCGCCGAGACACAACTCTGGAGACGGCCCTGAACTCCAAGGCCTACAAGCGCAGCAAGAGACAGACCCTGAGAGAAGCTCGCATGACTGAGAAACTAGAGAAGCAGCAGAAAATCGAGCAGGAGAGGAAGCGCCGACAGAAACACCAGGTGATCAATGAATGATCAGTGTACTAAGTGATCAAATACATGGACTAAGCATACTCAATATATTGATAAAACAATGGACAAGCTCCCACAGCAAAATGTGCAAATTCATGTGCTTACATATTGACTACTGATAAAGTACAGGGCTTCATACTATGACCAAATGGTAACATTTTGTAACCATTTTTCCTGCCGGTGTGACAAAATTTTGTTAGAGGATGCACTGATGCCACCAGCACGTTGCTAAACTGATAAGACCTGCCATTTCTGTTACATATGAGAAACATCAAACGGCAAATGAAACGCAACTGCACTACTCGTTTGAGTTGTGCTGCGAGGACCGCTTATCAGCTCGGGGCAGTAAAAGACTCGCGGGACGATCTTGAGCATGTGACACCATTACTACACAGAGCTGGGATTAATATGATCTAATGGGACGCATTCAAATTCGGGCCAGAATTCTGTTATAAAACACACATACTGTATCATATCAAACAGCGCTGACGTGGAAACCAGGAGAAACCTTGTGCCATGAAGTTATAGAAAGCATTTCAGTCCTCAAATCACCAACATTCACCATGGATTTAATGTAGTAACGCTAACCGTAACCACTTATTGTGGCAGAATTAGTCTAATGTTTTTTTTTTTTTACATTAGGTTATTCATATCAGGGTTCGTACAACCTTTTGAGAGTGAAATTCAGGCACTTTTCAAGGGCTTTCATGTACTTTTTCCAGCACTTCAGTTCAAACCTCATTCAAACCACTTCAATATTATCTAAATATAATGTTATTTTTAGTGTGATGATTTTTAAAACTAAAAGTTTAAAAATGTAGGAAAACTAACACTTTGTGGCAAACATTTTTTATTTATATAAAAAAAGAAAAGACATGAAATTACCACTATAACCAGTAGATGGTGACAGAGGAGCACATATTTGTCATTTCCACTCCCTAATATAGGGAAAAAAGTAGGAAGTCACAAAGTCTCAATTGTGACTGAATTACACAGAAAACAAGTAAAGAGAGTTCCTTTTATAATCACTGAAGCTGTCTGTCAGTTCAGTATGATACAATAGAAGATCATTGGTCAATTTAAGAGTATAGAATATTAAAATGTTCCATATAAAGATGAGGTTTTTGCACGTTACTGTTGTTAATTATTTTTTATTTATCTGCATATCAATTTAAGTTCAGTGCTTCACTGTTAAATTTCCAATAAACAAACATGTAATTTTATTAGCAACTGCATTTATTAATGCAAAACAATAGTAATTTTATGGTTAAATTAACTTTATGATAAATTTCCCCCCCGCTACCAAATCAGGTGTTGGCGCCACCATCTGGAGAACTTAGTGGCACCAGTGCCATTGCTTTCAAATGTTAGTCTGGAGCCCTGAGGAGCTTTTAAGAGCGGTCATATCATGAGGAATCAAATTTCTGAGGCAATAAGAAGGATCTAGGATAACGCTCTCCTAAACACCAGAATAACTATGGAGACTAAAAGGATTGAAAATTGCTCTTCCTGGCAGTGTGCAAGACCTGACCATCTGCCTGACCTTCTGAAGATTCCTCGCTTTAGAAACAAGTGGCTGAAGTTTATTATTGAACCTGTTATTTTTAACTTCACCAAAGAAACCTGGAAATAAAAAAAAATCTGTTTCCACAAAAATATTCAGCAGCACAACTGATTTCAACATTTCAATAAGAAATATTTTTTAGAAGAAAATCAGCATATTATAATGATTTCTTAAGGATCATTTGACACTGAAGACTGGAGTAATGATGCTGAAAATTCAGCTTTGCCACCACAGTAATTACAGTTATTTTAAATTGTAATAATATTTTACAATATTACTGGTTTTACTGTATTTTTTCTTTAAAAAAAAAACATTAAGCAAAAAAAAAACATCTGAAAGAAAATGAGGAGTTTTAAAGTGTCTTTGCTCTTTGATTCATGCTGTGTCATTTTTTACTTCTTATAGGAGTATCTCAACAGCATTCTGCAGCATGCAAAAGATTTCAAGGAGTATCACAGGTCCATCTCTGGAAAAAATCAAAAGCTGTCCAAGGCCATTGCTACCTGGCACACTAACACAGAGAGAGAGCAGAAGAAGGAGACTGAAAGAATCGAGAAAGAGAGGATGAGGAGACTGATGGTATGAAGCACCATTTCTAGCAACAACTTTCTGTTTCATTGTCTTCGCTGCCTTCGCATTCAAAATGGGCATACACCACAACATACTGTCCAGTTCTTGAACAAACCACTTAACTGGTGCTTTTCCTTCTATTGATCATTAATTCATTATTTTTAATAAATTACTTTAATGATTTAATTAGCTGATTGTGATTGGTGATTCACTCTGAATCAAACACAGAGACTGAACTCACTACTACACTGAATTGGCTCAGATGACTTTCTCGCATAAGTCTCGAACTGAGAACTAGTACTGTGTTTTAAAATGTTAAAAATGTAAAATAAAAAACATAAAGAGACACATTTTCCCTTAAAGATTCTCATAGGCTCTCTTTCTGTTTCCTAGGCTGAGGATGAAGAAGGTTACAGGAAGCTAATTGACCAGAAGAAGGACAAGCGTCTTGCCTACCTTCTTCAACAGACAGATGAATATGTGGCCAACCTGACTGAGCTTGTCTATGAGCACAAGGCTGCTCAGGCTGCAAAGGAGAAGAAGAGGAAGAGAAAGAAGAAAAAGGTATAGAAAATAATCCATAAAATCACTTATCCTCAAGTATGATGTAGTAAAGTATATAGTTTTATTAGGTTCAATTTTGTTTATACCACTGTGTTTTTTTTTTTTTCACGATCATCAAACACTCAATGCTTGCTTATTTCTGTCATGTTTAACCTTCAGAAGGAAGCTGGTGACGCCGAAGGAATGGGAGCCATCGGGCCTGATGGAGAGGTAAGTAAATTGCTATGAAAATGAAAGCAGACTAGATGTGAATAACTGACTGATGTTTGATCCTAATGGTAAACTCTGTCAAACCTAATCTAACATAGCCTGTCACAGAAAACCTGCTTTTATGTTTACTTATTCGTGCAGCCCATAGATGAAAACAGCCAGATGAGTGAGCTGCCAGTCAAAGTCATTCAGACAGAGACTGGGAAAGTGCTGCAGGGGACAGATGCCCCCAAGTCCAGTCAGTTAGAGGCTTGGCTCGAGATGAACCCTGGGTAAGCTGTCCTCACATTGCATCCTCTGTGTGTCTGGTAATTGAAAACATTTCCATAAAAGTATGACCAGTCACTTGGATTGAGCTGTGAAGCTGCAGTGAGCCATGAGTTTACAAGCACTTTTTGGGAAGAAACTAATGAAAGGGATGCACTGAAATTTTAGTCACTGTAGAAAAGGGAAAATATGCTACTTCACTACTCACCAAATAAATAAATACATAGACACTGAATATAATTTGTGTAGAAATTATTGTGCATGCATATCATCCTAAAGCCTCTGCTAAGAACACAATAATACTAATAATAATAATAACACAATAATATATTGTAAAGACTCGATATACCGCCCAGTCCTAATGGAGGTGCCGCAATAATGTGCAGTATGTGAAAAATAATGTTTTTTTTTAACATTAAAGCATGTTGACCTATTATAGTACAACATTCTGAGTGCAACGGCCACAACTCAACATCCAGTCAAGTCATAGAACCAAATCCCTGCCTTGCTTTTTTTTCTTTTTCAACAGACAGGGAATGTCAGGGAATAAGGGAATAAAATTCAGTTGTGAACTGAATGACATTTTATTTTTGTGTAACCACTTATGAAATCTTAAAAAATTACATAGATAGAATAATGTTACAATTTTGCAAACATTTGCTTTTTCATGTGTCCATGCATTTTGGTTAAAAAATATCTATCCAACAGAGACTGTAGCTTTGTGCAAACCTCTTGTGTACCATATTTTAATTTAGCTATGGGGGGAAAAGCTTTGTTAACAAGCACCTTTTTAAGCTTGTGTTGTCAATAAACCCTTTTCACGCTTCAAGTGTTTACTAGTGCATTATGCCCTTTTAAACAGCTATGAAGTTGCTCCACGGTCAGACAGTGAAGAGAGTGGCTCGGAATTTGAAGAGGAGGTGAGTGTCCTCTTATTTCTGATCATTGAGCATTATCAGCTCCTTGGTGTGGAGTGAGTCATACATAAGTACACAAACTCACACACATTATTATCCTTTTCTCTGCATTCATAAAGCATCTCCCATAAGCTTTTTCAGTATCTGCCTTAGTAGCCTCTTTCTTTTCAGAATATGCCACTATATTGTGTAACTCAAGCAATCACAGTGCATTAAATGAGCTTAATCCACTAATACTCCTTTTTAGGATGATGAAGAGGTGGTCTCCAGAGCCGAATCCGAAGAAAAGAAAGTCATCGATCCCAACGGTGATGAAGTATCTGAAAGAGCAGCCAAGCACATCATAGAGTATGTTGCCTGTTCTCACTTCAAAACAAAAAATGCCTTGTTGAACTTAATATATACAGGGGGGTTCAAAAGTTTCTATTTAGCAAATATCTGATTTTCTACACTTTTTTTGCATTGCAAATTATATTATCAGTTTGACGAGTACAGCGAAAAGTGGAATTTAAAGGGATGTTTCACCAAAAAATACTCACTCTTAAGTTGTTTCAAAGTTGTATTCATTTCTTTCTTCTGCTGAACACAACTGGAGATATTTTGAAGAATGCTTGTAACCAAACATTTGATGGGACCCATTGACTTCCATACCCCAAATCCCCCCCCCCCCCCCCCCCCCCCCCCCCCCCCCCCCCCCCCCACATACTATGGAAGTCAATGGGTCCCATCAAATGTTTGGTTACAAGCATTCTTCAAAATGTCTTCTGTTGTGTTCAGCAGAAGAAAGAAATTCATTCATGTTTGGAATAACTTGAGAATGAGCAAATGATGACAGAATTTAAAATTTTGGATGAACTATCCCTTTAAGTATATCGACAGCTGCAGTTGAGCTGCAAGTTTAGTATGTGTAAAACCTTATGATCATGTGATCCAGCATGATTTGTGATGATTTGAGATGAGCTTCTTAAGATTCAAGGGAACCAGTAACATCTGACCATCTTTGCCAACTTTCTGAATTGAAAATAAGGATTCTTTTGAAATTTTTTGAAAAATAACCCCTGAAATTCATACATTTTATAGCATATTATAAATGCAACTTATTAGGCAAAGTTGCATTATATATATTTTTATAAGTTGCACAAAAATTTGTATAGCAAAGTAGGCTTAATCTATATACAAGACTTAACCACTCAGATATATAAAGCCTATCATGATCATTTGCCAAAAATGAACCATGTATTTGTTTAGTTCATAATAGGTTTTATTTTTAACTTAAACAAATACGTATTATACGGAACGGTTGGCAACCCATGAGGCACAAAAGCACATTTGCGCACACACACGTAAGGTCGCTCTCTCCCTCTCTGACGGTTTGGAGCTCGCGAGCTCTAGATTGTGGGAGATTTGAACTAATTTGCGGGCATCAGGGAGCCGCTATCAATATGCGGGAGACTCCTGGAACTTCCGGGAGACTTGGGATATCTGTGAACGCATACCTCTCTGTCCAATCATCTTTGAAAACTCTATTTTCTTCATCAACTTTTCTTTTCCTGGACAATGACATCCTCCACACCCATTCAAACGCTTACTGCGGTGAAGTGTCGCGTTGCACTTGCGCCCCTTTTTACAGTCTATGGTTGCGCCTGATTACGTCAAAAGTCATACGCTTACTGGATGTCATGGCAACTAAATCACGGAGGAAAACTTTAAATATCTCGCCTTCGTTTTAATTTCGGACCATCTCAAAAAATAAACAAATGATTTTAACATGCGTTTATCAAAGTAGGAAATCCACACTTTTAATCCCTTACACACAATTAGTGCTCTTGAAATACGAAATGGAGGCGGGTCCGGATTGAATTCCCTCCGGGTCCGGATCCGGACCGGAGTCCGGACTTTGAGAAGTACTGCTCTAGAGTTTACAGAGAGTGCTGTGAAATCTAAAAAGCACCCATTGAGGTTCTGTGGGTGAAAAGTCCTTATCAATGAGAAAATTCGAAGAAGAATGGGCTGACAGGAAGGCAAACTTAAAAAAAACCCACACACATTACAATAGTGCTGTGCAGGAGAGATTGTCTGATGAATGCACAACACATTCAACCTTGAACTGGATGGGTTATAGCAACAGAAGAGCACAACAGGTTTCGAAATATAAATCCATAGATGTGTTCTGCCTTGTTTCACTCTGTGGATCATGCTGATGGTGTTAGAAAATACAATCTAAGCATTGTATGAATGGCACGGTCTACTTGCATATTGTTAGTAGTCGGCAGAACCTCTGTTCACATTCACAAAAATGTGGGTGTTTTTTTGTAAAGCCATTTGTGAAGACACAAGGCATGTGCCATTTCAAGCTGATTTAAAATGTCCACCAGTTTTCAACACGAGCCTCTTTGGTGGAGTGGCAGATCATGTCAACATGGACCAGAATCTCTATAGATTTTTTCCAGCATCTTGTTGGAGACTTGCTGTGAAGACTTCCATTCTACCCATTTAAATGTATAGATTCGGCAGATGCTGAATATTCAGTATTACATTGGATTCTATAGGTTTTATCAGTACATGTGTCCTCCAGGAATTGAATTCATGACCTTTGCATTGATAGTTAATTGATAATTAATAAAGTGGCCGCAGGCTGTATATAGATCATATTGCATAGTTCTATTCCCTTTTAAAGTGTTATGTATCCAGTTTTAGTTTATTTATTCTACATAGCAAACAAACAAAAGTTTTAGTGAAAGTTTTACTGAGCTTGTAAATGTTATTGCAAGTGAACTAAGGACCTGCTCTGTTTGAACTTAATATTTAAAAAATAAACAGCTAAATAGCATTATTTGACAAATAAATACTGGGTAACATGGCAGGTTTTTATTTTTATTTTCAAGAAATTCTTTTTTTTCCAATTCAACTGCCATTGTGGTATGTGGTGTGGTAAAACCGTATGTTAAAGGATTAGCTTATTCAAAAATGGTTATTCATGAGTCAGCCTTATGTCATAAGACTTCCGTTTATCTTTAAAACACCCAGATCTTTTTGACTCCCCATATAAATCAAGCAGTTTAATTGTTTTTTTTGTTTTTTTTGAAGAGACACAATCGCTTTAAATAAACACTGATCGGCACATCCATAGAACACATCAAATATGGTAAACAGAAGCTCAACTATTCTTACTTGAGAACCAATGATTTTTGATGCGTGAACGTTTTCTTTACTTGGAATTTTAATGGATGGACCACTATGGTGAGAGAATATAAAAAATTGCTTAAAGGGTACCTATTATGGCATTTAAAATGTTCCTAATATTGTTCTGGGAGTCCACAACAACAGTTTTACGAGCATGTTATGACAAAAAAAACACTTTTGTTGTCTTATAATATGCATTTATTTTTATCTGATTTGCTCACCGACTCCCATATGAATCGTTTAGCGAGTCATTTTTCCAAACCCCGCCCTTGCGTGACGCTAATCTGTGGTGATTTAGCTACCATAGCCCAAAGTTTAGTGGTTAAAGCACATTCAGTCTTTGTTTGCGTTAGCCCAACGCATAAACATAATTGATAATGCAGTACTAAGAGGTAACGTTATAGCTATATTCTTTATGACAACTCCATTAACAACGACAAACACTTCACATATTTCAATACAACTGACGACCTATGCGCTGTGCGTACACAACACACACTTATTGAGCATGATACATAAAACATAAAAGCAACAATTAATATTAATAATACTTACAGGTTGTGATTCGGAGAAGGAAGCTGATCCAAATAAACTCGGTACTGAACCTTCAGTATCAGCCGGCTCGCAAATCCATACTTTATAGCATTTAGGTTTGTGAAGCAATCATCTTCAAAATGACGCGAACACAACAAGGTCCGGGCTATACTTCTCTGGTATAGTTGTATATATGAACACAGAACAAAGTTCGGCTATACTTCTGAGGTATAGTTGTATATATGAACTGTAGCCACTTAGTCTTCAAATGCTCCTCATTGGGCAGATGAAAAAGTTTGCTTTTGCGTCGCACTTCAAAACACAGCGTCTCGACATGTTTGTTTCCCCTGCGTCTCCGACAGGGTTGCCAGGTCTGCACAACAAAACCAGCCCAATTGCTCATCAAAACTAACCCAATCACGGCCAAAAATAGTCAAATAGCGTTCCCGGGTGTTTCCCCAATAACAATCATGTTCCAGTGGATAAAACAATCGCGTCAACCCGTGCACTACACAAACAACCCGCGGAAACAGTGCAGGCATATACGGACCTGGCAACACTGGTCTCCGAACGCAAGAAGTGGGCGTATCTTATTCAAATAACTTGTCAAGTTGACGTCAACTAGACAAAGGAAAAGCATCGTTCGTTGAACGATTCATATCAGCGACTCAGAAACGACTCTTACTTTTGAGAGACAATAACTTTGTATACGGTGAACTTTCATGTTTAAAACTTTGCAGGATGTTTTCGTTCACTTAGATCTATGTTACACACTACATGAAGGGCAATTTTCAAAAATCCATAATAGGTACCCTTTAATTTGTGTTTCAAAGATGAACGAAAGTCTTATGGAATAATAACCCTGGGTCATTCTAAACCCCAGGTAAACTGAATCCTGGGTTATCTTGCTTCACGTTTCACATTGTTTCATAATTTATACGGGGTTAACAATTAATCCTGGGTATTCAAAAGCTGACGTTTCACATTGTACATTCCTAAACCCTGGGTTAACGTTCTTATTTGCATATTTGGGGGATCAGTGCCATTGATTGGATGAACGCAGCACTCGACCTGTTTACAGTGTGAAACGCTCATTTACATGTGGTTAAAAGCAGTGTTTGGTTAAAAGCAATGACAATAACCCGGGGTTAAGCGCAGTTTGAAAAGCCCTAATGAGAATGTGTAAGTGATAACATCATTTTTATTTTTGGATGAACTATCCTTTTAATGTTGGATCCTGTGTTGCAGTTCTGCTAAGCAGGATGTAGATGACGAGTACAGTGTGCAGGCGGGAGAGACCAGCTCCCAGTCTTACTATGGAGTGGCCCATGCAGTCATAGAGAGGGTGGACAAACAGTCCACCCTTCTGATCAACGGGACCCTCAAACATTACCAGGTAAAGCAACAAATAAAACAAGCTTTAAATAGACACCTCCACAGATACATTATTCTTGGAATCCATCTTCTCTGAAGAGAGCTGTGTAGGTTTAAAATATATTTCAAGGGATTGTACTCTAGAAAGGGAAGAGGCTGCAGGAAAGAAATCACTCAGAAAGGAAATTTAAAAAATTTAGTAGCTTGTATTGAATCTGTTATCCCCTTTGGGCAGTAATGGATTTCAAAAGGAGAAACAGACCTGTTATCTCCTGTTTATCCTTTGAAAGAATTAAGTGAGCACTAGGATTCATGCTTTATTAATTCCACTCGGCATCTGTGAAAAACAATTGCATCTATTGTGCCATGTTTTGGAATCTGTGTGTCTGCTCGGTTGTCTGTTTGTGATGCTTTTAAGATATTACTGCCAAATAATGCAAATCTTTTTGTTCAGATCCAGGGTCTGGAATGGATGGTGTCTCTGTACAACAACAACCTGAATGGTATTCTGGCCGATGAGATGGGTCTGGGGAAGACCATTCAAACTATCGCCCTTATCACCTATCTGATGGAAAACAAGAGGCTCAATGGGCCGTACCTCATCATCGTACCGCTCTCGTAAGTCCAACTAGCAAGCTGTAAATAATGTGATAAGAGGTGTAATCAAGTGAAATGTTTAAGAGGATTTGCAGTGTAATGGCTTCATAAGGTAGCTAAACACTATTACACACAGTTCAGTTGACCTCTAATGACTGAAAACGCTGTGATAGTGATTTTTCGATGTTGCATTTTTAAGGTGACATATGGCAGTCCTACAAGTCACTGAACAGTTGTCATATTGATCATGCATTCTTAGTTGGACATTGAATTAAATGGTACAACATCAACTACAATATTTGTGTAATTTTTTCAATTGCAAAAGGAATTTATACAGGATATGGTGAAAATTACCCTGAGCACCATGTTTTAGCTTTAAGTTATTTTGATTGATTTGTGCATCAGCCAGAAATGTCCTCAAACAGCTTTACCTCACACCTATCATTAACTCCACGATCACACCACCACATATCATTTAGAGAAATTACTTCATTTAGAGGTAAAACGTTTATTCGTTTATTCCTTCTAGTATAACATGACAATATTAATTTTCGTTTTTTCATAGGACTTTGTCCAACTGGGTTTATGAGTTGGACAAGTGGGCACCAAGTATTGTGAAAATTTCCTACAAGGTAGTCATTGATTTTTATTATCAGTATGTATAGTTACTGTGGACAATTTAATTTTATGATGTAACATAGCATAAAGGTTATAAAATCAGTTAATTGCAATTTCTGTTTTAATTCGTCAAAGGGCACACCATCAATGCGGAGGTCTTTTGTGCCGCAGCTCCGCAGTGGGAAGTTTAATGTCCTTATAACCACCTACGAGTACATCATTAAAGACAAGCACATTCTCGCCAAGGTAAAGGCCATGCATTTACAGACATCTTTCATTTAAAGTTCATTCTTCCATTTAAAAGTTTGGGGTCAGTATTACAATTTAAAATAACTGTTTTTTTTTTGTTTTTTTTTATTTGAATATATTTTAAAATATAATTTACTACTGTAGTGGCAAAGCTGAATTATCAGCAGCATATTCCAGTCTTCACTGTCACATGATCCTTCAGAAATCATTGTAATATGCTGATTAGCTGTTTTTTTTCTCGTAATTTGTTTTAAATATAAATCCTTTTTAACAGTACAAAAGTCTTTACTGTCCGTTTAGATCAATTTAATGCATCCATGCTAAAAGTTAATTTCTTTCAACAAAAAAAACAACAACCTTACTGACCCCAAACTTTCGAACGGTAGTGTACTTTTAATCAGTTCCTGCATTCCCTGGTACTCAAACCCATGGTCTTGGAGTGGCACAAGTTTGCAGAACAATGAATGCACTAATTGTCAATTCCTTTCCAACCCCCAGATTCGCTGGAAGTATATGATTGTGGACGAGGGTCACCGCATGAAAAACCATCACTGCAAGCTCACGCAGGTGTTGAACACCCACTACGTCGCTCCTAGAAGGCTCTTGCTCACTGGGACCCCTCTACAGAACAAATTACCTGAGCTCTGGGCCCTGCTCAACTTCCTGTTGCCCACCATCTTCAAAAGCTGCACCACCTTTGAGCAGTGGTTCAATGCTCCATTTGCAATGACTGGAGAGAGGGTAGACCGTTATATTTCACCCTTATAGATTTACCATCCTGTTTTACACATTACAATGCCGTTTAAAGAGGTTTCTCTCTCTTGCGGATTATGCCGATTCAGGTGGATCTAAATGAAGAGGAGACCATCCTCATCATTCGCCGTTTGCATAAGGTATTACGTCCCTTCCTTCTGCGCAGACTGAAGAAAGAAGTGGAGTCCCAGTTACCCGAGAAGGTAAGGATCCATTCTGTCACACTTTTTTAATGAAAGTGGAAAAGGAGATACCAAGCAAAACAACAGTATTAATGTTTTATGTGGGGTCAGGTTAGAGTTGTCTGTGTTGCAGTTCTGTATTTTTATATTTAGAAATGTATTCTTATATTTACTATAAATAATATTTTGTAGCAACGGTTACATTTTCTATACATCTTTAAAACATTTTTACAACATTCTTTACAAAATTATTTTATTTATTTCCAAAAACAACAAAAAAGATTTATTTATTTTTTTAAATAAAGCATCTTCCAAACAAAGTTTGAATGACATCTGTTTGTCATGCGGTTGAGGTTATATTAATGCATTGGGTCTTAATTTGTCACAGGTGGAGTATGTCATCAAATGTGACATGTCAGCCATCCAGAAGGTTCTGTACAGGCACATGCAGGGCAAAGGTATCCTGCTCACTGACGGCTCAGAGAAAGACAAGAAGGTAAAAAGAGAGGCTGTATGGTAACTGTAACTGTACGTTACACTGCTGTGTGGATTAAAGCAGATGTTCGTGGGGTTTTAATTTGATGTCTTTCTTCCACAGGGTAAAGGAGGAGCCAAGACTTTAATGAACACCATCATGCAGCTGAAGAAGATCTGTAACCATCCCTACATGTTTCAGCACATTGAGGTATCGCCATATGTCTCAGTCATTAAGCTGAAATAAAATATGAATATTGATTGGAAAAATCTGAATTCTTTTGGCAGTAAACTGAAATCATTTTTAAGTTGATTAACATTATTAACCCTATGACAACGAACTCTAATCTTATCATTAGAGACCACTAACAACTATCATGATCAAACCAAATACGTTTTGATAAATTATTCTTAGAAATATCAACAAATCAGCATTATAACTTTCCAGAGCTATTGGTCTAAAAAATAAGGAAGAACATTTAAAATGTATAATTCTTTACATTTACAATAGCCTTACAATCTCTGAACAAATGACACACATCAGTTTAACAGACAAAAATAAGTTGCTTTTTTTGTCCATTCTTTGAATTTTTGGTCTACTCTGTTGTCTTCTGTGTATCAGAATAATTAATTTGTGTCAATGTGTTCATCATCAGACATACTGCTGTATCAGTGTTCTTATTTGCACATATATATTATTTAACTTGAAGAAGACACAGTGAAATATGTGTGCATGCAAGGTGCTGGTTCATGTTTGAAGAAATATGTCCATAAAAACTTGAAACACGCTCGCTCTGGTCCGGATATAAACAGTGATCCGTGTTGCGACTCTTGTTAAACTCATCACAAAGTCCTGCGCAAAAAACACTCTTCTGTGTTGTTGTTGTTGAATATTAAATATGAGTCATATTTTACCATGTGTTGGTAGTCAAACTCCAGCTTTGACCACATTGTTGGGAAAATGCAAACAACACTTTTGTTTTACTGTTTTGAGGAAACATACACTTACGAACACATATGTGTCTGAAAAACAACTCCACAAAACAGAACAGGCAGAGGTGTACAAACAGCACTGAAGTGTTTTTTCATGACTTTTGACTTCTCCTCTGTAATGTGATGGCATGCATAGTACAGTGCAATGATTGGATTAAAAGAGAAAAGCTCAGAAATTGGTTGACGTAGATGCGTACTCTCCAGGCACTGGAGCTGTTTTTATCTGATAGCGTGAAAGTTAATTGGTTCTAAAAAGCATTGGACCCCATTGACTTTTAAGGTCTGTATATAAAATATATTTTAGACCTAAAACTTCTTCATATCTATGGAGTTAAAACTTCGGTCAACAATCAAAATGAATCATTTTACACTACAGTGCCATGGTATTTTTCTACTTGTATGGCATCAGCTGTACTCAAAGTGTCTATTTTGTACTTTAGGAATCCTTCGCTGAACACTTGGGATATCCAAATGGCATTATCAGCGGGTGAGTACGGATCAAATCGACTGTTACCATGAATTGTTCATTCATCAAGTATGGATCACTAAACACATCGCAGAGCCCCTGCACTACATGACATTTTAAACATGCTATTTTGTTGTCCTAGCCCTGACCTGTACCGTGCCTCTGGCAAGTTTGAGTTACTGGACCGCATCCTGCCCAAGCTGAAGGCCACCAATCACAGAGTGCTTCTGTTCTGTCAGATGACCACCCTCATGACCATCATGGAGGATTATTTTGGCTACCGTAACTTCCTCTATTTGCGTCTGGATGGTCAGTAATCAGTGCAAACCTCCTTTTAAGTTTTCCTGTCCTCAATGTTGGGGATTTTCAATTGGTGGCCCACCACTTTTTTAATGAGTGTGATCACACATATATGCTGCCCTTTCTCTTTCATTAACACATGTTTGTTTCTGGTTGTGTCTTTCAGGAACTACGAAGTCTGAGGACCGGGCAGAGCTTTTAAAGAAATTCAACACTGAAGGCTCTCAGTTTTTTATCTTCCTGTTGAGCACCAGGGCAGGTGGTTTGGGCCTCAACTTGCAAGCTGCAGACACCGTTGTGATCTTTGACAGCGACTGGAACCCCCACCAGGTTTGTGTGATTTAGAGGAACTAGACATTCACATCCCTAGTTTACAGCTCAGCAGTGATCTGCCATTTCTAAATCCAACTTGAAAAAGATCTTATAGTATACGTGATTCATCTTGGTTGAGATAGTTGTGGAATTCAGAAATATAAAAGGAATAGTATTTTTTTGTATATAAAAGGAATTGTCTTTATTTCTCACAATTCCAACTTTTCAAATCTTGATATATGATTGTACTGTATATCTCACAATGTGACATTTTTTTTCTTCATCAATATAGCCCGGTTTACACAACGCCATTTTCCACTAAAAATTAAAAACTTTGTATGCATTTTTGCCGTTCATTTACACGACAACTGTGTTTTGGGGGCCTAAAGACGAAAACTTTTGGAAACGGGTTTCAAAGTGCACGTTTTTGAAAACAATACCATTAATATTTCCGTGTTAACTACAAAAATGTGAAACGTTGATAGCATGCACATGCGCATTACATATTTAGTCTATAGGCATGCGTGTGTGGCTTGAGTGCTCTCAATAAAATAATGCTTTTGTGCGGAGGCGTGTAGTCTTTCTTTACAAAGTGACATTTCCAACTAGTGGCCTGACATGCATAATACAGTGTTTTAGTCGTTTGCGGATCCGTAGGAATGGGAATGGTTTTGATAAGGTTGTCTGTATAAAGAAAAAACTTTTCTGTATTTAGTACATCGTTGTCATGTAAACGTACCCTCACTCTGAAGTAAAAACAGGCTTCCATATTAGTTGACAAATAATATGTACATTTTGATTTATTAGCATTAGAATTGTTGGTTAAAAATTATAGGACCGTATACGGGAAAAAGTAAACTATGGTTCAAAAGTTTTTTTTTTGTGGGAAAAAACAACAACTTTTATTCAGCAAGGATGATTGCTGAAAATGGATCAAAAATGACCATAAAGACATTTTTAAGATTGCAAATAAATGCTGTTCTTCTAAACTGTATTCATCCTGAAAAATGCTTTGTCATCACAGAAATAGATTACATTTTAAAATATATTCAAAGAGTTATTTTAAAATTGAATAATATTTCACAGAATATTATTAAAATAAAATGGTCCTTACTGTACATATATCACAAATAAAATAAATCTGTGTGTTTTCTCAATTAATACAAGGCCATAAAAGCTGCATTATGATTAGCAAAATGCTAATTATTTAAATTTTTTGTATAGTATTTGATACCATAGCACTTTTTTAATGCCAACTAACCACAGACAAGTATAGATTTTGAGGTGATTTTTGACGTATTTATATATTTATTGGTTTATTTATTCATTTATCTTATTCATTTATTATTTTCATTCATATGTTGGTGTTGGTGGTTGGATGAATTTTTATTTGTTATTTTCTGCATTTTCAGCAGAAGATGCTAAAGTTTTCCCTCCATCCACCCCCACATACAGCAAAACACAATAGCAATCTTCAGCCAATTTGAAATGTTTCTTTTTTCCTTCTCCAAAGAACAAGCCAGAAAGATTGCACCATGCCTCTTCTTAATAACACTCTCACCCTCTGATTGTAACTGATATATCTCTGTTATCACACTCAACTGTGACTTCAATCTCCAGGACTTGCAGGCACAGGACCGAGCCCACCGCATCGGCCAGCAGAATGAAGTACGCGTACTGCGTCTGTGCACTGTTAACAGTGTGGAGGAGAAGATTCTAGCGGCGGCCAAATATAAACTGAACGTTGATCAGAAGGTCATTCAGGCAGGCATGTTTGATCAAAAGTCCTCTAGCCATGAACGTAGAGCCTTCCTGCAGGCTATTCTGGAGCATGAGGAACAGAACGAGGTGAGTCAACAAGCACAACTGATAAACTGGCTATTTGTATCTAATTACAATGCACTGAGGTAAAAATTATTGGAAAAAGCCAGATTCTTTTTCATTTACTAGCCGTTATGAAAGCATACATTGTGCAATCGGATTGCTATCAAATGGCCTATGCACATTAAAATTACACTTCACCACATACATTTGTCTTCCCAAAATGTATATAAATCCAATCTACTTTTCTCGCAAATATATAAATATGCAAATACTGTATAACAGATGATGCCAGTACCATGCTGTGAAATTTTCTGTTGAATGCTCTCGTCGCCCCACATAGCAGTTAATCTTTGAGTTTCACGGTTTTCTCCATCCATGTGTCTCATCCATGATTGCGGGCTCATGTGTCAATTGTGGGGTTTTCAATCTTCTGCACTCTGATGGCTCCTTGGACGAAGTAAAGTAAAGCCAGTAAAGTGGCTTGAACAATCAACAATTGAACGTTTCAACTTAGCCGAGTCTCGTTTTCTATGAAAGAGCTTTTAGTGATCGAATTGCTATTAGCCTTAAAGGCATCATGGAGAGCATGCTGTCCGAGTTACACTAGCTGTCTGATATTTTAAAATATATTTTAATCCTCTTCTGTCTTGAATTTATTTTTTATCCTTGTAAAATATTTATAAAATAAAGTAATGAAAGATACCTGTATTTTGAAATAATGTTGAAATAGTAAGGCTTTATCAAATTTACTGACACTATTCAGTATGAGAAACATTAAAAGGATGGTTCACATAAAAATTAGGGCTGGGCAGCTATTAATCGCATCCAAAATAAAAGTTTGTGTTTACATAATATATGTGTGTGTACTGTGTATAATTATTTTGTATACATAAATACACACATATGCATGTATGTATTTAAGAAATATTTGAATCTATATAATGTATATATATTTATGTATGTTTTATATTTAAATAACAATTTTTCTTAAATATATACATGCATGTGTGTGTATTTATATATACAAAATAATTATATACAGTACATACACATATTGGATGTGATTAATCGTTAAATTCTGTCATTTACTCATCCTGATGTCTTTCCAAACCTGTAGAAATGTAATTCTTATGTGGAACAAAACAGTTGAATTTATTTCTTTTTTCAAAATGTCTTCTTTTATTTTCTGCCGAAGAAAGACAGTAATACAGGTTTGGAAGGACATTAGGGTGAGTAAATGATGACAGAATTTTTACGTTATGTTTAATGTTTAAACTTAAATAACTATAACTATAAATTATGAATGGTAAGTAATTCTGTCTATTTCCATTTGATGGTATTTGTGATTCTGGTGAACTAACTGCCCCTATTTCTACCTATAAGTAGTTTTAAAGGAAACATTAAACAACGATAACAAAAGATATTGTGAACATTTCACACAACACAAATTTACCCACTACAGCCCCCCAAAAACCTTTAACAGCTGCTTGGAAACATTTCAACATTGTTTTATGGAAGCATTATAGTCCCCCTGTGGTGACAATCAAGTTTTTAATGTTGTTTATATGTCTATGTGGTGTTTTTAATATGTTTTAAGACAAACCATGTGCAAATACATTAGGGTGACCATATTTTGTCCTGAAAAAACAGGACACTCGGCCCGGCAAACAGATAGGCCTACTCAAATGATACTCGAAGTTTACTCAAAGAAACCTTATTAATTTCAATACATTTAAAGTAGGTTATGCCTCCTCTGTATGGATAGAAATTTGTTATATTGTTATATGAAAACAGGACATGTCCTGGGAAAACAGGACAGTTGGTCACCCTAAAATACATAAGTCAACACCATTGCTGAGTATTTTCTCTTTAAATCTGCAGACTGCAGTGAACCGAAGAAAGTCTCAAAAACGCAGTTTGAAATCACTGGTGTTTCTGACGTCACAAACTACCTTGTAACAAATCACGTCAACGCGTGATCGTCAACGAGTATCGTCATACTAAATGACTCAAGGGTGTAGAGTTATATTCAAGCTATTTCAAGGCATAAAAAAAATTCAAGGAAAAAACATTTAAATATATAATTTTGGTGATCAAAGATTAGTTTTAAGGGATACAATTATTGACTACAAGGGGACTTTAAATATTGTTACACAATTGCACGGATTACAATTGTAATTGGTTGATGAATTGATTTTCTTTCCCTGACTTGACTCATCGTTCATTGCCTGTCTTAATGTCACTGTGTTTTGTTAAACAAATTACAGATTATCATCGTGAAACATGAATAGCTAAGAGTCTGTTTTTCTATTGATTTTGAGTGTGACAGGCAAAAGGAAAGGCATGCAATTTTGTGAGACTAACCGGAGTGCAGTTAAGTTGAGATGAATTACTTACAGAAAGCATTTCTTAGTGTCTGACTTGGACTATTCTGGTACTATTACGATTTAAAAAGCGAAATTGTCTAAGGCACCCACTGTCTAAGGCAAAAATCCACTTGGCCAGGCATATATGAAATACTATATCACTCTCAAAATAAATGTATCCTAATTATATGTCTTGGAATATGTGTGTGTTATACCAGGAGGAAGATGAAGTTCCAGATGATGAAACTCTTAATCAAATGATTGCTCGTAATGAGGACGAATTTGAGCTTTTCATGGTAAGACTGAAATTGCACAAAATGTGTTGCTTGCACAGAAAGTCCCTTGCATGGTTATTCACAGTAATTATTGTCTCTTTGAAAAGTAAGCCATGTGTTTCTGTGAATTTTGAATCAATTTAAGACTAGAACAAGAAATTTACCAATTACTTTCAAACTTTATGTAATCCATTAATGGCACTTTTAGCGCATGGATTTGGACCGCCGTCGAGAGGATGCGCGCAACCCTAAGCGCAAACCTCGGCTAATGGAAGAGGATGAGCTGCCATCATGGATCCTGAAGGATGATGCAGAGGTGGAGCGGCTGACCTGTGAGGAGGAGGAGGAAAAGATTTTCGGCCGGGGATCTCGTCACCGCAGAGATGTCGACTACAGTGACGCGTTGACGGAGAAGCAGTGGCTAAGGGTATGCTGCTTGCGTTACTTTCAGTTTATTAAAGTTATACCCATGACAAACAAGTAAAATGACACATGGCATAAACATAAATCCATCTACATGTTGAGAGCTCTTGTTACCGTAGCAACAGATCATCTTCCGCTTTTTCTAAAGATCTCTTTTTATGCTGAATGAGTAAGTTGCACAGAGATGACTCCTCAAAACCCATAAACAAGTTAGCATTTTAGCACTTCCGGTCCGTTTTTTTTAAATGGGCTTTTGGTTAAGTGCCTGAAATAAGCATTTACTTGTCCTGAAAAAGGTGGTTGCAAACAAGTGGCTAAATCGGACTACAGAGTTTGACGGCAACATTAAACGTCATTAGCCGAACAGGTAAACTCATCTACTCACTATTTAAAAGTTAAACCTCATTGTGTTTATAATCAGGCTTTTGAAAACTTTTATAACTTAAAGGGACTATATGCAACTTTTTCCCCAAAATAAACGTAACAATAGCCTTTTTATTTTACCATTTATGACTCAAACATCTCCTGTTGAGCATACTGACACCTTGTCCGCTCACAGTGGGTGCACCTATAAGCCTGTATCCTATTTTTCCTATTTTCTGTCAGGTCGGATTTTTCCCGCGCTGTCTGCGGATGTGACGTCAAGCGCGTTCATGTTAAACGTTTCAGATCACTCTGCCACCACCGCTCGTCAGCAAGTAGCCTACACTCGCAAACTTATCTCAAACAATATATGTTTTTGACTGTTCTTACCTCTGTAAACATAATGTTGACCTCCTTGCAGGCAGCAGATGACTTGTGAAGTGTGCACGCACGTACGAGCGCTGCAAGCAGTGTTGCCAGGTCCGTATGCCTGCACTGTTTCCGTGGGTTGTTTGTGTAGTGCACTGGTTGACGCGATTGTTTTACTCACTGGAACATGATTGTTATCGGGGAAACACCCGGGAACGCTATTTGACTATTTTTGGCCGTGATTGGGTTAGTTTTGATGAGCAATTGGGCTGGTTTTGTTGTGCAGACCTGCAACCCTGGCTGCGAGAGCGAGCAGAAAGGAAGAGCAGTTCTGTTTTTTGGCCACAGGTGTCAGTTGCGAGTTTAAATTTCAGAAAAACGCATATAGGCCCTTTAACCTTTCAGATAAAATTGTTTTAAATAAAGACTGAAAGAGTTGTCAGAAGCTTAGTGGTGGTGACATTGAAGTCATCCGACCGTGGTGGAGTTCGTTTATAGCCTATGTTTAGCTTTTTACTTTTGCCGAACTTCCGGGTTGGCCTACAAAAGTACTTTATCACTATAGCACTCTATTTAGCTTTAATTTATTTTTATTTCAGTTTTTGTAATTTTTAGTAATTCAATTAGTTCCTAAGGCAGCATTGTTTATTATTTTTTTAAGTTTTTTAAGTTTAAGTTTTTCATCTAATATTTATATTTTATTTTAGCAATATTTCAAGTACACACCATTTTTTTTAAGTTGTAGTAGTAACAACACTGGTACTAACAGAACTTCCAGTGGTACTGACATTAAGGATAGACGCACAAATAATGATAGGAAGCCGTTATTCATGAAGACAATAATAATATTGTACAACTAGTGGCATCTATCTAATTTAAGTGAGTGTCATTAGCAGGTCTTTGAAATATATGCACTGACATTTCCAAATTATACAGAAAGCTTAGAAGATTTCCACAGAATTAGAACAGCCATCCTTTATAAAATTCTACAAATCCCCTGTTGCTTGTGTTTTCATTTTTTAAATGAATGTTTGATAACGCGGTCAACTACCAAGACTGTAGTAATCTTCTGCTGGGCCTAGATATATGCCCAAAGGTTTGAGGACCTAGACGAGAAAACCAGTTATAGCAGTGTCAGTTTGAGGTGGGGTCACTGGCTTCATTGTATGTTTTGATCACTTGAATATGAGTAAAATTTCAGTATACAGGTCCATGAGAATCAGAATGGAGCCAATATATGTTGATTGAGGTTACAGCGAGGAGAGATTGTAAAGGCAGTAAACAGGGTTTGACTTTTCACTTCAATTATAGTTTAAAAAAAATAATGAGTACATATAAGAAACATCTCTCCATTTCTAATGTTTGCACATCATGTAACAGCATTACACAAGTTTCCTCTGATCTGATTTTTAATGATCTACAGTGGTGCCTGTTTAGATTCTGTCAATAAAATATTAAGTGGGTTGGAAAATATTTGAAACGTAGCAAACAGTGCCTGTTATTTTCCAGGTCTGTTCATCCTTCTCCCACAATATATCTCAAACACAATATGACAAATACAGCCCTCCTCTGTATAGCAATTCAGCTCGATCAATGAACCCAATTGCATTACACTGAATCTCCCAAACCTAAATAGCTTTTTTTTTTATTCTCCATTCAGGCACAAATTGACTGTCCTTCTTTCTAACAAGCTTTTTCCTATCCCCTTTGTCATTTCTTTTACACAAAATGGGCTCCATACAGTCCTCCTAAACAATTTCAAAGCAATCCAGTGGATTGTGCCGGTCGATAATAAGTGTTGAAACTGTTTCCATAGGGTATCACGGTTGTTCTTTGGTGAGGGGTCGTCTGCTGCAGGGTTTGGCTATAGGTAACAAGAGTACAACTGTTTTTGAGCACAGAGGCTGAAGGTGTAAAGCAGCAAGGGAGGTAATTATATGTGAAGCCAGTTCCTGATAAACAGAGAGCCACTGAGGAGTAAAAGTATACTGAAAGAGGAAGGAAGTTCGATATGCAGCAATAAGATCTTCCAGAGAAACAGTATGTGGTCTGTGAGTTTTTATGAGGTGGAAAAAGACCACATTGATTAAAGCTATCTGAACCACCTTACTTTTATTGTGGCTTGATATAATCTTATTTAGTGCCTCACTGTATTTCACAGTTTTTTTGTGTTTTTCTAAAACGTACCATGAAAGTGTGGAAAGGAAATGTTTACCTTGTGATAGTCCCCACACACACAAAAAGGGATTCCTTTGTAGCTTGCGCTTAAAGTCATTCTCCAAGATTGCTTTTACACAGGAAATTATGACAGAGCATCTCACCATCGACACATCTCAATGGCTCAACAAATTGATTTTGATGCTTGACTGCACAGAGTTTAGCAGTCAACTGTGTTGGGGAAATGAACTCTGTTGCGGGGTGTGAGAGAGTATGTGTCAGTTTTGGAGATATAAATACTCTGGTCGTCGGCCTTCAACTTAAAATCTGTTCTTGCAATTTGCAGTATAACTCTCAAACGGGGTGTTTGCATTTATTGCTTTGTGTGTGGTGTGATGCCTTGAGAGAGGCCAGTCATCCGTGGCGCTTCTGCTGCTGAAGAGGGGTCATTCACACTGACAGTCAAGTCTTTCATTTTTACTGTGAATTGGCCACTTGAGGCGACATTAAGATGATCTGGGTGTCTCCAGTGAATCGACAGAGTTTAAAAAAGATAACTGTATTCCCTACAAATGGGAATAAACAAACTGGAGCTCATGTAATCTGTCCCCTGTGAAATACTGTAGTCCAGGGTGGGCAAGTCGAAGGAGAAGTGAGACTCTATTCGCACCACAGTTTACTCCGACTCGCCCAGAAAAAGCACACAAGTTGCTTTTTGATCAAAAATGTATCAAGAGTGACGGTAAATACATTTATAAAGTTCTATTATTTCACAATAATACAGTTTTACTGTATTTTTGATCAAAGAAATGCAGCACAGGTGAGCATAAGAAACTTACTAACTTTTAAGCAGTAGTTTATGTATTCTGCAGTGGTGGGTGTGTCAAGATCTCTTCTGAAATAAGTTACGTTTTAGTCGTATGTATTTCTCTGTCTTGTTAGAACAACCCATAGATTAGTGGTTCCCAAATGTTTTAGAGTGATGTACCCCCTGAGGCATTTAACATCCTTCTGTGTACCTCAATTGTCAAATTCTTAAAAGTTCTTTCATTTATTTATTAAATTAATCTAAATCAATAATTTCAATCAAATGAAATTGGTATCAACAAAAGCCAGCTTTGCTCTGCAGTGGTAGCTGTATTTACACACTATTTCCTGCTCATAGGTGGCATGAATTCAATTACGTTGGCTCAAATAGGCTAATGTTCATAGATAATGTTTTAAATTAAAAAAAATGTTCAATAGAGAAATATGAAATGATACTTTTAAATATGAAACTAAAACCGCTAGTAGGTGACAGCAAGTCACTGTCTTAATGAGTGAGTCATCGAGTCATTTATTCATTCAGTAATGAAGCAAGTGTTTGTATTTATGAAATGGTCATTGAACTGACTCAACTGACTCTCCCAATTCATTCTAATTCGCCGATTCAATGTTGATATTAAGGAAAAATTTCTTTGCTCATATAATATATTATCAGCATTAAAAACAAGAACTCACACAGGGTATGTCTCTGTATTGAAGAGACTTTGAGTCTTAAATCGATCTTTATGCACAGTATGTGTCTATATTTGTTCGTCATGCTAGTAAGTGCTAAAACCCCACTTTTACAAAAGTACATTGCCGAGAACGGCAGTAATGTAGTGTGATTTGCTGAGGGAGCATACTCTGCACACAACCTATCAAATGCACTCTTCTTGTGTGGAAGCAGTCAGTTTTGAGTGCAAAAGATGAGGTCATTTGATTGGATTGTAAACAAAAATCGGCACACTCCCACTGCTGTTTCCAAAGAATCAATTTATTGAACTGTACAACGTTTCGACCCAAAGGTCTTCGTCAGGCATGCCTTTTTTGCCATTTTGTGAAAGCAGCAGTGGCAGTGTGCCTATTTTTGTTTACTCTCTAGCGAAGTGCTTGATCTGATCGCGCACCTGCCTAAAGTTCTCTGGATGTGCGCATACTGCTACTTTGGAATTTGATTGGATGCCATGTATTTGACCTTTCACAGCACTACCATTTTCCTGTTTTTACATTAGAGGCCAGATTTTGCTTGTTAGAAATACGTGCTCGGTTTCAATGTTATTTTAAGGTAGGGCAGAATTAAATGAATGGCAAAACTCAGCATTTTGTTTGCGTACCCCCTCTGTCACCTTACGTATCCCCAGGGGTTTGCATATCCCAGTTTGGAAACCACTGCCATAGATCATACCCACACAGTCCATGACATTGAAGACTACTCCCCCAGGATCACATGACATCCAGAGTATGCTTCCTTTCACATGTGCTGCTGAGCTCTTTCCCTCAGATTAGTTCGGTACCCACAGGTGCGACGTCACTATGACAACAGTGGAGGTGATGGAGGAAAGGTTACACATTATTGGCTCAGCATTACTAAAATAAAGCCAGAGGTGTCCCTGCAGATGGCCCTTATTTGAACCTAGGATCTCAGCCATTGGATGCATCATTTGAGTGCTCCGGATACAGCATTTTAAAGGATGATGTGTGCCCCCTGCTCTGACCTGATGCATAATGCACATAATTGATGTGGTGCTGAAAAGCATGCATACTGTTTTTCTCTTTGATTACAAAAATACGTTACTACTGATCAAGTAGTTGGTAAAAAAAAATGTATGTCCTTGAAAGGCTGCATTTATTTAATTAAAAATGCAGTAAAAACAATAAGGTTGCACTTTATTTTACAGTATGTGCACTTTCAGCGTACTTACCCTCAGAAGTACTGGGTAACTACATGGGTTAAGTTAAGGTTTAGAGGAAGGTTCAGGGTTTGTACATAGTTATTACCAGCTAGTGTCATTACTACAATAAGAACATAGTATGTTCATGCGAAACAGGATAGAAAATAAAGTGCTATCAACTGTAATATTGTAAAATAATATTACAAATTAAAATGACTTTTTTATTTTAATATATTATGTCCTTTATTCCTGTGATGGCAAAGAAAACTGAAGTAATGACTGCTGAAAAGTCTGTGTTACATGAACCTTCAGAAACCATCCTAGTATGCTGATTTGGTGATCAAGAAACATATATGTTTGTGGAAACCATGATATATTTTCTTTCCTGAATAGAAAGTTAAAAAGAACAGCCTTTATTAAAAAAATATATATATTTTGTAACGTTATACATGTCTTAACGGTCACTTTTGATAAATTTAATACATCCTTGCTGAAAAAAAAAAAACAGTTTCTTAAAAAATTAAAAAAAAAAAAATCTTACAGACCCCAAACATTTGAATGGTAGTGTACATTGGATCATATTTCAAATGTAAAGTAAACATAATATAGCTATTTTGTAAGTAACTGAAGGCATAGTTTAAGTCTCTTTAAAACAACATTTACATTTGAATGTGCTTGCTATGGTACTAAGAACAAATTATTTTAGTCATTTGTTTTTATTTGGGAATTCTACTAAAACAAGCTCTGTTAGGTATAGGCCTGGATCCTCTTTCTTAACATCTTGGCTGAGAACCAAAATCCTAATTTCACCACTGAAAGTCTCACATTAATTTGTTTTCATATACGATTTTTGGTTTCAAAAGTGGACTCTCTTTTAGGTCTGTTTGTTTGCTCATTGTTCACTCCTGGCTCTGTGCATTTGCATTAATCTCAAATGAGGGCTCTGGCTCAGCTGCATAACAGGTGTGTTGAATTACTTTGCACTGAGGATCAATCTTTCCGCATTATGATAACCGACCTTTGGGTTTTACAGCAAATGCTACAAAAGAGCATAAAACTAAGACAGATATATGTTTCCTACTTTTCAAAGAGAATGGATTATTCTCTGGAAGTTGCTGGATTTACTGTGGTTTTTGTTGCTACGCCAATGTCTCGCTTTGATGGTGGAATTACAAATGTTTTTGAGCATATTTGGAGATTTGAAGTGCTGTGCAGACCTAAACAAGGATGGTCACTTGTATACTGCTTTACAAAAGGGGTGGGGCCAAACGCAACAACACAAATGTATTGGACCATACAGTACGTTCACTGAAGGCAAATGACTTATTCTCTGTAAATATTTATGCCAAATGTGTGTTCGGAGAGACTGAAATATGAGAGAATCCCTTGATATCCATCATCTGTGTAACAAAAGGAAGGGAAGGATGTAGAAAAGATGCCAGACAGATGGATTTAATTAAGAACAGATCTGCACAAATGCTAAGCTCAATCATGTCAGATTGTGTGACTGATGAAAGTCCACATGTCTCCATAATCAGAGCCCATAGTCAACTTCTCTATAGTCAGAAGCTTCTTTCACTTCTAGATGTAGTTTATGGTAATGAACATGGCTTTCATGGCTGCCTATGGGGAGTTGGGAAGAAGTCCTCAAATCAAATATTCACTGTCATGCATAGTAGCCTAATCAGTCAAATTTGCATTTGCAGAATCACACCGATGGCATATTTCTTTGTGGCATGTATATGAATCAGCATGTGATTTAAAAGATTTAGAAGAAAGGCTTCGGTCCCACATGCTGAACATACCTGGTCAAATTTTCTTTGGCAGAATGAATTAAGATTAAAGTCACATAAACGTCGAGTGCAGATTGCCAGTAGACAGTGAATTTAATCAACAATTGGGTCTTGTTTACTTTTCATTTCGTAATTTCCCTCCTCATTAACTACTCAGTGTGATCTTAACTGTTGAATTTTGGCAGGCTATAGAGGATGGCAACCTGGAGGAAATCGAGGAGGAAATACGACTGAAGAGGCGCAAGCGTAGGAGACATGTGGACAAAGACATGAGGCGTCAGGATGGAGATAAGGCCAAGAAAAGGAGAGGACGCCCTCCAGCAGAGAAGCTCTCCCCAAACCCACCCAAACTCACAAAACAGATGAATGCTATTGTCGATACGGTCATCAATTACAGAGACGCGTAAGTGCTGTTAAACTTCCAAGAAAGGCTCATTTTGCCAGCCCATTCCTCACCTCACTGTATTGTTGCAGGTGACTCTTTGAATTGGCTCTCCTTAATCACCGCTTGATTGTCTGTTCATTTGTAATGTCAGGGCCGTCATGAAGGAGGAGAGGAGTTCTCTTTCACACTTGAACGGACAAAAACAAAACAAAACGAACGTTTTGGCAAAATCTTCTGAGTATCCTCGCAAGCGCGGTCATGTGCGGATATTGTTAATGTTAATCAAAGTACAAACACAAAAAGAGAAAATCACTCAATGCTCTTGACTAAATAACTTTTGTAGCTTTAATAAGGAAGAATCTATATTTAATTTGTAATTTATGCAGTGAAGACTGTGTTTGATAATTTTATTCAATTTCTGTATATTTCCTACCTGAAAATCATAAAGCACTGTTAAAGTGGTGCAAGGTTACATGGGTCAAAAACAATGAAAACTAATTTTGGAGCATTTTTGCAGGGCAGGTACAAATCTGAACCAGCCCAACAAAATCCTTAGCGCCGAGCCCTGATATATTAAAGGGCAGAGGTAAATGTAACCTTTTATAATTGGTTTATGTGAAGAATGTTTTAAGTTCACTTAACTAAAGTGTTGTTATATATTTATTTTTTAAAGCCTAATAAATGTTAAAATCCATAGCTTTCAAGTATACTGTAATGTTAAATTGCTATAATTAATTGCTAAAATTGAGAGAAACAAATCATAGAGAGATCAGTACCAGTATTAGCATCAGTGATACTGGCCTTCATTTATAAAAAGATGCCATTAAACTATTTAAAATATACAGTACTATCTTTATGTTGTTTCTACATTAATTTGGAGATTAAATATGAAATGATTAAAATATAAAAATATATTAAAGACTTTAATGTTTGGTGCGATTAATCATGATTAATTACAGAAATATTTGCGATTAATAAACTTTTTTACAGCACTAAAAAGTATATTAAAAATATATTTTAAAATGTACTTTTTTCCTGTGATGGTAAAGCTGAATTTTTAGCAGCCATTACTTCAGTCTTCAGAGTCTCACGATCCTTCAGAAATCATTCTGATATGCAGATTTGGTGCTCAAGAAACATTTCTTCTTCTTATTATAAATGTTGAAAACAGTTGTGCTGCTCGATACAAACCATCACTATAATACACAGTGTGTAAACCGCAAACAGGACATAACATTAATGTACCATTGCTCTGATCATGATTATGTGTCAGGTTCTCCCACTTAGCAAAGTTCTCCCACTTTAACACAATCAGTGTTTCCAGTGACTGTAAACAGTTTAAAGTTGAACGCTCCTACGCCTGAATACGTGGAGTCCACTTCATTTTTACAAGCCGAGGGTGCATGCATCATTTCTGGCGTGCATGGGTGCTCACTTGTGTCAGGGATGTGACATGAGTTGCAGCTCTAGCTAGTTCTTCCTCTATGCTCAGATGATTAGCTGAACACATATGCAATGAGATTGATCAATTGGCAATTAATACGCTTACTTTGATTAAATTATTTTGATGATTAATCAGTGTTCTGATTGTAGTCTGAATGTCACACTCGTAATGTAGAGGATGTTGGTTCATGGTATGGTATATTGACTATCATTCCAACGCATTCTCATCCTTTGGCGTCATATAGGTGACGCCATATGACATTTCGTCGAAATCTTACGCACATGGCACCCTTTAGCGTCAATATAACACGCACTGTTATGGGTAGGTTTAGGTCTGGGGTAGCGTTAGGTTATGACGCCTTGGGATCTGCGTCTCATATTGACGCTAAAGGATGCCATGTGCGTCGGATTTAGACGTGCGTCACCTGTATGACGCCTTGGGTTCGGCGTCTCATATTGACGCTAACGGATGCCATGTGCGTAAGATTTCGACGAAATGTCAAAAGCGTCACATGTATGACGCCTTGGGATGAGAACGGACTGATCATTCCCCTCTGAGAATTTATAACCAGCTTTAGAGTGACAGTTTGATTTCAGTTGAGCGGAGGACATGGGCTTGATGTGTCACCCAATTAAGCTGCAGTCCAACAGATTGAAGAGTAGCACTGATCATACGTTGGGTTTCTCTCTTGGTGGTCTCCATGACAACCTCCTAGTTAACAGCATATATCAGTTGTGGAATAATAATTTTGCTGTCTGGACATGGCAGTAATTTTACATGATAGACAAATCGCTCTAATCTAGCATATATTTAAACCAAGACGTTTAGAAATGTCACTTTGGTAGTACTTAAGGTTAGAACAGACGTCCTTGGCAATTATTTCAAATATATGACTGTTGAACTTAATGAGTCACGTAATGTGAAAACTGAGCACAGCTGCATTTGTTCTGAAATGACAAAAACTCCAGTCTTAGTGCCACAATTTCATGACTAATCCCAAACAAAAGAGCATAAAAATGCTTTCACCTGGGTTTTGTTGAAAAATGTATTTGTCAAAATGAGGATTTAGGCCATTGGTTGGCCAAACAAAAAAACATAAGCCAATAGTTGAGCGCAGAGCCAGTAGGTTATTGGCCAATATCAATGATTATTTTATTTTTTTCATTTATCTGTGTTGGTAGATTATGATTATATTTAATTGTGTATGATAATTTCCTCTATTTTACATTTAGATTATCTTGATGTCATGGAATTTCTATTTAAATTAATCTCAAAATGATTTTCAGGCTGTACATTATTAAAATGTTATGATGCCTAAATTATCTAGTAGCTTTTAAAAAAAAATGTTTTGGTAAAATACTATAAATTGTATACATTTTAATATTGGATAACATGAACAAATCGATAACATATATTATCGGTATTAGATTTTAATATCGGTGCATCCCACCCAGATCATTTGCTTGTAGTTTAAATTGCTGCATGTCATCATAATAATGACATTTTGAGCCATTTGAGATTGTTAACATGTTGAGCTGCCATTTAGAAATGTTAAACTAAGCTAAATGCTGAGTTTCGTAATGAACAGAATTCATCCTTCAGCTTAGCTGAACGTTATTTGGTATTTGGTACACATACTAACACCAAACATGCATCTGCAGCAAAAACTATAAATTGAGGTCTGAATGAAGGTCGAACACACCATAATTGCACCAATTTGAGCCCTGATTTAATCACTGAATGTGTAATGAATCATCTGCGCTGAGTCATAAATATTTAGAGCAACTGTAACAGACAGATATGGCTGAAGATAGGGTAAAAAAAACCCCCACCATGTCGCCAGTATGTCTCAAGAAAGTATTACTCCTGGAGACCTTTATACCCTTTGCTGTTGTCCTGGATTTAGACTTGTGTTTTCTCCTGTTGGCCTAGGGTGAACTTGAGGGATAATAGTCAGTAAAGCACCAATATGATGATAATGAAAAGCAGTTGGACATTATTCCACCAAGTTGGAAATCCACCCAGGCTGATTGCATAGTTTATCTCTCTACCGTGCAGTCTGAGGAAGTCAGGATAAGCCTCAATCTCTGTTTCTGATCACAGATCAGCCCGTCAGCTCAGCGAGGTCTTTGTGCAGTTGCCCTCCAGGAAAGAGCTCCCTGAATACTATGAACTGATAAGGAAGCCAGTGGACTTCAAGAAGATCAAGGTATGCGAGTTACAGTACATCTTTTATTTCAGTGTGGCCCTAAAGCCTACACACATCTGGACATCACATATTATATGTTCTGCTGTGACGTATTATCGTCCGATCAGGACTGGCACACTCATTACTTCGGCTGGACGATAACAGGATTACTCTGCCATAGAGAATTGGTTTTTGTTTTAAGATGAGATAAACTGATGTTTTCGTCCTTATAATGGGCCGCCTCACTCGCCTTGCGTGTTTTTTCGTAATGTTGGTGTCTCTTATTTTCTGTTGCAACTCTAATTGGCCATTTCCTCAGTTGTTAACGTTGCAATCTACAGGTGAAGGATGTTTTGGTGTTAGAGGTGTTCTTGTTTTTGCAGGAGCGTGTGCGCTGCCACAAGTACAGGAGTGTGAGCGATCTGGAGAAAGACGTCATGCTTCTTTGTCACAATGCTCAGACTTACAATCTAGAGGGCTCACAGGTGAGAGAATAAATGCATTGAACACCCTCCACGACTGTCTTGTGTATGAATTGCCTAGTTGAACCACACCACCATTTTGCAGTGATTTTATGTTGCATGAGTTCTATATTTGCTTGTCATACATTCAAATATTAAGCATGCCATGAATAGCCACTGATCTGTTTGTAAATGTCTATTGTGTGCTATAAAGTTGCGATTTTGGGTTTGTCTAAAGAAGATTATTACTGCCAATTCCCTGATGTATTGATTTATATACTGGTATGCAAAGGTTTATAAGAAGAACTGCACATTATATTTCAGATCTGTTATATCTGTTTCTGAGGATCTTTTTACAAAGCATTTTCATGGTGGATTGTGTATTGTGATTACTGACCAATTGTGTCTGTGTGTTTGAAATCAATATTTAATCTCTTCTGAAATTAGCACTGTAGTCTGGAGATGGAGTCTAGACGTCTACAAAAATATGATCAAATCTCTCAAACAGTTCTAAGCATCCCTTTTTATTTGAAAGGAAATGTGTCAGGTTATGGTTTTATTATTTTTACCTTAACTTGTTCGGGTTGCAGATAATACAGTTAATCACAGCAAGGGGTGTGTTTGTTTTAAACTACTGCTTGTAAATTACCCTTTGTTTTTTGTAGATCTATGAGGACTCCATTGTTCTCCAGTCAGTATTCAAGAGTGCCAGACAAAAGATTGTCAGGGAGGAGAGTGACGATGACAGCAATGATGATGACGATGATGAGGAAGATTCAGAGGAAGAGTGTAAGATTTTTCATTAACAAAGGACCAATTCACTGATACTAAAGCTAAAGCTCTACAATACCTTGTACTTGCTTGAGGAGTGCAGTTCTTTCCTTTGTTGAAACCGGTTGTTTGGGTGGCACTTTTCACCCCCCCCCCCCCCCCTTTTTTTTTAAAAAAATAGCCATAAAGTTGCTTTTCACTATCTCCAAGTAATTTTTTTTACAGTGGAGAGTAGTACTTTGGATATTATGCATGTGCATATGATGAGTTGAAATATTCAAACCTTTGCAGTTAAATTGGGTCGGATGTGATGTACTTGAATCAATACTATGTGCATGAGGTGAGAATTGTCATTATCTTTGCACTAAAACATGAATATTTAAACATTATTTGTGTAAAATGAGGTGTTATATTTATGTTCAAAATAATTATTTGATAAAAATTACATTATTTATGTTAATTAGCCATAGAAAACCTACTTTAGCCATAGAAAAACTACTTCTTTTCTTTTAGGCGTATTGGCATTTGTTGTTGTTTTTTTGGATATATCACATATTCAATATTCATTACATTTTAACATGATGAATAAGTGGAAGATAACAATGGATTCATGGCCAGTTTGAAAGTTCCATTCGACTGCTTCTAGGGGATGAAATGTGGCAACCGTACAAAAATGTCGAAAATAGTGGAAAGGTGACTTAAGGCTTTAGTTACATCACAGCATGAACATGATTTTCTACTTGCTAGTCAACTGCATTGACGTTCTCAATCGAGAGCATCTGATTGGACAAAAATCAGTGCAATGCAGGATGAGTCATTTGTATTTTTGAGAGAATCCTACATTTTAAATGTCTATCTACTAAAAGTGAATTTGGTCATTTTCATCGAGTTCAATGGCATATCGATGACGTCAAAGCTGATAGACAAAAAGCTACAAACACTAAGGATTTCATGAGGCCTTTAATGTTTCAAACCGGTTAACTGCAAAGTACTGATTTAGAAAGAGATGGACTTTTAATAGAGGTGTGTCATTTGAAACAAAATGGACTCTCGTAGTGTTATCCAGTTAAAATGACAAATTCTATAAGCTAATTTGTATTTATATTTCTGTTAGAGTTGTGCTATATTTATTTAATTTTCTTTTATTACAATCATTTATTTTTTATTCAAGCCAAGTCAGTGAAGGTGAAAATTAAGCTGAGTAAACGGGACGAGAGATGTCAGGACAAAGGCAAGAAGAGACCGAGTCGTGGAAAGGCTAAGCCTGTGGTCAGTGACGATGACAGCGAGGAAGAACAAGAGGAGAACGTATGTCTACCATTCCTCTCATCATTTAGGCCTGTCATTGCTGCAATCTGTTTAGCCAGTTGACATTTAGCCTAATTAAACATCTTGTAATCAAAAACCTCAGGTGTATACATTGACATTTTGATTGAATATGCTTGAGGATATTAACACCCCCGAAAAAAAAAAACAGCCTTTGATTGAGCCTCTAAAAACTGTACAAAGAGATTTATAGATGCTTAGCCACATGTCCTTATCTTTCAACATCTAAGAGGTATTTGAAGCGTTATGCAGTTCCCTGAGGGAATCATTTATGAGAAAAAAGAATATACTGTGCCCTTAAACCTCACATTCATTCCTCTCTGTATCCCATCTGCTGCAGTTCAAGAGGAAAATGTAAGTCTGTCTGTTTCTCTCGCTTTCAAACCTTTATTCACATGCACTTTTTCCATTGATGTGATCGCTTAATGTCTGAACGTCAGTAAATCGCTTAGTCTCCTCACATCAAGTCAGTGTGAACATCTCAGAGCCCTGTGACCATGGCCATGAATCAGCGTGAGATTGTCTCATTATCCAGAAATCAGAGAGCACATTCAGTAAGCAGCTCAGTCCACGAGTAATGAGCTTCTGCGGACCAGCGTTCAGTCAGGTGTGGCGCGGGGGTGGACGCGGGTCACCAGAGCTCTAGCGTGGGCCAATCTGTGTCTGCATGTGCGTGTAATGTCATTGTGTGTTTGTTTTCAGGAGCAGTCAGAGGGGAGCCAAAGCGACGATGAGTGAGGAGGAGATGAGCTGATCATCAGCATTCCTTTCACACGTTTATTTGCTTCTTTTAGATTTATTGTTCTTCCAGTAAGATTTATTGTTTCTTTTCTTTTCTATTTTTTTATTTTTATTGTATGTTTAAACACTTTGTCTTACGTTATTATCCCACTGTTGAAAAATCTACAGTTTTTTGCACCTTCAATAGCTTACAGTGATTTCCCTACATGCAGTGAGGAACTTTAGAGATCATTTCTGTATGCTTGTATATAATTTACATTTATGCAATGTTTAAAAATATATGTTTGATCAAAGAACGTCATTTATAAGCTATTCAAACCTTTTTTGTTTCTTTAAAAAAAACTTACCCTTGTTAAACCAGTTGTTTCAAATTTATGAAGCATATCAAAAAAGTATTCAAGTGTTACTTAAAGTGAAATCCTCATTGCATTTCGTATTCTCTAGATTAGATCATATATTATAGTGACTTCTATATTGTATTGCATGCAGCACAAAAGCCAGCAGAGATTACAAATGTGTTTGAGATGGGAGCACTATTCAGCCCTGTACCGTTTCAGTGGTATGTGATATACGAATTTGACCAGCATTGTATCATATACATAGATGTGGCGATTTCTCTTTTTCCTATTCGGTGTCTTTCTTTCACTGGTTTTATACTCTGCAGTCGGACATGCACATTTCACCTTCACTTTTCTTTAATTTACAGTGGAGAAGAGTGTCTCACAATATTTCAAAGCTCATGTAGATAAGACAATCAGTATTTTAAAACAGGGGTTCTCAACTCCAGTCCTCGCGACCCACTGCTCTGCATATTGTGTATGTCTCCCTTATTACACACACCTGATTCAGATCCTCAGCTCGTTAGGGTAGACTCTCGTCCATATCCTAACGAGCTGAGGATCTGAATCAGGTGTGTTAAATAAGGGAGACATACACAATATGCAGAGCAGTGGGTCGCGAGGACTGGAGTTGAGAACCCCTGTTTTAAAGCATATTGTTTAAATATAAACCAGGTCAGATTGGCTACCCTTTTACACTCTAAAAAATACTGGGTTGTTTTAACAACCAGATATGGACAAACCAAAACATTGGGTTAAAAATGTAATGTAAAAATCTAACCCAACGGCTGGGTTTGTCCATATTTGACCCAAAGTTGGGTTGAAACAACCCAGCAGTTTTTAGAGTGTGTAATTATTATTTTTTATATTATTATTTTAATTTACAAAAAAAAATTAAACTGTTTTTTTAAGCAATGGACGTTTTTTAAATGATTAATTGCTCTTATACTGAATTGGTTGAAATATGCATTTCATTTTGTTTTTTAATGAATGTTGTTGCTTTAAAATGTACTCACAAAGGCACTTGCATTATTGTCAATAACTCTTTTTGATTTGTTCTCCTGTGTGCCATTGGTCATTTCTGACATCTCTTTTGTAAGTGCTTGAGCTTGATAACTCTTCAAAAGTGTCATAATCTTTGCTTTCCTTGCACAGTGTCTTTGTGGTTGTAGCTCATAGCCCAAAGTAAACATCACCAATGATAACCCTTCTCTCGTTGATCTCTGGTGTAATCTCATGCTGATTGTCTTCATGAAATAATTGTGACTTGATATATTTACATGTTTGCAATGCTCCTCTACTAATAGACATGTGAAATCAATCCTTGTGTATTTTTGCAACCAGTCATGATGTGCTAGGAGCATTTGCAATATCCCAAATATTATGTTTTAGATGTATATGGCGTCATCTGCTTTATTAAAATGTAAGCTTAATAACCTTAATAGTCATTTGAGATAATTACTTGTCACTTTGCAGTTGCTGTTTACCTAAAGCCACTAAGCTACAGTAATTGCATGGCCAGTTCCCAAGCAAAACACTGAGATTAAGTACCTTGCTCGCGGGGTTGAAATAATAATGAGATAGGATTCTATAATTAGCCACACATGCAAGCAAACCTGTAACGTCTAGGTCAGACATTTTCAAACTGAGGTCAAGGGGGTGCTTGGGGTCTGCAAAAATATGATGAAAAAAATATTTCTCCCTAGAAAATTTGTGTCCCCTCGGAAAACGTTTATGTTCCCCACTTCACCTAAGAAACTTTGCGTTCGCTCACAAAACGCTTGAGTTCTTTGCAAGCGAATGCATAGTTTCTCGGGGGAGTCAAAACTTTTGCAAGAAGACGCAAAAGCATTGAATATTTTTTCCATCACCATGTTCCATGCTTTTGCAAGAGAATGCAAAATTATGGAAATATATATATTTTGCCTCCCATCTCATATTTTCCCACAACCTTGTCCCTGTAGGTGTTCCGTTCACCATCATGTTGTTCTAAACCTGTATCAATTTCTTATGTGGGACACATATTTTTTGGGTGAACTATCCCTTCAAGACAGTAATGTTTAACAATTTTAAACATTTACATAATTGAATATTCTTAATATTTCTTTGTTCAATGAAAAAGCCTGTTATTTATGTTAGGAAATGTGTTGTTTTTATATCACACTTAATATTTTTCTCATTCAGTATAAATGGGTTTTATACAATAATATATATTCAAATGTTTGGGGACATAATTCTTTACCCATTAAATAGAGACAGCAAATACATAATGTAACAAACAAAAAATCAAATAAATGCTGTTCCTTGAACTTTATATATCAAAGTATCCTGAGAAATGTATCAAGGATTCCACACACACACACAAAAAAACAATTATTAAGAAAGCACAACTGTTTCAACATTAATATGACTTCTAAAGGATCATGCGACACTGAAGACTGGAATAAATTTGGCATCAGCTTTGACATCATAGGAATAAACTACATTTTTTAAAAGGCTTCTTTAAGAAAATATTAACAAATCTTAGACTTGGAACTTTTTTATAGTAGGCTAGCTGCCTTTATAAGAACATGAAAAAGTTTGAAGAGATGTTTGGCTGTTAGAATACTGCCATTCCTATAGCTCAGCACATTTAAATGTGATGTATAATATTGCACTGACTTCAAGAAAACTAGAATACACATCTGGCCAATAGGCTATATGCACGCATAAGTTCCGCATTTGACGCAAGGATGCTCATCCGTTTCCGGTTGGGGAGATTAAAGCGGAGGAAAACCGAGGAAAACGTACTCGGTTACTAGCGTAACCTCAGTTCTCTCTAGAGAGGGAACGAGTACTGCGTAATATCTTACGTTATGGGGAAAACTCTTTTCCTCGAGATATTGAAGCCAAAAATTATCCTTAATTTTTAATCAATGTAAAACGCTTTGCAGCAGCAAGCAGACAAGGGCGAGGCAGCTCGCGCGCCCATTGGCTGCCTTGCTGGAAAAGCTGCAGCCTATCGAGTGAGGCACTGCGTGACGCAATGACGAATGGGGGCGCTTCGCGCCCATTTCGTCATGTCCCGCCAGTAAAGGCGTGGTCTCGCCCTATAAATACCCTCGATAGCTGAATTTCCTCTGATTTTTCAATGCCGAAGCGAACCAGAGCTTATTCCAAGCACGGCAAGATACGCAGTACTCGTTCCCTCTCTAGAGAGAACCGAGGTTACGTTAGTAACCGAGTACGTTCTCTTACAAGAGTATCTCTCGTACTGCGTAATATCTTACGCTATGGGGAACACAGTGTAACACGCTGTGCGGACAGGGATCCAACACCAGAGTCCCAGGGCCGAAGCCCGGGGCGCATCTAGTGCACAATCACCACAACTCTCACAGAGTAGAGGAGGAGAGGCTAGAAGCATCACTCCTTTATAAATAGACCCGTAGGGGTATCAGACCCGTAAGGGTACCACACTTATGGAGCTGCCGCATCGGACTGAGCGATGCACAGGTCAACACTCCACACACAAGCCGCATGGCGGCCGATAAACCCGAAGTTCAGATCGCCAAAAGCTTAGCTTGTAAGGCGGGCACCTCCAGGTTATAGTACTTGATAAATGTAGACGGCGAGGCCCAGCCCGCAGCCGTACAGATATCTTGAAGGGAGACCCCTCTATACTATGCCCACGACGAGGCCACGCCTCTCGTGGAGTGCGCTCTGACACCCAATGGGCACTGCAGGCCCTTGGAAGTGTAAGCCAGCGCTATGGCATCCACTATCCATCTGGATAGGCTCTGTTTTGAAGCGGCAAGCCCCTTAGAACGCCCACCAAACAAAACAAAAAGCTGCTCGGTCTGTCTGAACCCAGCCGAGCGGGACACATAAGCCCTTAACGCCCTGACAGGGCATAGGAGACTCGCGTCCTTCTCCCCATCGAGAACCGGAAGGGCAGACAGGGAAATTACCTGGGCCCTAAACGGTGTATTGAGGGATTTTGGCACGTAGCCGTGCTTCGGTTTGAGTACGACCTTTGAGTCGTTAGGCCCAAACTCTATACATGACGCGCTTACAGAAAGCGCCTGTAAGTCCCCTACACGCTTCACTGAAGCGAGAGCCAAGAGAAACACCGTCTTAAGGGACAGGTGCTTCATGTCCGACAGCTGGATCGGCTCGAACGGGGCGCCTTTCATGGCCTCCAAGACCGTGGAAAGGTCCCAAGTCGGGACTGAGGGGGGCCTGGGAGGGTTCAACCTCCGAACTCCCCGTAGGAAACGCACGACTAAGTCGTTTCTTCCCAGCGACTGGCCAGACACCGGTTTAGCAAACGATGCTATGGCCGCCACATAAACTTTGAGCGTGGATGGGGTCCTGCCCTTATCCATCAGCTCCTGAAGGAAGGAAAGCACTTCCGTAACCCCGCAGTCCACAGGTAAAAAGCCCCGGGCTCGACACCAAGTAGAGAACACCGACCATTTCGAGGAGTAGAGCCGTCTGGTAGACGGAGCTCTAGCCTGCACGATCGTGTTTAGCACTCCTTCCGGGAGGCTAGCGGGTACCCGTTGATGGCCCATGCGTGCAGGGACCACAGATCCGGGCGAGGATGCCAAATCGAGCCCCCCGCCTGAGAGAGGAGATCTCTCCTCAATGGTACAGGCCACGGGGCAGCGCTGGTCAGCTGCATCAGGACCGGGAACAAAGCCTGGTTCGTCCAGAGCGGAGCTATAAGCAGCACTGGGCATCCGTTTTCCCTGATCCGCTCCAGCACCTGAGGCAGGAGCGAGACGGGGGGAAAAGCATACAGGGGACCGCTGGGCCAGGCATGGGCCAGCGCGTCCCTGCGTTTCGAGAAGAATTCTGGGCAGTGAGCGTTTTCGCGGGACGCGAATAGGTCCACCTGCGCTCTGCCAAACGTTTCCCACATCAGCTGGACCGTCTGCGGATGCAGCGACCATTCCACTGCCGGGACGTTGCCTCTGGACAGCCTGTCTGGACCCACATTCAGGTGACCAGGCACGTGCGCCGCTTTCAGTGAAAGGAGGTTGCACTGAGCCCAGACCAAGAGGCGTTCCGTCAGCCTGTAAAGGCTCCTGGACCTGACGCCGCCCTGGCGATTTATGTACGCCACCACTGACATGTTGTCCGACCGGACCAAGACGTGGTGGCCTTTTATCTGGGGACAGAAACGCCGTAGCGCATTGTCGACCGCTATCATTTCCAGGCAGTTTATGTGAAGGAGCTTCTCCCGCTCTGACCACAGGCCAGCCAGCGGTCTGCCCTCGAGCAGCGCTCCCCACCCCGTGGTGGAGGCGTCCGTAGACACCACTTTCACCCTTGAGGCGGTCCCCAGACTCACACCAGACTGATACCAGCTGGTTACTTTCCAGGGTTCCAGAGCCGAAACGCACAGTTGGTCGACCCTGAGGCGGAAGGGAGCCCCCCGTGCTCTCAGCCACATCTGCAGTGGGCGCATGCGAAGCAGGCCCAACTGGAGTACAGAGGCTGCCGAGGCCATCAGGCCGAGCATTTTCTGAAACCCTCTGAGCGGAACTATAGAGCCGTGGCGGAAGGATTTCGCGACGAGCTGAATACTTAGTACGCGCTCCGGTGACAGGCGTGCCGTCATGGATAGCGAGTCTAACACTGTTCCCAGGAAAGAAATTGTCTGGCTGGGACACAGCGAGCTCTTTTCCCAGTTGACTGTCAGGCCCAGTTTCTCGAGGTGCTCGAGCAGTGTGGCCCTGTGTTCTATGAGCTCTGACCGTGATCGAGCTAGAATCAGCCAATCGTCCAAGTAGTTCATAACTCGCATGCCCGAAGTTTCAGGGGTGCGAGAGCCGCGTCCATGCACTTCGTAAATGTACGGGGTGCCAAGGACAGGCCGAACGGCAGGACTGTGTATTGATATGCCTGGCCCTCGAACGCGAATCTCAAGAATCGCCTGTGATGGGACGCTATTTGTATTTGGAAATAGGCGTCTTTCAGATCTATTGACATAAACCAGTCCCCGTGGCGCACTTGCGCGAGGATTTTCCTGGTCGTAAGCATCCTGAACTGGCGCCTCACAAGCGCTTTGTTCAGCTGTCTCAGATCTAGAATGGGTCTGAAACCCCCATCTTTTTTCGGTACCAGAAAATATCTGCTGTATAAGCCCCCTTCGCTTTGAGCCTGAGATAGGGGCTCTATGGCCCCTTTGCTCAGCAGTTTCGCTATCTCGGCTCGAAGTAGATGAGGTACTTGTTTCTCACCGTAGTCTCACGCGCGCCGTATAACGCGGGACGTCGTGCTGAATTGTAGCGAATAGCCTCTCTTTATAGTGTTCAGCACCCAGTCTGATACCCGGGTAGCATTGACCACGCGTCTGCGTGAGTAGCTAGAGGTAGAATGCAGACCGGGCTCTGGCCGCGACAAAGCGGCGGCTCGAGAGCCCCGGTACCCTGGGAACACATCGCCGTGTTTACAGCGTTCGAGCGGGGGGCGCGCTGATCACAGCGGGCAGCCTGGCCGCACTCAAATTCTCTATGGCGGGACGCACAGCGAGAGTGAGCGGGGCGAATCCCGTAGGATTCGGCGTGTTTGCGGGGGGATGTGGGCGCAAAACTACGGGCACATCTACTGCACTGCACACGCTCTCGGTCGGAACCGATAGACTGTGTATTGGTATCGTTTTTACAGAAACCAAGGGACACGCGGCGTGTAGTGTGAGCGGGCATATAGGCGCGTTCACTACACTGTCTGCACAATCGACCTGAGTCAGATTTATGTGTGCTAGCCTCGCACCGTGGCGGGCTGTGTCTGTGTGTGGAATGGGCACTGGGGCGTGGGCATTCTTACAACACTCATAACACCATCGGCCGTGGCCGGGACACCAGAAAATACACTCTTTATTGGATTTATCTGGGTAGCCATAAAAACGGCTTTTGTGTGCAGGCAAGCGGGCTGAGACACCGGCTGCTTCGCTGCTAAATACACTGGTACAGTCACATCGCAAGGAACTGAACGAGCGAATCTTTTCGGTGGGGAACCGGCCGCAGCGGGATCCGAACACCGTCGCTTTCCTAGAGTGGCTAGGAAAGCTTCGAGGCCTCGGGCTTGAGCTCAATCTTCGGCCGGGGCCCGCGCTGAGCGGGGCGGCGTCCAGCAGAGCGAGAGCGCGGTCTCTGGTCCCGGGCCTGGCGGCGCTGTGTAGCGGCGGCTGCGGGCGGTGCAGGCTGAGGCTGAGAGCTGCGAGCAGACGGCTGTTTAGAGCAACCTGCAGCGGAGCTCGAGCGCTTCGGGAGGAAGTGCTTCATGGCCTGCGAAGTCTTCTGCACCTCAGAATATCTGTCCGCGAAATCCTTGACGGCAGATCCGAAGAGGCCCGCAGGGGAGATGGGCGCGTCGAGGAATACAGAGCGCTCAGCTTCCGTCATCTCAGACAGCGTCAACCACAGATGTCTCTCAGCAACGGCGAGAGAGGCCATATTCCGCCCCATGGCCTGAGCAGCGGCTTTAGCGGCGCGTAGAGCGAGGTCCGTAGCGCCTCGTAAATCCGCCACACTGATAGCCCCGGGCCCTTCCTCGTCCAGTTTAAGGAGAAGGTCAGCCTGGTAAATCTGCAAGACCGCCATAGTATGCAGCGCTGAGACCGCCTGTCCAGCGGCTGTGTAAGCGCGCCCATGCAGCGATGACGTCACCCGGCAGGCTTTAGAAGGAAGCGTCGTCTGCACCCGTCGTCCCGCAGAGGGCGGGCAGAGATGAACGCAACCGCCGCTTCCACAGGAGGGATGGAGAGATATCCTACGTCTCCTGCGCCGACAACGGAGGAAAAAGCCGCAGAGGTGGAAGTGCGCAGCCTGGCGGAGAATGGGGCGGTCCATGACTTGGCGACTTCATCGTGAAGCTCTGGGAGGAAGGGGGCGGCCCTAGACTTAGACGGGGCTTCGTCCTTTTTGAGAAAACGTCCGTCAAGTCTGTTGCGCGGCGGCAACGCAGGCGCCTCCCACTGAGGCCGATGCATTCCACGGCCTGGGTGAGCAGACGCATCAGCTCAGCCTCAATGCCGGGTCTCTTCCCCGAGGGTTGGCTAGACACGTCAGCGGGGGGGAGGTCCACGGAGCTCGCCCAATCCTCGCTGTCAGAAGCCACGAGAGAGCATACCTCAGCAGGTTCGTCGAACTCGGGAGCGGATGCGGCGGCTGACGGCGGGCGCTGTCCGTCCGGGAGCGACTTAAGTGAAGCCGGCGAAAGCAGGCGGGCGAACCGGCGAGCTTTGGCGGGCTGGAGAAGGCTCGGGAGCGCGCTGGGCGCGACGCTTCTTACAGCGCGGCACAGAAGACTGGGACGCGGGCTCAGAGAACGACGCCAGGCGAGCCCTCAGAGTCACCATAGGCAGAAGTTCACAGTGAGGGCATCCACCATCCGTGAGCGCGATAGCCGCGTGATCATGACCCAGGCAGGACACACAGATGATGTGACGGTCCTCTTCACTTAGCTGGGCGCGGCACGAGCCACAGGAAGGCATCTTTAAAAAGATGCAGCTCTTTTAGAACAGAGAAATGAGTGTTGCGTCACGTAAGCAAACACACACTTGAGCAGAGTAAAGGATATAGTACGCCGGAAAGCGCAGCAGGTACGGCGGCTGAAGGCGGCTGGGCCAGCGACTCCAGATGATGGCACGTCCCGCTGAGAAGGCTACGAGTCAACGGCGCGGCTTCTCACTCCGGATCCAGCGATGCGTGAGCTTCGCTGAAGAGTAGAAAAATCAGAGGAAATTCAGCTATCGAGGGTATTTATAGGGTGAGACCACGCCTTTACTGGCGGGACATGACGAAATGGGCGCGAAGCGCCCCCATTCGTCATTGCGTCACGCAGTGCCTCACTCGATAGGCTGCAGCTTTTCCAGCAAGGCAGCCAATGGGCGCGCGAGCTGCCTCGCCCTTGTCTGCTTGCTGCTGCAAAGCGTTTTACATTGATTAAAAATTAAGGATAATTTTTGGCTTCAATATCTCGAGGAAAAGAGTTTTCCCCATAGCGTAAGATATTACGCAGTACGAGAGATACTCTGGTAAGAGAACGGGATTATGGCAGAGTCTTCAAAATTTACTGTCCTCCCGTCTTTGAAACGAAACTTTCATATCTTTAGATGTAATTTTATATATAGTTATGTTTATTTAATATAATTTTAAAAAGAAGCATAAACACAACGAGGGGTGTCTGTTTTGTCTGTTTTTGTGACTAACCTTTCTTTAGTATAACCATGGAGTATAAAATTCAATATAAATTCTCAGTATTGCATTGGACTCTACGATCGGCGGAAGTTATCGAGCATCCTCAGACCTTCACCGGAAATACCGCCGTGCATAGAGCCCATTGAACATCCTTCTATTTAGCCACCACACTCCACCTTTATAGCTAATTTAAGTGTCCTTCCTCATTTGAGCACCGAGGGGCAGTGCAGAGGTCGTTCGTAGGTTTAATATTGTTCCTTTTTCCTCGGAGATCTGCTAAGCTGATTCAGTCCAGGAGTACAGTCCATTTCTGCCCTGTATGTATTCCACTTTGAAGTGGCAAGCTGTTTAGATAGCGGTAAGCCTCAGAAGATAGAGATAAATTGGACAGTAATCCTTGTCTCTGTGCCAGGGATGTCAAATGGAAATAGTCAGGTGCCAATGTAATCCCTGCTATTCCTCTGTAGCCTTTGTGAGCTCTTTTCCCGATCATCCAAGTTGACCGATGTGGTGATAACCAAGGCCGTTTCTCAAACAATCTCTCTCAGAAGTGCGTAGAAAATTAGTCATGTATGATTGAATGAAAGGACCAGGTGCTCCATATTATTAGAAGTTCTGCTGCTAATCACGCTTTATATCACATATTTAAGGTCTCAGGCCTATGAATGGCCAAAATGCGTCACTTAAAAGGGCTAGGAGAGAATGCATTGATCCCTCTGGCATTCCAGAGTTCGTGATCAGTTAACTGCATGACTGGGGAAATGAAATGAATTAAACCTTACGCCGTATATCTGCTTCACCATAATCTGACCGCTGAACCAGCGTTTATATAACGTGACTGCCGGGGAGAAAGATCAAAGCTTGTGGTCAGCGAAATATCCGTCATACATTCATGAAATGCAGCACTTGTTATTGAATGAACTTCATCGACTTTTTTTAGGCAGATTAAGGCGAACCTGAGATTAAAAGGAGCTTTAATTTAAAAAGTGCTCCCTTAAAGAGGAATCTATAGTGTAATTTATTTCATGATTAGGCCTTATGGCTCTGTTGTATCTAATTTGCCTAGATAATGGACTCTTAGATAGCAATAGCTCTCTGCTCAATATTATCTGAAAGGAGAGTGTAAAAAAAAAACAATAAAGAAATCTCAAACTGTGTAGGAAAATTGGCATATTTGAAGGAGATAAAACCGCACTAGGGGACCTGCCTAAATCTACTGCCTTTTTACTCTCTCATCTCGTGTGTCTGAAAAGGTGCTTTATTCAGATGCATCCAGACCAGCATAGACAATGCATAGATAAAGACTCTTCGTTCACAAGCTGCCATACAAAGGAACACTTGGCTAGCTTATTTGAATGATTGCATATCAACTACATTATGAGCTGTCTGTTCAGTTTGTCTGAACACAACAGTTAAAGCAACACCAAGTAACTTTTCCTCCTCGGTCGCCCTACTGGTTGGAAACGAAATTGTCCATTGCCGCTGTCGTAAATAATTTAGCCTACCGTCGCACGCACACTCGCTGTTTATCCAGCACCGGCTTTAGAATGATGTCCACAGACTAGGTAGAGTATGTTACGTGATTTCATGAAAGGATGATGTATTGCGACATCAGAAACGAAGAAAAACGAAATAATGACTATTGTAGCGCTTGACGTAAAGCAGTCGAATTTTGTAGTTCTTATTGTGGTCTGGTTACTACCCAAACCCCGAAGTTACATAGTGCCAGTAAAAGTGATACAGACCCCGTCAGGCTATGGCAGAAGTGCATTTCACCCTGTTACGACTTGATGAACCACTGATAAGATTTTGGAAACATTATTTTAAGGTAAACAATGTTACATAGTGTTGCTTTAAGCCGAATGGTGTGCACATGCTAATGTCTGGTCTTGACCATGATGCAGGATTTCCTGGATTATTCTATAGATCCTTGTTTCTGCTACTATGGAAGTCCTTGTACCATCATGAGTAGATACTATCATAAGTGGTAATGGACAATTGCCATTTTTGTGTCTAATTTAGGGATGCAAGAGCTCCATGATGTAGGATGTAGAAAATGTCATCTTGATCATTGATTTCATTTTCATCTTCAACTAAATGTTTTGCCTATTCTGTACATCATATATGGACTTTGAAAACCATGCAGTTTTACAATAACCCAGATGTTCATAAAGTAAAATAAATTTAAAAATTTAAAAAAATACATAAGGGCGCATTCGAAGGCTGATTGTGCCACAGCGGCACAACGATGGCTTTCCCAATTCGAAGGCTCCTTAAAATGCGGCCTCCAAATGCAGCCTTCATTTTCAAATGAAGGATACAACCAATTGATCCTTTGTGGCCTTGCCTACCCCAGAATTCATTGAGTGTCAAATTTTTCTTTTTGAGAGAGAGTAATGGCCGATTTACACTTTTAAATGCAAGTATTGGGTTTCAGCTTACTCAAAATATCTAATGACACAACTAAAACTTTAAAGCGGTTCAAATGTTGACTTATATCTTACTAAGATGCGATTATATATAGTTTATAGTCTTTATTACATATAGAAATTGACCATGATGAACATATTTAGACAGTTTGTGAACCTCGTTTTGTTTTCAGACAGTTTATTAGAACTTTAAAAAAAAGTCCAGTACAAACGTTACAGCCACTCATCAACGGCATGCTGTCACAGTTGGCTAGACCGCCCCATTTAACAATGCCCAGTCCGACCTTCGTGGACTTTGAATATGCAGCCTCTGAATTGGGAATTGTGAGTGCATATGCATTAAAGACTTCTAGTCAATAACCTTAGGGATGCACGATATATCGACCACATATCGATATCGGCCGATAAATGGTCTTTTTTGATGTTATCGTTATCGATCCGATAAGAAAATTGGGCGATATATCAAAGCCGAATAGATTATTTACTTCAGTTGAGAGATGCGCGCGGTTCGCCATGATGGTTCTGAATGATTGGATTCACTTTGAAAAGGAAGGTACAGTTCAGTGCAACATGTGCAGGACAAATCTGTCACATAGCCTAAGCTTCATAACATCATAATAAAAACACGCCTGCAAAAGAATGTTGTGAAATCTTGTTCGCCAGTGTTTCAGCGCGAGGAGCGCGTTGTGGAGGAAAGAGCGCGTCTGTGGAGTTAAGCCTTCATGACGAGCACAGTCAAGTTCTCTTGAGCATTCGCAGCATTCTGTGCCATTGTAAGTTGTAATATGTTTATTTTGTGTATATATAGGCCTATATATCTGATTAATCTAATATAGGATGCATTTGGTTGAGTTAATGAACGACGCGCGCTTCATTGTACCGGTGATCATCTTTATAGCGTGCACGCAGCTCAAACAGCAATGCACATTTATAACTATAATTGGGATTGTCATATACATGCCATTATAATGAGAACACTATTGTAATAAAACGTTGTGAATTCTCTGGGTTTAGTGCCTGTTTCAGTGTGTTGTTGTGGAATAGCGCGTCCAGAACAGGGATTAGCTACACATTATGACCAGCATAAGTTCGATTGTGCATTCACGTCCTTTTGTGCAGATAAGTCGTAATATAAAGTTCATGTAATATAAATATCTGATTAATCTCACATATGATGCGTTTCGTGGATTTAAACAACCTAGAAAAGTTCTTCAGTTTCCCGGTGCTCGTTCTCTTCAGCTTCTGCGCGCGCAGATTAAACAACAATGCAAAACATTAAAAGCTATGATTTGCACTGTCATATAATTATATTCTCCATTGTAATAAATTTGTAAATTCTTTGGGTTTGCATTCTTCCGCAACCGTCGAGTTGATTAACCTTTCTAGCAAAGCGATTCAGTTTAACGTTTGTTCTCTTCAGCTTCAGCGCGCTCACACAGCAATGTCATTTAAACAGTAAGGCTATTAAAGATGTTTACTATTAGGCTACTGTAATATTAAAATTGTTTAATTTTTTTCAAAAACATTGCGTTATAATTAATAACTAACATTATTTTGTTCTCGTATTATTTTCATCAACGATATGGTTTGATTAAAATAATTTCCTTATTGTCCATGTGGAGGTGATTCCATTTTATTGATCCATGGCACAAGCATTTTGTTTCTTTATATGCAGCCTAATGTTAGCCTATCTAATGACTTTTTTGCAATATTTAGGTATTTTATTTTTTGTTAGGCAATAGAATTTTTGCTAACACTTTACAAATAAGGTCTCGTTTGTTAATGCATTAAGTAACAGAGAGCAATAGCCTTAATTGTTAGTTAATAAAATATGTGTGTTCATGTTAGTTCACAGTGCATTGACTAATGTTAGATAAAACTTTCTTAAAAATGTCTAATAAAATTGTTGGTTCATGCTAACTAATGCTAACAAAATTAAACCTTATTATAAAGTGTTACCATTTTTTAATAAAGAAAGTTGCCCAGTGTAAAATTAATTTTAAAAGTTAAGGAATCTTACACTGGTTCAAACTAGGCTATACTGTAGTATATGTTTGATTTATGTTAACAGTGTTTGAGACAAGGCTTGTGAGCCTTTTGTTTATGTATACAGGCTATCAAAACATATAAAAAATTTAATTTAGATTTATCGGCCAATATATCGGTTATCGGCTTTCAAATGTAAAGAATTATCGGTTATCGGTATCGGTAACCTACAATAAATGTTCACTGGACCAGTCGATCATAAATTAAATAATATTCTCGTTTTCTTTATAGGTTCTGTGAATTCAAACATACATTGATTCACATGATCTTTTGTGTAGAAGTACACAGTTTAAATAATGAGCGACATTCTTAGTAAATATGATCAATCATCTGAAAGAACCACTGAGATACATACCTGTTTAAATCAGTTAGGACAATGTGAAAAATTGATTTACTGCTGGATATGTATCATGATGTAAAGGATCAACTGCACTAACACTCCTTTGCACTTCCTCTCTAGGATATTTTTTGGCATAAATAGTGTAAGACTGGAGAAACTGGAAGATAGTGCAACTCTCTGAGGGAACAAAGGAAATCAACATTTTAATTGCTCTCTTGTGCCATCATGCTGAGATCACCTGCAATTCACCCAAAAATCTATATGGGTTAATGTGAATAATTATCATACCTTATTACACTTGTTTGATATCATTTGAAATGTCTCAGTGCGACAAAGGTCTCATTCTAAAAGAAGTAAAACCAAAAGGTAATAAGGTATAAGAGTTTAGAGATAATTCACATAAGAGGGTGTTGTCTTCCAGGCAAATGGTCTCATGCTCTCAGAAGGTGTAAACTCAAATCAAATTCCCATTGTTAGCAAATGGTTCCATGTAAATCAACTTCTACCCCCAGTAAGTTTGGGGTGGTGATTAATGTGAATTCCCACTATGAACGCATGTTTACATTTGAAATGAGGTTTCTGCCTTGGTCTGTATATATATATATATATATATATATATATATATATATATATATATATAATAAAATGCAATGAGAGGCTGGAGTGATTCTGCAACCCAGACTAGCCTGTGATGCAAAGTGTAAAAAACACTTGTATTTTTTCATGTATCTTATAATGTCAGGGTATTGCGTCTTCTCTCTTTATTTCAGAGCATTTAATGTTTGTAGCCTATTGATTATTTTTGAACTGATTATGCAATTGGCGTGATACATTTTTGAAACATCTCACGGTACGGATGTAGCCTACCAATACAAGTAAAACGTGATACATTCTAATCGACATTATTTTCAGTAAAGAATTAAAAAGAATAGTCAAACACTCGCAAACACACTTAATGATGCACATATCATTAAAACCTTTTTTATTTATGGAGTCAGATTAAATCTGTTATGAGGATGGATGGAGAACCCAGGCGCAGACAGCAGATGCAATTCACACTGGATTTATTGACACAAAAACAGGAAAACAAAACCCACGAGGGGGCAAAACAAGACAGGGTAGAACACTTTAGACTAAGACTTTAAACTAAGACAGAAACAAAACCATGACAGGAACAGACACTTCTCAAATAGCTGACTTCTCAACAAATTACTCACAGTAGGATCACACAACGTTAGACAAAGTCAAACAGCAAACAATGAATCGACCCAGGACAGCAAACACACGGGGATTATATAGGGAACACTAATGACGAGGACAGGTGAAACTAACTAGACAATAATGACAAGACGGGGATAACAAGGGGGCGGAGTTACGAGACGAGACACCACAAGCACATGGCCAAACAATTGGCCATGCGCTTGTACACAAAACATGGGACTGTCATGATTCTGCCACAAGACCAGAGAAATCAAAAGACATGGCAGAATCATGACAAAATAACGAGTTAATACATATGAGAAAATGTATTTCATTTAATCAAATCACTTTGCCACGCGGAAAGACGGTAACGAGCAGAGACCTTCACCCGCTGACCGGAAAACCTTCTTTGGGCTGATCGAACTATATTTACATTTATGCATAAATATTTACATTTATGCATTTAGCAGATGATTTTATCCAAAGTGAGTGCATTCAACTATACATCTTGAACCTGATGTATAAACTTGATGTAATTAGCACAATGCTACCAGTTGAACTGAGTCAAGTCTAGCCAGTATACTAACAAGTTATCACATTATATGAACATGTTACACTAATGTTTGACAGCCAGAAAGTGTCCAAATAAAATTGATTTTAAACACTGATACAGTTGGGCTTATAATGTTCAGGAACAGTGTGCTGCGCATTTTATGGAGAAGAACCTAAGAGAGTACAATGCAGACTACTCACAAAAACTTCCCCTGAAATGGAGCAGTTCCCACTTTGTAGGGACAATCCAGTGTTTATGGATCACAACTTGTAAGTATGTCTTATTATTTGTAGTTGTGTTTTCTTTTAACGGTTCCAATGATACGTTTTATGTAGTTGCTATGATGTAAACAAAGGAAAAACTTTGCCTCCGGTCGCCTGCTAGCCAACATTATTGTTGATATAGTGTTTACTGTAGCTTTTGTAAGGTTGTTCACTACCCCTTAGGAAAATTAACCATGGTTTTGTGATCGATTATTGTTTGTATTACATAGTTTTCCGTCAAATATCATGATTAAATGGTGTACAATGTATCTAAAATGTATTTAAAAAAGCACACCGCTCTAAAACGTCCTGTGAAATCAATGCTTGCAAAGTGCATGAAATCCGTTTTAAACAATACTCTTGTTTGTTAACATTCTTAAGATCGAATCAGGCTTGAATTGGTTTGAAATTGATGCCATCCTTAATATTTACACCTGAGCAGATGAAACTCGCGGTTACCGCAAGGAGTGTGGCATTTCCTGAACACGCAGTGCCAATCACAACACACTGGGCCAGCTAACCAATCAGCACATTTCGTATTCGTAAAGAGGGGCTTTATCGAAACAGGAACTAACGACGCATTCGAGCCAGAGGAGAGAGGTGCTGTAATAATGTAAAATATGTGAAAAATAATGTGTTTTTTGAACAACCAAGTGTGAAAGCATATTCAGTACAACCCAAAAACAAAATCAATACTTTGTAAAAGGGGATAATATGACCCCTTTAAAGTAACATGTAATATGTATGTAATAAGTAATATGACCCCTTTAAAGATATTAGGGGTGTATGGGGGGCCCTGGTGAGAGAAAACACCACTGTAGTCTGGCTGCTGCTTCCTACTTGTAGGAAGGACAGGCATAGCGGTCCTCCTCTATCCCCCCAAACTCTCACATGATGGCTCCAAGCGCCACACCCCGGGACCTCGCCTCAGCAGGCGTGCTAAACCATGTGAGGGGGTGATGTTAACACGGCATCATAGGGCGAAGAACCTTCATGATACAGGTTACCGGCCAAGCGACATTGCCCAAGATACACCACATGAAAAATGACAACCACTACTCAATTTATACCGGCTCGGTCGTCGCCCGGAAAAAGGACCGCGCCTCCCGTTGTTGTCCACCAGGACGGGGGTGTTAAGAGTGAGACTGATGGACCAAAACATCTACGCGCCAGGAATGACATCACAGTTGGCACATGGAATGTAAGAACATTGAGAATAGCAGGGAAGTTAGAAGAACTAACACATGAAATGAAAAGATACCGATGGAACATCCTTGGACTGTGTGAGGTACGCTGGAAGAACTTCGGGGAAACGTCGACCCCAGATGGCCACACACTTTACTTTAGTGGCAACAAAGACAAACATGAGCAAGGAGTTGGATTCCTCGTTCACAAAGACACCGTTAATGCTGTCATGGGTTGTCGACCAGTCTCCAGTCGACTTATTACCATCCGTCTGAAGGCATCACCCTTCAATATCACCATCATTCAGGCGTATGCCCCAACATCTGATTATGAAGATGAAGAAGTGGAAGACTTCTACGACCAACTGCAAAAAGTCATAGACCAAACGTCTAATAAAGACATCATTGTAGTACAGGGCGACTGGAATGCCAAAGTAGGGGAGGATGCATGTAAGAACTGGAGAGGGACATGTGGCCAATACTGTAACACTGAAACCAACGAGAGAGGGCTAAGGCTCCTTGAATTTGCCAGTTACAACGATCTAAGGCTGGCAAACACTTTTGGTCCACACAAGGCATCCAGAAGGTGGACATGGCATAGCCCAGGAGGGAAATACCACAACCAGATTGATTACATCATGGTCAAGCGTCGTTTCCAAACCAGTGTTAACATTGCAAAGACCAGGAGCTTTCCAGGAGCCGACATAGGAAGCGACCACGACCTTGTGATGATGACCTTTAGACTTCATCTCAAGAAGACTAAGAAACAGGGCAGCATAAGGATCAGATTTAACCTTGACAAACTCAAAGACACTAGCATAGCAGAAAATTTCCAAGCAATAATCGGAGGGAAATTTGCTCCACTTCTCGCCCTGGCTGACAATCAGGATACAGAGGTAGACAAAATGATAAGCACCTTCAATACAGCTGTAACTGAAACAGCAAATGCCATCCTCGGAAAATACAGACCAAGAAAGAAGCCCTGGGTCACAGAGGACATACTGAAGTTATGCGACAAACGCAGAGAACACAAGCGTAAGAAATATGAATTTGAAGGGGAAAGATATTACAGAGAAATCAATCAGCAAGTTAAGAAAAGTATGAAAAAGGCAAAAGAGACCTGGATTGAAGAACAATGCAAAGACATAGAAGGAAGCTTACAGAAAAACAACAGCAAGAAAGCCTACCAACTTGTGAAAGATCTGACAAGTACAACACAAGGGCGAACCAATACCATTCAAAATAAAGAAGGGAAATGTCTGACAGAAGAACAGGATATCCTTAAAAGATGGACAGAGTACTGTTCTGAATTGTATACTCACAGAGCCACAGGATATACTGAGGTGTTGAATGTCCCTCCACCAACTAACATCGACAACCATCTTATCCTTCGAGAAGAAGTGGAAGCAGCAGTAAAACAATTAAAAAAAGGGAAGTCAGCAGGAGTGGATAATATTCCAGCAGAACTGGTTCAAGCAGGTGGAGAGGCCATGATAGATACATTATGGAAGATCTGCAATAAAATCTGGCAAACAGGGGAATGGCCTACACCATGGACTCAATCGTTGATAATTACCCTCCCGAAGAAAGGCAACCTTCAGCTATGCCAAAATTATCGCACCATTAGCCTAATCAGTCACCCAAGCAAAGTAATGCTGAAAATCCTACTAAACAGATTGAGACCGCAAGCAGAGGAGATCATTGCCGAAGAACAAGCAGGCTTTAGAACAGGTCGTAGCACGACAGAACAAATCTTCAATATTAGAATAATTTGTGAGAAATACCTACAACACCAGCAAGAACTCTACCACGTATTCATAGATTTCAAAAAGGCATTCGATAGGGTTTGGCATGCAGCTTTATGGGCTACCATGAGGTTATATAACATCAATGCCAACCTGATCAACACAATAGAACGCCTATATGACAAGGCTACTAGTGCTGTCTACTTCAATAACACCATAGGAGAATGGTTTCGAACCACAGTCGGAGTCCGCCAAGGCTGCCTGCTCTCCCCCATTCTCTTTAACATCTATTTAGAACGAATTATGACCAACGCATTGGAAGATCATGAAGGTACAGTCAGCATCGGAGGCAGGACGATTACAAACTTGCGTTTTGCCGATGACATCGATGGAGTAGCTGGAAAAGAACAGGAACTCGTCAATCTTGTGGAACATCTTAACGAGGCCTCGGCAGCATTTAACATGCAGATTAATGCAGAGAAAACTAAGCTGATGACCAACAACCCCAATGGAATCAGAACCGAGATCAAGATAAACAATAAGAAGCTTGAGAATGTTAACAGCTTTAAGTACCTGGGAGCAATCGTTTCGGATGAAGGATCTAAGCCAGAAATACTCTCTAGGATAGCACAGACTATAGCTGCCATGACTAAACTGAAGGTGATCTGGAACGACAATAACATCGCCATTGGCTCAAAGATCAGGTTGATGCATTCCCTGGTCATGTCAATATTCCTATACGCATGCGAGTCATGGACATTGACAGCCGATATTGAGAGAAGGATTCAGGCGGTGGAGATGAGATGCTTCCGCAGACTTCTTGGCATCTCCTACAGAGATCACATCACTAATGCAGAAGTGAAAGCCCGAATTGAGAGCGCCATTGGGCCGTATGAAGACCTCCTATCTTCAGTAAAAAAAACCAAGCTAAACTGGTACGGGCACGTCACAAGATCATCAGGACTTGCCCACACAATATTACAAGGCACAGTACAGGGAAGTAGACGAAGAGGCAGACAGAGGAAGAGATGGGAAGACAACATTAGAGAGTGGACAGGTCTAAAGCTGAGTGACACAGTGCGGAAAGCAGAGAACCGGGAGGAATGGAAGAAGTTGGTTGCCAAGTCTTCAGTGGTGCCCCTACGGTCCAAAAGACTACGGGATAAGTGAAGTGAAGTGAAAGTAACACCAAGTAAATTTTCCTCTTCGGTCGCCCTACTGGTTGGAAACGAAATTGTCCATTGCCGCTGTCGTAAATAATTTAGCCTACCGTCGCACGCACGCTCGCTGTTTATCCAGCACCGGCTTTAGAATGAAGGATGTCCACAGACAAGGTAGAGTATGTTACATGATTTCATGAAAGGATGATGTATTGCGACATCAGAAACGAAGAAAAACGAAATAATGACTATTGTAGCACTTGACGTAAAGCAGTCGAATTTTGTAGTTCTTTTTTGTGCACGGGTTCCTACCCGAAACCCGAAGTTACATAGTGCCAGTAAAAGCGATACAGACCACGTCAGGCTATGGCAGACGTGTCATTTAACTTATTTTAAGTCGATGTACCATCACAAGGGTCTTGGAAATATATTATGAAGGTTGAAAACTACATAGTGTTACTTTAAGATATTTGTAAGTTTGCTTTAATATAGAAAGGGAATTTAAGCTGAAATCAGTGTGTGTTCCTCTTTGGAGCAGCTGTGCTGACATGGCTGACTGCTGACAGTGCTGGAAGACCCTGGGATGTGAGTTCACTTTGGGTAACGTTGAAGTATGGCATGCGGGGGGGGGAGGGGGGGAGGGGGGGGGGGGGTGACACGGCGGGAGTCGGCCCACTGCTTGATGTGCTGCAGAGGAATTTAAGTTTGAAAAAGAAAGGGGGCAGATTAAAAGCAACATCCCCGGCAGGTGGTTTTATTGTATTGAGGGAATATGTGAGGTCTGTAGGCCTACTCCAATTCGCTCTCAATTTGCTTCTTTGAATGTGTTCACCTCCTTTTTCTGGAACTTTCCCGAGCATAGTTTAATATTCCATTACTGTAAACATAATTTGAAGAACAGATACTGTATTTGCATGCAGTCTTATTCACACACTTTCCCTTTCTAATCCATCCATTAATTTTAAAAATCGCTTGTCTAAATCAGGGGTTTCAATCGTATTTCAGACTCCCAAATTTAGGGATAAGGTTGTGAAGCGAAAATCAATTCCAAGTCAGGAATCGCTTGTTATACAAAGTCAATTTTGATTCTTATCGATTCCTGTGTGAGCATTTTAATGTGATTTTAAACCTTTCAAGTGCAAGAGTCTGCAAAAGAGAGCTCAATTCGGTACTCAAGCGTTGTTTTCTCAAGCTAACTAACTCGCCACCTCTCATATAGTGCATGAATTGAGTTATCTTTCATGTTTTATTGAGCTTGAACAGAAATACATAAAATATTGTCAAAATGGACATCTTGGCAAATATTCACGTATACTAGGGGCCTGTCAAAAGACACACACTTGCAGCCTTTGCATTCGGAGACTGCAGTGTTATTTTTGATTTCAGTTTCTGTATCTAAATATGTTTGAAAAACTTAAAACACTGTTTATTTAATTTCTTTGCTTAGTTGTATGTATTTGTGCCATCCAAGTGTGTTCAAGTGTGCTTTTAGTATACTTCTTTTAAACTAAAAAATAAGAAAGTATACTTTCAGTCTATTTTTTATACTTGTCAGAAATATACTTAAAATTGCATTTAAGTATATATGACTTATACCTACTAAAGAAAGTCTAAGTATTTGGCCTATACTTGTACTCAGTCTTTTGATCGAGACTTCAAACTTTTTAAGTAGGATACTTATAGAATTACTTATAGAATACTTGATTATACTTTTAAGTTGAAAGGGTAATAAAGTGTTCTGCATATTTGGCTTGTAGTTGTGTTTACAACAAGTAGCTCTGATTGCCGTTCCCGTAGCTCGGCCTGCTTCTCCACGGCCTCCAGCTCTAACTGCACCGTGTGCGCTCGAACGTGTCTTCGCCCTTGATGTAATTTTCATTCTGTGTGCTGCTTCCTTTATAAAGTCTAGACACATACCGTCTCTCCATTGTAAACTGGATGCACTTTCTAAGAACTTCGCAGTCATTGAAATTCTAGAAACCCTATTGGGAAAATGTGTCGTTGAGATTCAAGTATAGGCTACTTGGGTTAGGCTTCTTTTGTGATGGTAGCCTCTAAAACACTCAGAATGTACAGTTGGTACAGGCAATATATCAAATATATAATTAATGCAGCATTGAATTTTACTGAACAATTCTGTTAAATTACTCTTGAAAAAGTGACAGTCTCTGCCTGGATTCTGAAGGAAAGTGCATTTCCAAACCATCTCACGCTGAAAGATTTGCATCTGTGGATAATGGTGTGATTTTGCTCTTATAAGAATGAGATATGTAAATGGACAGGCTCATTTAGGTTGCCAGTGTGTTCAGGTATTTAGCTGTTTTTTCCCAGGGGGAAAAAATCACTAGATTTTTAAATTGAAATTTATATTTGAATCTGTTGGCCATGTTGCCACTCAAATAATCATGCACCGAGAAGCAATTTTTTTTTTTTGCTCGAACAACTTTTACCTTAACTTTACGACTTCAGAGGAAAAATAATTATCTGCCTAATAGCATTTCTGAAGACATCTGTTAGAAGAACAAAAACTTTTTCAAGCTGTTTACATTCAAATTTTGACTTACTGTTTCACTGTACAAACAAATGGAGCAAATGATTGGCATATAATGACATGGCCATTTGTGCTTAAACTTGAATGCTGGCTAGCTGCCCTGTTTCACTACAATGGTTATGACGCTGTATGTTGTTCTCAGGGAGTCTTGTTGTATAAAAATAGATTTCAATGTGCTTTTGTCAGATATGAGTTCAATGACATTGTCATCGAAATGTGGGTTGAACAATACCTCTGTGTCCAGAAGCACTTTTGTACAAAGCAAGCTGAAAAAGCGTGTGTGTATACATATCAACTGTGAGCACAATTAATGTGTGCAGGTCATGGCACACAAATAGTTAGAAAGATGGTCACCTTTCTTTGTGTCCTGTATGTCAAGCTTTGGGCCAGCCAGCATAAGGATGTTTACTGCGTTAGACAGAGGGCAGGAAGACTCTTCAGATGCTGATGTGAATCCTAGACAGTGAATCCTTGGTTTTTCCTGTGGTAGCTGCCTGTAATTATAAAATATCAATTACATTTTATCCAGCATAAAGAGCTGTGTGATTCTTATGGAAAAATGTTGCTTACATGTTAAGTTTAGTGAGTGTTGTTAAGGGAGGGGTTTCCCAGCAGGCATTGCAGCAGAAATAAATTACGTGGTTATTAATATACATGTATCATTTGCTTTTTGCTAGGGTACTATTTGAAGTTGATAGATTTTTGTCATCATTGTTAGTTATTTGAAGTGTGGAGAGTAGATGTCTAATATGCTTCAATATAAAACTTACACACATAGTTTAACACCGCTTTTAGACAGGCACTCGCAAACTTCCCTAAGCACTTCCCCTCTAAACGCAACATGTGAAGTGTGTTCAACTTCGTCAAGTGGACGAGGGAAGTTTTTTTGGACCCCTCGATTTTGACCGAGGGAGCAAGTCTGCTCATATGTACACTTCAGGCAGATCCACAGACCACAATGCAACATTATTGTGACGTCACAACTGTAACTTGCATGGTGGGCTCCATAGCAGATTTCAAGTGATCAAGCTAGCTTGGGGCGTTCAATTTAAATCCATTACAAGGGTTCCGCCAGTAGTGGGCACTCGTGCAACGCAAGCACAAAAAAGCAGTGTTGGGGGTAACTTATTACAAGTAACTTGAGTTACATAATCAGATTACCTTTTGTAATAACTAAAGTAACGCATTACTTTTTCAATTTACAACAATTTACAATTTATTAAAGTTATTCTCACATTTATTGACAGGACAGCTCTACTGTCCCCATATAAGTTGAGAGAAATAAAGAGAAGTAAAGTGAGGAGAGGGAAAAAATCACCCATTATAGGGTCAAAATATCCCCATAAAGATGGCAATATCCGAAATCCTTGTGGGTTTTTTTTTTTTTTTTTGAAACCAACTTATAAATCTGACTAAGTGATGTTTTTTCAAAATCCAGAAAGTTATCTGTGATATGGTTAGTGTATGGGGGGTAGAATACATAGTATAAAAATCATTATGTCTATGGAAAAGCCCCATAAAAATAACATTGCTTGGTCTGTTGAAAGCTTGGTCTTGTTGAAATGAGAGGCCTGTTTGATCAAGTTGAAACCCTTGTCATCCCAGTCTCATCAGCTGGACTGAAAGAAGTTTCAATGCTCTTAGGACGCTGAAATCATGGCTCAGAGCAATGGTCACCAGTGACACTTGACAGTATTTGCTGTGAAAACTTGACAGTATTGATGCAAAACATATATGCCAACAGTTAATTTCTGTTAAAGGGATAGTTTACTCACTCTCAAGTTGTTTCAAACCAGTTTCTTTCTTCTGTTGAACACAAAAAAAACATATACCATTCCGAGATAACATGCCTCTGAAGTTTGACTTTTTGCACCATTACAATACTTATAGGCAACTAGTCATCATATCTTTCGCTCCATGAAACACGTTAATGCTCAGTAGTACACACATATGGTTCTTTAATGTATTTGCATTGTACTAAAATTGAAATTCATTTTCTATGGGCATGTAGTGCCTAGTAGGGCTGGAAGAACACCTTTTTTTGGACCTGACTATGTCACCACCTGGTAAGGGCAGGAGGAACCCTTTTGAACCCTTAGTATATAAGATTGTATGTCGTGAACTCTGATTTACCCCCGAACAGGAACAAGAGGCATGTGTTATACAAAAGAAATAAAGTTTATTACAAGTGTTTCGTTAAAATAGCAATTAAAATACCAACGGCATTGTAAAATTAGCCTGATAATAATTTGGTTGGGGAAAGCAGTGTTACTCTCCTCAGGATAAGGAGGTCAGGTCAGCTCGTACACGCCACCCGGATCAGTGACTGTGGTAGACAGTAGAGGGAGACAGCAAACCCAACTCCAAGAAGTACATGCACTATACACGCAACGTCTAACTATTCACTACACACTTAGCATCTAAACTATTCACTACAAAATACCATGCAATGTCGAAGCGGAGTATACACACCACTACAAAATGTCATCCAGTGCAGTCTCACCACGGAAAGAGGGGCCGTGTGCCGATACGGACCCAGCCTTGTACAATTTCAAGCTGTGGATATACAGTACAAAGAGAGACGAGAGCAACCTGTATTTAAACCACCATTCAAAATATAACACCCAGTAGATACCCAATGCAGGACATCAATTCTAAATCACAGTGGGGCACTAGGCATATTGAAATTGACTAAAAAAAAACATTTGACAAAGAAATAAATAACAACAGAAAACAGTGGCTGGCCGGGTCCACCTTTAACAAACAAACAAAAACAAAACAAAACAAACAAACAAACAAACAGACACATTAGAACATTATTTGCAAGTTCCAAAATTACATTGCCTTGCACATAATCAACAAAGGAATAAAATATAAGCCTACTTTGCAAGGTTACACAAAGTCCTGAAGCACAGTAATGCAGCAAGGGGGGGGGGGGGGGGGGTATTGCTGTGCTAAATGCAATGCTAAAGATAAAACAACATTATAAATATCAGGGCTAAAACTCATTAAGATACATTAAGATACTCATTAAGGTAGAAGCATGTATATCGTTTCCCATATCTCTGGGTCCCTACAACCACAGCAGCTGAATTTGTGGCTATGTCAGCTGTGGACTGAAACATACAAATAATCTTTACTACACAGGACAAACTACAGGTTGAGCAAGTGCTATTAGCATAGCCAGCATCACACAGACAACAGTCACATAAGTGAAAACAAAATAACATTAGCTGAAACCATTCAATGCTACACCATAAGATTTCAATGCTGTAAGGCATTACCATCAATCTTTCCAGTTCCCTCCAGGGAGGACGGGAAACTCAGGTCTGGCTGTCACCCTGCAAGGTGTGCTCAGTAGGAAGCAAAATACCCTCCCCTTAGACTAGCAAGCCTTGTATCACTTCCAGATTAGCTGTAGGTCATATGACCTTGTCATGTGACCATGCATGTGCACCAAATCACCTACATTACCACAGGCATATATGCGGCTGAAACAGGTAGCCTAGGCCCTAGTGCATCCCAAATTTTTCAACATTAACATTTTAATATAACATTATAGTCATTATGGCCTTTTTTTAAGGAGGTGGTAGTGCACTATAGGCCCCTGTAGCGTGGCCCAAGCTTTTGTCATTAATACCATTTTTTTCCTTGCATTACTTTTACTTTTATACTTTAAGTCGTTTTGAAACCAGTACTTTTACACTTTTACTTGAGTAAAAAGTTTGGGTTTATACTTCAACTTCTACAGAAGTCTTTTTAAACCCTAGTATCTATACTTATACTTGAGTAATGAATGTGAATACCTTAGACACCTCTGTTGTTGTTTAATCAAGAATGGCAGAACAGCTGAAAGGTAATATTTGCCCAAAATATAATTTTTTGATGTTATTTAAAAAACAAACAAGCCAGCCCAGCCCAGGTGAGAAAAAGTAATGCAAAAGTAATGTAACGCAATTAGTTTCTTTTTTTGGGAGCAGCGCAATATTGCAATAATGCATTACTTTTAAAAGTAACTTTCCCCAAGACTGCATAGGAGTTAGGACTCGTTAGGGAAAGAAGGGCATAAAAATGGAAGCCATTTCATAACTTTGTTTTCTATTTTTATTTTACTTTAACCAAGCTTTGCCAGCTTTGCTTCATTTCACAACTAATTTTGGTTATACATTAAAAACTAAATCTGATCTTTAGAGCACAATGCAGGGTACATAAGCAATAAGGTACTCGAGACTTTGTATCGTGAATAGTCACGGCTGAAAGGCACTGTTTCATTCTATTCTTTAATAGCTATAAATAGAATGGAGGGTTAACGTAACGTAAAGTTGTGTTAACTTAGTTTATTGAACACAACAAACCCGGCCTGTACTATCAGGTGAAAACAACGGTAGTTAACAGGTGTTACACTGAATACAGTCTGTGCTGCAACAACAACCATTCCCAACATCCCTTGTCTTTTTTTCCCCAAGTAACTTACAACATTAGGGACAATTTGTTTGTTTGTGTCTTGCGAAATGGGTTTTCAGCTTATGGATGACAGTGGTGGATTGTGTGTCAGGTAAGTAGTCAAGCTCCCAGAAATTAGAGAGGACGTCAACAGTGATCATCAGGTAGTTTCTGTTGTCTAAAATGAATATATCTGTCCCCTGCCTACTAGGTAGTTTGTGAGACTGCAGAGTCTCCTTCTGCTGTTTCACATCTATAGACCTGCAGATGTAACATTTTTCTATGAATGTCTTTATCTGTTCATTCATCCCTTGCCAATAAACACATTCTCTTGCCCTTCTTAGACATCCCTCTATGCCCAAATGTGAGGAGTGAATGCGCTGAACAATGTCAATGTCCTCCAAGTGCGTCGGGGATTGCAACTCTCTCCCCCCTGAAGACGATTCCACTCTGGGCACTCAGTTCCTCTTGAAAGGAGTGGTAGTGCGCAATGTCGCACGGCAGGTCTTTCTTGTTCGTTGGCCAACCTTCTTGGATTCATTTAATCAGCGACTGCAATTTCCTATCTTTGCTTGTTTCCTCTCTGATGGCCTGGAGTCTTTCTTCCGCAATATGCATGTGCTGGACCATGTTTATGTTCTCAATCTCCATTTCTACTGAATCCTCTGATGCATGTTCAGGTAAGTATGAGCGGCTCAGCGTGTCAGCTAGCAACATGCTCTTCCCTGGGATGTACTTGACTTTGATGTCATATAATGTAACTGGCTAAACTAAAGTAAAGCGGCCCCTAACCCAGTCTCTGATGCGTCACAATGAAGTGTCAGTGGTTCATCTGGGTTGTAATATTTGAGAATCGGGGCTTTGGTGATGGCGTCCTTGAGCCCTGTGAATGCTTACTCGTGCACATCTGACCATTCCCAGATACTGTCTTTATGGGTTAAATGCCTCAGTATCTCACAGCCATCTGACAGGTGATCACAGAATTTCGAGAGATAGTTTACCATGCCCAGGAACCTTTGGACACCCTTAACATCTGCTGGACGTGGCATGTCTCTGACCGATCTGGCCTTTTCAGGGTTGCCTCTGAGCCTGACAGGAGTAAGTAAATGTCAGATGTAGGGAACCTCACTCCTTCTCAGTTGAAACTTTTCTGCGTTCAGTTTTTTTTCCCTCTACATCTGTTCACCAGTGCTCTCAGTTTGTTGCCGTGGTCCTGGTTTGCTCTTTCTAATGTCTCACCCTCTCATGTGATGAGGATGTCATCCGCAATGACATAGATACCTTGCAATCCTTCCAGAGCTTGGCTGAGCTTCCTCTGAAACATCTCTGGTGCTGGGCTGATGCCCATTGGCATCCTCAGCCATCTGTATCTGCCATATGGTGTGGCAAATGTGGTCATGTAACTTGATTTCTCATCCAGGTTCACATGCCAAAATCCATTCTTGAAGGTCACACACAGTGAAAACTTTTGCCCTTTACAAGTCTGGCAGTATGAAAATGGAAAGTGACACTTTTCAGAGCTCTGTTGAGTGGTCTTGGATCTATGCATATTCTGAAGTTTCTGATGGCTTCTTGACAATGACTAGACTGCTAATTCTGCCCTACAAAGGCAAAACGCCGTAACATCATGTTTGGTCAAAAATGAGTTAGTGTCATTTTTGTGGTATTTGAGACCTTTATCATGTGAATAAATATCGTGAGTCAATTTGATTGTTTCTAACGAGAAAATAAAGGGCTATGATAACCGTAACATCCAAAACCATATGAGAAACCACAGCAGAGCGCCGTAACAGCTGTTTTGTTTTCAAACACACTGTCGTAAAAACGAACTGTGGTTCCTCCCCCCTCGCCACGAGCAACCCAGCTGATCAGCTGTCAACCCAGCGAACGGTGAGCCATCGGCTTCTACACTATGTAGCGCACTGCAAAAAAGAGCCCAGAGTTGCAAGTGAGTTTTTTCCGCTCTCGGGCACCAGGGGGGTGCGAAACCACCACCATTCAACCTGAAATAAGTAATATAACCATTCCACTGACTCCAAATCTGTTCAGCTAAGGTAAAATAGTTACTTAGATCACCTTTAATTACTCGCACTATCGTCAAATGAATTGCATGCTGTGCTTTGTGTGAAATATAACCAAACTTTAGAGCGCTTCTGCCTCGATGCCATGTTTGCTGCAAACATGGCATCGAGGCAGAAGCGCTCTAAAGTTTGGTTATATTACAACTCTAAAGTTTGGTTATAAATACAAACAAATGTGACGTCATGACACATTTGCAACGAGCAGAACCGATAAGCGGAATTGTTAAGCAGGCATGCTAATGGGTCCAAGGAATTGATACACTGGGCACCGGTTCTGAAGAAGAAATTGAAGGGTCCCTAGGCATGATCGCAACAGGTACCCTTCTCTTTGGCAGTTTCACTGGTTTTACTGTAGGGTCTGCTTCTATCTTATACGCACCCTCCAGACATCCATGGTTACTACACAATACAATGGTTACTACACAATACAAATAATTGTGCCAAAAAATTTGTATCAATGCAACTTTCATGAAGTAAAATCATTGAAAGCCTTCCTTCTGCTGAAAAAAATAGTCAATGAGCGTGAACAGCAACAGAAGTTACATTATTTGGCCATTAGATGGTGGCAAAGACTGTCTTTATGAGTGAGTCAGTAGAGAAGACTTTTATTTTGAAAGGACCGAACTTGTTGTGAACACGGAGAAGCGTGTCAGGGCACAGGGGAACCTCTTTACAGGCATACTATGCAGTTTCCGTTTTTGTCAAACAGCGAACCACAACAGGTGTGGAGTACTTTTTATTTAACGTTACTGTGTGAATACCACTTACGCAGAGCCGTCTCTGCACTCATGGCCGGATCTCCTACCCTCTGTATACCAGTACCTGTTCAGTAGGATGGAAGCGTCGGACGTGGGCAGTATTTAGGCAGTAATTTTTTCTTTATTATTGTAAGGGTGGATTTCCTGCAGGGGTTCAGTCTGCAAGACTGCCGAATGACTAAAGAAACGTTATTAGCATGATGGTAGAAAACTGTACATTTCTTGTCTATTACCACCCACTGCTACTTATACCAACGACGGAAATAAGCACAGTTACAATAGCTTAATATGTGGAAGAGCGTTGCTACAATATTGTATTGCAATAGGTAGCACTTCAAAGTCAATACCAAATCAAAACAAGTTAGCAAATTATTTGTTATAGCTTGTTTTCATATGACGTCACGCCACTGCGTTGCCATGGCGCGCAATGCAGATGGAGGGCAGGAAGTGATTTTATATATATATATGAAGCACTATAACTAACTCAAAATGCCTATGTTTTGCATCGTTTACGGTTGCTTAAATCGATCAAACCATGAGGAGTTTTTATCGTGTGCCAAAAGTTGTTGTTCATAAGGGGGGGAAATACAAGAAATTGACAGAAAAACACCGGGAAAAATGCCTTGCAAACTGCAGTCTGCGGTCGGGAGGAGCCGAATGGGAAAATGCCTGTGTGTGTGTGCAGTGATCACTTCGTCAAATGTGAGTTAATACATTATGTATGTGGCTTATAATTACATTATTCAGGTGTTTAAATACACTTATGTGGCTGTTTGTGTAACGTACCAGTTTCCGAACTTTGTAAAGTCAAAGTATGTCTGTAAGACGAGGCAGTTGCTGATATCTACCGCCTCGATGGCAGGCAAATCTCTCAATTCAGTTGAAAATCGGTCCTCTTCATAACGTAAGGATCACGTCCAACATTTGTTTCGATTTTCTGTTTATATATTTCTCTTGTAATAGCCTCAAAAGTAGTACAGTACGGACTTTCCTCCATCTCGTCCATTGCGCTCTTCACTTCCTGCCCTCCATCTGAATTTCGCGCGTCAACACAATCACGTGACTGCAAACCACCTATTGAAAAGTTTTAATGACAAAATATGGTTATGGTTACACTTATGCATGAGATGACAACTGGTAACACTTTACAATAACAGTACATGAATAATCATGTACTAATACCTGAATTAATAATTACTTTACTATGAACTACTGTAATAATGAGTTAAGACATGTACTAATGAAGAACTAACCTTAAAGGTGCAAAGTGTGTTATTTTAAGCGACATCTAGTGGTTCGGTTGCGAGTTTGCACTAAGGGCTCAGCCCACTGCTCACCCCTCCCTTTTGAAGAAGCTACGGTGGCTAAAATGGGACAAACATATCGTCGTCTGAGACAGCAGAGAATAGCCACAGTAAGCCAAGTTTCTGTACACAGTACATTATAAACCACATCATGGATAAAGTTTACAAAGCCATAGTCAGGTGAGGATCAAGGGTCTTAATATATAATATAATAATAGTAATCAGCTGATTGTCTCACGAACTTAACCAGCACATTTCTCCCCACATAGCAAACCCATAATACAGCGAGGGAGAAGAACCACATGAAACTATGCCTCACTCTCCCCACAAAGAGGTTTGCCTCACCGCATGCCTCACTCTCCCCACAAAGAGGTTTCCCCTGTAGTCTTACTACACGCTGACCAGCACCCCTCTTCTGGTGCGAGCGACCTGGTCTCTTTCAGGGATCTAAAGATGATCTTCCTGATGACAGCATGTCATTAGCGGCTTCAGACGTGGAGGACTGGTCGGACTCGCAGGATAACACCGCCCCTGCCTCTAAGGATCCGAGTGGCGCTAGAGCTAGGATGGAGATTAAGGACGCAGACAAAGACTCCTACCTTCCTCAACTCCCTCGACCTTAGACATCTGAACTGCGATTTTATGAAACTACCATTCAAGATGTTAACGTTGAAACAAATCCTCTCGCAAGTATGCCCAGGGGATTGTTTTTTCTCGGTGGATCTGAACGACGCATACTTTCATATCCAGATCCCCATCACAGACTTTTCTTGAGATTCGCGTTCAAGGAGCTGGCTTTTCAGTATAAGGTCCTTTCATTCAGTCTGTCCCTAGCTCCACGCACTTTAACGAAATGAAGACTTCAAGGGAGTGCGCGTCCTGAATTACCTTGACGACTGGCTCATTCTAGCCCAGTCGGAGGCTGAGCTAGACATTTACAAACCCTTAGCCATTTGGAATTTCTTGGACTCAGGATCAATACAACCAAGAGCTCACTATCTTCCAGCCAACAAATCTTGTTCCTGGGAACAGTTCTCGATACAGCCTAAATGTGGGCCACGTTTATGCCAAAACGAGCCCTGACGATTCAGGTTTGGTTCTTACCCTCCGTAAGAACAAATTGCGAATAAAGTATTTAAGTATGGTTTGAAATCTCCCAAAATTTCTCCTCATCATAATATATAGGCATATTAAAAAAATAAAAAACAACATTAGGAGAATAGTTTCAATGTGGTTTATTGGATAGTGTGCAAACTTTTCCTATGACATCCTAAGCTTATTACACAGTTATCAACATTATAAGTTAAATATCATTGCTGCTTTTTGCAGAGCACATTTTCTTTGGAAAGAAGAAAATAACTGTTTTCATCAGTTATTTTATCTACGGGTCGCTACATTTCTTACAGATTTCTGCTCATTCGAAATCAAATACCGACAGTACTGTAAGATTACATTTGTTTGAATGCAAGGCATTAGTGAGAAGTTTGCGATTGCGTGTGTGAATAACTCTTACCTGTTTAAAATGTACTTTCACCCGATCCATCCCTATCTCATGGAAATTGCGTATCTATAGCACACATTTTATTTCTCGTACCATTTATACGGCAAAAATACAGTAGTTTTTGCTTGCATAGCCTATGATAAGCAGTTTTCGCGTGCATATGATACACACTTTATGGGGTGAACGCACTTCACACCCATTATCCTAACCAAGGGGTTTAGTGTGTTTCATTTGCACGCAAAAACTTTTTCTTGGCATATAAATGCCACGAGAAATAAAATTTGTGCTATAGATACACACTTTCATGAGACCATGTTGCCCGATCATATTTAGTAGGCTTGAGAACTATAACCTCCCGCAGCCACTTATGTCCATCGACGTCAAGTCAAGTCAAGTCAAGTCAAATATATTTATATAGCGCTTTTCACAATACAGATTGTATCAAAGCTGCTTTACAGTATCAATCAAAACAACTCAACAATGTTTGTTTATTACTGGACATCCAAAAAGGACATCCAAGTTTGGTAGAGCTGATCAATGGTATGATTGTTTAATTAATTTGAATATCCCCAACTGAGCAAGCCAAAGGCAACAGTGGCAAGGAACCGAAAAACTCCATCAAGTGACCCAATGGTGTCCTAAAACTCCATCAGATCACCCAATGGAGAAAAAAAAAACCTTGGGAGAACCCAGGCTCAGTCGGGGCCAGTTCTCCTCTGGCGTTTATGAACTAGAGGCCGAATTTAGAGTAACTGTAAGATAAAAATTTATATGAATGCCTGGCTAAATAGATGCGTCTTTAGTCTAGTTTTAAACTGGGAGAGCGAGTCTGAGCAACGAACAATATCAGGAAGGCTATTCCAGAGCTTCGGAGCTAGATGTGAAAATGCTCTGCCTCCTTTGGTGGATCTGGATATCCTAGGAATGACCAGAAGCCTCAAATTTAGTGATCTTAAAGAGCGTGATGGATTGTAAGGCGATAGAAGATCCGTTAAATAGACTGGAGCTAAACCATTTAGAGCTTTATAGGTCAAAAGCAATACCTTGTAATTAATACGGAACTTTATAGGTAACCAATGAAGTGATGATAAAACTGGTGTTATATGATCATATTTTCTTGATCTAGTAAGAACTCTAGCGGCTGCATTTTGGACTAACTGTAGCTTGTTTATTGAGGATGCAGGACAACCAGCTAATAAAGCATTACAGTAATCTAGTCTCGAGGTCATGAATGCATGAACTAACTTTTCTGCATCAGAAACAGATAGCATATTACGTAGCTTAGCAATGTTTCTAAGGTGGAAAAAGGCAGTTTTTGTAACATATGAAATATGCTTTTCAAAAGACAGGTTGCAGTCTAATATAACACCCAGGTCTTTTACTGTAGCGGATAAAGTAACAGGGCATCCTACTATGTTAAAGTTGTGTTGTGAGAGGTTTTGTAGACGGTTTTTAGAACCGATAAGTATTACCTCTGTCTTATCTGGATTTAATAAAAGAAAGTTACGCGTCATCCAATCTTTTATATCTTTAACACAATCAGTCAATTTGGATAATTTAGCGTATTCATCTGGCCGTGATGAAATATATATTTGAGTGTCATCAGCATAGCAATGGAAACTAATTCCATGTTTCCTTAGAATATTACCAAGTGGCAGCATATATATTGAGAATAATAAAGGGCCTAACACAGATCCCTGCGGCACTCCATGGTTTGCCGAAGTCATGATCGATTTTTCTCCATTTAAGTAGACGAAATGGTAGCGGTCAGATAAGTATGACCTGAACCAGCTTAATGCTTGTCCTTGAACACCAGTGTAATTTTGTAGTCGATCTAAGAGTATTGTGTGATCTATAGTATCGAACGCAGCACTAAGATCAAGTAAAACTAGTACTGAGATACAGCCTTGGTCCGAAGCTAAAAGTAGATCATTTATGATTCTAACAAGCGCAGTTTCAGTGCTATGATGTGGCCTGAATCCAGACTGAAACTTTTCATAGATGTCGTTTTCTTGCAAGAAAGAGCCGAGTTGAGCGGACACAACTTTTTCTAATATTTTTGACATAAATGGAAGATTCGAAATGGGTCTGTAATTTGCTAGGTTATTTGGATCTAATTGTGGTTTCTTAATAAGAGGTTTTATAACTGCCAGCTTGAATGCTCTTGGAACATGACCTAAAGATAAAGACGAATTAATAATATTGAGAAGAGGCTCTTCCACTATAGGTAATACTTCTTTCAGTAGTTTAGTTGGTATAGGATCTAATAAACATGTTGTTGTTTTAGATGAAGTGATAAGTTTATTTAACTCTTTTTGTTCTATGGTTGTAAAGCATTGTAATTGTTCTTGCGGGGTGATAATTGCGGCTGAATTATAAGGCGCGAGCAAAGATTGAACGTTTACGATTTTGATTCTGATGCTTTCAATTTTCTCGGTGAAAAAGTTCATGAAATCATTACTACTGAACTGTAACAAGGTATTTTGTTCAGACGACTTCTGTTTATTTGTTAGTCTAGCCACGGTATTAAATAAAAACCTTGGATTATTTTGGTTGTTTTCTATTAATTTGCTGAGGTGCTCAGCCCTGGCCGTTTTAAGGGCCTTTTTATAACGTGACATACTGTCTATCCACGCGATTCTAAAGACCTCTAAATTAGTTTTTTTCCATTTACGCTCTAAATTACGGGTTTCTCTCTTTAAAACATACGTAGTATTATTGTACCATGGTGCTATACTTTTTTCTCTGACCTTTTTTAATCGAATGGGTGCAACCATATCCAATGTTCTAGAGAGAATTTTGCTCATAGTGCTAGTTAATTCGTCTAGTTCATCTGTTTGTTTGGGTTCAGGCAGCAGCTGAGACAGATCAGAGAACGTCATCATAACCTTCACATTTTTTTCTGATTTGAGTGATTCATCTGTATCATGTTAGCGTAATGTGTTTAACGTGTGAATCCTTACTAAAAATGCAGTTCTATAATGAGCCGTTGGCATGAATTGTGTCGTGATGGAGTGGTAGTGGAGCGCTCCATTCCGCTCCGGCGCTCCATTCAAAATCACACCGCTCCACTCCTCGATCCACTCCCACTCCACTCACATACTCTGACAGTAAGGTGGATATATACCACACCCATAATTTATATCCACTACTATGCTACGACCTGTTGGCGCAGTTAACTTAGAAAACAACTTTTGTTATGTCGGGATCATTAGAAAAGCTGCCACCAGACACAATGAAATATATTGTTGTCCATTTGTCTTTTTCAGGATAGCATGTTATAACATTCTAATAAAGACATTTATTGTTGTGGTATGATTAATAAAACAAGCATTATGACTATATTTATTATTGCAATTTTTCAGTGTTTGGGTAATCGTCTGTATTCATTTATATTATGTATTATTATGATGTAACCATGACTATTATCAGTGGTGTAGTCTACGTGATACGCAGGTATACGCCGTATACCCACTAGAAAATGTCAAGGATTTCCGTTATACCCACTAGGAAATGTCAAAGATCTCCGTATACCCACTTTAAAACGCGTGAGCAGTGGCGGTTCTAGGGGAGGCCAGGGGGGGCCAGTGCCCCTGTGACAAAAAGCTTGGCCACCCTTGTGGCCCCCCTAAATGTGGAGTTTGAAATAATTTTTACAAAACTATTTGTTAAATTGCTATCGTTGTTATCCTTGTATGCATATTATTTTTTATTCTATCTTTGTGGATTTGCATTTTCACGTGACAATTCGCATCACATTCGCGGGAATCGCGGCAGAATAACGTCTGTCTCCTGCACGCGAGAGAGCACAGCAAAATCCCCAGTGTTAAATGAACTCTCCTGGTGTACATATAGGAACACGGATTTTTGCTGTGAGGAAAGAAAATGTCAGTTCAGTCGTAAGTTCATTCTTTATGTGCGTATGGGGTGTGCGATCATGCGATGTGTATTGTCTATTATGATATTGTAATCGTTGTTTTAACTATGTACGAGGCACTGTGAGCTGACATCGCATTTGTCTATCGTCCTTTCACTGCTGTGTGCAGTTCATAGGTAGGCTATGTCCCCAAATTAGTTTTTGTCTTATATTTATATCATATTATGTTCTTATATTAGAATATCACATCAGCAAGAGTGCCGTTTTCCCGTGCACAATTGCAACTGTGATAGCTATGTACAGCAGTTAAATTAACAATAAGTTAACATTGGGAGTTACTTTTTAGACACAATATTGTCAATATTGTTTGTTTTCCCTTTATTTCGCCGACTAGAATTTCATAATGAAACCGTAGCAGAGTCTCAATGCAACACAGCGATGATTTATTGACTGAAATCCGCGATTTGAACGAATCGCTTCTTTCCCGAATGAATCAGCCATTTGAACGAATCGGTGAATGAATGAATCCCTCTTACAGGGACTTGCCCGCCTACTGGTATATTTAGTTTAAAGTATCCTTTAATTAAAACGTTTAAAACAATTAGAAATCATTTCATATTTAAATATTGATTTAAAAAAAATCTCATAGCTTTATGCAATTGTAAATGGAGTGTAAATATAGTAATGCCACTACTGTGTCACGTCTGCACTGCAAAGATGGATTTTGATTGAATGAATTTGCTGGTAACAGTGGTACTGTTTAATTATTGTATAAGTACTATTGTATAAATAAGTATAATTATAGTATAATTTGAATGTTAGTATTTGACATAAAAGGTGATGCATAACTCTAAATAAGTTTAGAAAAAATGTCCATATATAGGTGAAAATGCCCCTGGAAATCAATTTAAGGTGGCAAATATTGCCCCTTAATTAAAAAATGTATTTCTGTCACTGCTGTGAACTGACCACTGCATAGAATATGAAAAATCTTAATATCTTCGTGAGTCGGCTGTCAACAACAGGCCTAAACCAGCCATGGCACCAGCACAAAAACACAATCAGTAAAATATCATCTAATTATTATCAACAAAACGTTGAAAATATTGAAATATATTTTTGTCAATATTACACACCCCTAATGTACGGTATTAATTTTGATTTCTTTAGGTCTTAAAAAGCCTTAAATTTGACTTTAAAAAGTGTGCAGGAACCCTGTAAACGGTTAGACGTAGCTAGAAAGTCAGTTATTTTCAGTAGCTAAATGAATTACCGTAATAAGCTTCTTGGTCCCCATTGCTTTTGCTCTATAGTTCTCAAAATGAAGAGAAAGAAGGACACCATGTCTATTACAGTTACTGTGACTAATACTGAATATGTAATGCAAATGTAAAAATATAATGGAAATGCAAATACATTGTTGAATAATTATAAACATGGTATTTTGTAATGCCTGCAGCAGTGCAGAAAATGATATGACAACAATAAGGTCTAAATGTAACTGGCCCCTCTAACAGTACAACTGGCCCCGGCTTGGCCCCCCCAGTTGAAATGGGCTAGAACCGCCACTGCGCGTGAGGATTCGTAACAACATCGTTTTGTGAAAGAATTGTCATTCATAAATTCACCCCGCCGTGACGTCTGTGTTTGCGCAGCGACACGGATCGAATCGCGGAAGCCAGCAACAAATGTAGCTAACAAATAACCTAGGCTACTGTAAAGCGGAACGTCACGCAATTTAGCCATTTTTGAATGAATAAATCAAAAGTAGGCTAATGATAGAATCAAATCTCGATATTTACTAAGTGTCTATGAATATTAAAGCTCAAAAAGACTGCTATTGAAATAAACTCTGAATGTTCTGCGTGTTTCTGTGAATGAGCGCTCAATGTGTGCTCTATAGCCTACTACACACTGAACACTACACACTGAACACTACACACTGAACACTACACACTGACGCGCGCGTGACACTCGTGGTGTTTTCAGCGTCTATGAGGAGAACATGCACACATTTGAACTTCATTGCAGAGCTTTTATGAGAGTCACTTCACAAGAATTTTACCATTTCATTTGATAAAACTACCGTCGTTCATTCGTATCATATACACACTCACAAACTTTAAAGTCTTCATGACAACCTTTCAAAATCAAAGTTTTGTATAACTTAAAATATAAAATATAACAGAAATATTTTACTATTGCACAGTAGAGTATACTTCAAGTAGGCCTAATAATAATAATAATAATAGTTTATTAAAACACAGAAGCTCAAATGTCTTTAATTTACAACCCACCAAAATAAAAGTTTGTAGATAAATTAAGTAGGGAGTTATGAAAGAAATTGCATAGTAAGATGTACTTTTTAAAATAATAATAATAAAATCTATTAAAACACAATTTTAAAGGAATATCACACAAGTTTTTAAAAAGTACATTTTTATTTGTGCTTACAATGTTTAAGTATTGTAATTGTCAGCTGATAAAACCTGTGCTTCAGGGACCATATTCATATAACATCTAAGGCTAAATGTGCCCCAAAATTTTTTTTCTCTTGGGGGGGGGGGGGGGGGGGGGGGGGGGGGTTGGTTGGGGCTGGTATATCACAGTATACTCACTACAAAAAACTAGACTACACCACTGACTATTATGATATAACTATGACTATAGAGTTTTAATAATCATTCTAGTTCGGTACAATATCATTGGAATCAATTTCAGATTCTGGTTTCACTTTATTTTGATGGTCCCTTTAACACATTCTGTTGACTATAAGTAAGGTTGCACCTACTTGTCTACTAACTCTCATTAGAGTGTTAGTAGAGTATTAGTAGACTGGTAGGGTTAGGGTTAGAATAAGTTGACATGTAGTTGCATAGTTACTTATAGTCAGTAGACTGTCTGTTGGAGGACCATCACAATAAAGAATTGTCAGATATTGGGCGTGGGCTAATAAACAGACTTTTATCATTCGCTGGTGTGGGCACTAATATAGTTGTTGTATAGTTATCTTATCTTTATAGTCATCATTCTTAACAACCATTAACTTTTGAAAGCAATACTTGAATAAAGTTTCAAAATTTTTAAATTACATTGACTTGCTGCTCTGGGTAGCAACACAAGTTTAGTTGACTTGAAATCCACTAACCCATATTACACATCTCACCCCAGTGAAAGGTCCAGTGTGTTGCATAACCTGAGCAAGCAGCTCTTGCACTGCACTACATTTCTAAAAATTACACTCCCATTCACAGCAAATGGCACATCTGAGCTGGGCTGTGGCAAAGTCTGCCACAGAATTTTCTCCGCCTGGTTGTCAACTCTTCAACAAAGCTGACCCTCTTAGCCATAGTGCAGCAAACCAGCAGTGAAAAGTTCAAATATTGGATTTTCCTGTGGGGCCCAGGCTCTGTGACAGCATGTTCACGCCAACATCAACAGGGTGGGATGGTGTCGGAGAGAATGTCTGTCTCGTCTGCGGCAAATGGCTAAAGTGCTATGTGTTTAAGTGTGAAAGAATACCACCCCATCCTTTGTTTCAAAAGGCATCATGGACACTTTCTATTTACATGCAGCTTAACTCATATCTCTTTCTCTGTCTTAATTTTACAGTGTAAAATCAATGCACTTTAATAATAATAATAATGCATTTTATTTCTAATGCACTTTTCTTAGACTCAAAGCGCTACAATACACAAAAAGAGAATAACAACAATAAAATTAAATAAAAACAAACACATTCAGTTGCAATAAGCAGCTCTAAATAGGTGTGTCTTTAAAGAGTTCATAAAACAGTCCAATGTTGGAGAGTCTCTAATTCCCAATGGTATTAGTTCCATAGACGTGGTGCTAAGACCGAAAATGCCCATTCACCCATAGACTTTAATTTAAAACTTTAGAAAATTTAGAGGCTGCTGAAGGATACATGATCTAGAAGAGCGCAGAGAGCGAGCTGGAGTATAAGAGGTAACTAAACTGCAGAGATAGGCAGGGGCCGTCCCATGAATAGATTTGTATGTTAAAACCAGTGTTTTGAATTCGATACGTGCTTGAGTTGGAAGCCAGTGCAAGTCATAGAGTACCGGTGAAATATGTTGAGGAGCAGTGAAATATGTTGACATATTTGTTCGTCAACAATAATCAAGCGTGAATAAGCCTTTCCGCATCTGGTAGCGATAGAAAAGGTCACTTATTCTAAAACGTATTTTAGTGCTGTTTTTTGGTGGTAAGTTTAATTTTTTTCTGCATTGCTGTGGGGCATTTTGAAAAAAAGAGCGACATAGATTCAGGCAAAAGGAACAAACTTTAAATTTATTAAAGAAAGCATGATGTCAAAGATAACATAATATCCCATCATCTACTTAGAGAGATTTGTCATGGGCTTGCTCACTGGTGTCACAGTCTAACTTGGCTCCTCTGTCTCACACACCCAACCTTCACTCTCACTCGAATACTGATCACCTGCACTTGTCCCTCATCAGCTCACCAATCAGGACCTGTATATAAGCACACACCTCATAATCACACTTTGTCTGGTCTCCAATACTGATTACGAACTACTTACCCACTCTACTCACCTGTGATGTTCCCTTGAGATACTCCAGTGAATCTCCAATAATTTCCTTGTGATACTCCAGCGATCTCATGTAAGCTATTATTTGGAATATTCCTGTATACTCATAATACTCTGCAAAGAGGTGTGTGCTCTCTCCACTCCGGTACCCCTGGTAAAAGGGCATACCTTCTGTGGTATTCCCTGACATAACCAGACCATAACATCATGAACCCAACAGGGCATGATCCCTTCCAATATCTCGTTGATTCTCTTTGCTGAGTTATCCCAGAACCTGGATCTACCACTGCACCCGTCACTACAACTAGATTATTTTCTCCTCCAGTTTAAGTTACCAGTTCCATGGTCAATCCAGAGCCCTACTCTGGCTCGGTGGAGAACTGCAACGTCTTAGTGCTTCAATACTTGCATCGCTTCCCCACAGAGAGGGCCAAAATCTCATTCATCCTTTCACTGCTGACAGAAGGAGCACTTTAATGGGCTGAAACCATTTGGCAGCAAGCTGGACCAGTGATCTAACAGACAACCGGTAGAAAGATAACATGATTTAAAAACAGAAATAAAGTCCAGAACGATTAAGTACTTTTATGTGAAACCATAGACCCTTTTCTACAAAAAAGTATAATAATGGGAACATTGATCTTGTAGTGATTTTCCTCGTGTTACTGTCGTAACCGAACGCAACGCGCTGTTTGAGTGCTGAGTGACTGAGGAGAGATGAGTTTCCATTAACTTTAACGACTTAAAGAGATACTCTACTAGTTTTTCATATTAGACTATGTTATTCCCTTAACTAAGACGAGTTGATGCATACCTCTCTCGTCTCAGTGCGTGCACTAAATCGCTGTCTTGTGGCGAAACTTTGTTAGAACTTATCTCAGCCCTGTTCATTCAATAGGATCTAAGCAGAGAAGCGACCAAACACCTCCACGTTTTCCCTATTTTAAAAATCTGCTCCCGTTGAAATGAGAGGGAGGAGGAGAGGGAGCGGGTGAGAGGATTTTTCACAAGTGATGATATTACTGCACTGAGTCGAAGTGCTCCCAATCACTTGCTATGGTATTCCGCCATACAATATAGTTATCCATTTTACACGCTTAGAAAAGCGCAACGTTTTATTTTGTGTCACCGTTCTTGGTCGAGTTACACTCCTCTAGTAACTGTATTTAAATATGGAAACCGTGGAGGTGTTTGGTCGCTTCTCTGCTTGGATCCATTTGAATGAACAGGGCTGAGATAAGATCTAACAAAGTTTCGCCGCAAGACAGAGCGATTTAGTGCACGCACTGAGACGAGAGAGGTAATGCATCAACTCGTCTTAGTTAAGGGAATAACATAGTTTAATATGAAAAACCAGTAGAGTATCCCTTTAAATATGAATTTGTACCTCACATTAAGCTATTAAATGGCTTCAGAAGTCTTGGAATATAGTGCACAAAAACTTTATGGTGCATTACAATGTTTTTATCCCTTATACTGGGGCTTAACAATAACACAGATAAGCATGTACAATATCGGACGTCACTGAGAAGCTGCAACCGTGGCAGGGAGGATTTTTGGCGGATGAATCTCCTGAGCACTGTCACTGCTTTCCGCCATATCTTCTCATACAAAAAAACAGCAACAATGTTGCATGCTGTGGCTGCATCAGACTGATACTGCCTGGACAAAATTTACCACAAGTTTTCAAAATTGCGATAATCAAACATGATTTTAATGATAATTCAATTTTAAATGATAATAGTGTCAGAACATTTGATCGTGAAACCGGTAATCGTTACATCCCTACTCGTGACCCATAATCCCAACCCGTCCTGGTCCAGTGGTGAAGTCCTGAAATGGGGTAAAAAATGTTTCCCTGTCTGTCCACGGCCTCTTCTTTCCAGTCACAAGACCATCTCCATCAACTCCACTACCATTAAGTCTATAGCCATTAATTCCGCATCTCAACCGCTTTGAAACAGCTAAGAGGTGCAACTGTTGTCCCCAAGCTGGACCTCTGAAGAATGTACAGCCGTATTCATTTATGCATGAGGTGCTCGGAGAGTACCTCCACTGATTTGTGCTGTTATACATCGATGATATCTTGATCTACTCCTGGACCATGGCCGAACATCGGCAGCATGTTTCTAAGGTCCTCCAGCAACTGAGAGAATATCGACACTTCCTTAAGGCAGAGAAATTCACCTTTCCCTAGTCATCCATCCAGTTATTTGGCTACCATAGCAGTACAAACGGTATCAAGATGGGTGAGGGCAAGGTTGATACAGTACGCTCCAGGCCAACCCTCACCAGCATTGAAGAGTTACAACATTTCATGGGTTTTGTTCATTTCTACAGCCACTTCAAAGTTGAAGCGTCAACAAGTGGTCTAGGAACGGAGCATTCACAGCAGCAGGGAAAACCACCGCGACATTAATGTACCTTCTTCTCAAACAAGCTCACTGTGGCAGAGCAGAACTACAATACTTAAAATTGTGAGCTACTACCATCAAACTAGCTCTAGAAGAATGGAGGCATTGGCTGGAAGGAGACCATCACCTTCAGAATAGATTCATAGAATTCCAAAAATCGATTCATATATATTTTTTTAATGGTGTGCACGGGCGGCGTCGGCGTGGCAATCGGGTGAGTCGGGACTTTTCCGGTGGTCTGGTAGTGTTTCGAGGCCGCGAGGGCCGGTCTGATAAATAGTTATACTTTGCAAGTTCTTGCCGCCCGCTGGTCAAACTGTGCAGCCTCTCTGCTCAACCCGTAAATAAATGCATCGATCCGCAGATTATGTTTGAGATCTTAATGGTCTGTAGATCTTTTGCCAAGCGTGTCAGAGGTCACAGGTTCTAAACCGTACTCATACTGTATAGTTTTTTCTCTCTCTCATCAAAACCGAATATGTTCATCAGTGGTTACAGACAGTCTATATCAAGCAGGGAGACGTTTGAATGCATTTTATTTTGTGATCTCACTGGAACGAATAGAGAGCCAACGGCGATAGATTGAAGAGCGCGTCAGAGTGAAGACTGCGCGAGCCACAGAGAACACTGTATCCATGACACTGATAGCAGCGGACACGAGCGCTCAGCTTGATTTGAAAACAACAGATCTCTTAATAGCGAACTAAATGAATGCTCTGCTAGTTAACTGGACATACCCGCAAATTACGCCTATAAACGACTTCACTGGATCTAAATAAATCAATCTAACCATAGATGTTAACAGTAGCGGTGGCTTTTTTAATCTATTTAAAATAATTTGGCAAGGGTTCTATGACATTAGTATATATTTTTAGGAAGTTCAATGTGCCCAGTCGAATTCACATTTCAACAGTCAATCTAGTGAAGTACTCCTTAAACCACATTTAGCATAATTGTTTGTTTGATCTGACTACAGCACTTTAAAGCTAAATGTAAAAGCTTTTATTTAAGTTTTATTTTAAACTTCAATTAAATGTATTTGAAAGCTTGGCACTTTGCACTTTTTAGTTGCAAACGTTTTTATTTTTGTATAAAAGCATAAAGTAATATCAAACTGCATTTAATTTGTTGTGTTTCTTTTCTTTTAAATTGTGTCTACTGCAATCAATCACATAGGAAAAAGTAAACTACATGTATATACTGCAAATCGTTTTTTGAATTGAGAATCGTTTTTGAATCGAAAATCGATTTTGAATCGAATCTAGAGCCTAAAAATCAGAGATTGGATTGGTTTTATAGTGGTTCTTGAATAATGTTATTTCCAGCTAAAGTTAGTTTTGATTGATTCACTTCCGTCGAAATGATTATTTTTTTTTATTAAATTAGGGGCCGCAAAGACGACACCGTTCTCTCTAAACACACTGTAAACGCGAACCTGTGATTAACCATGATGCCATTCACATGCGCATTAAGAATTGATTCTATAGTTGTGCGTTTGAATATATGTGTGCAGGTTTGTAATTCCCTACAAACCATGCCTAAACAATCTACTTGTTTTGCCTATAAATTTTGATACAGAATTTTGTACCACAGAGTTGACTGTGTGTCTTTAACCATATTACTCACATATGTGTAAATATCTATATAGACTTATAGGATAGCAATAGGATTTAGTTTATTATAAATATTAGATAATTCTGCAAATGGATATTGCATATTGAGTTAAAGGATAATTCCGGTATTTAGCACTTTGAGTCTATTTTCTAGTTTGTTTTGGATGAACTAGAGTAGACACAGAAATTTTGACGATGGGTCCTGTCTCGACTTTTCTACTATTTAAGAATTGCCTTTGACGCGCTTCAGAGTGGTTGTCTACGAGCATACACAAACATGTCCTTAAAACAACCCTTAACGTTCGTTTTCCAAACTGTGCAACTCACCGAGTGGTGTTTGTTGATGTTACAAAACAAGTAGCTGGTTCTGTAGGTCCTGTAGACAAACCCCCCAAGCCCCCCAACCAATTGGGGATTGTAAGACACTATTATTTGTATGTATTGTCAAAAGTGCTATTATTACAAGTAAATTAAATGGAAACATTGAATTTATATTGAACTCAATAATGTTAATAATTGATTATGTATCTCTCTTTTGAAATATATAATCAGTAGGTTACATTTCATAAACCTCTGACTTAATGTATCCCCCCACATTTTTTAAACCAACCTTATATATTCTGAAAGTTAGCCTACACTTTCTATGTAATGTAAATGTAGACAATGTTATACTGTTTTTTTACTGTGATCGGTGCAAAGTGGAAACCATCATGACTATTGAGCAATATGAAGAATTTACTGATTGCACAATCAGCATGACTGAACAAGTGCTCTTATACGCAATCTTTTGCCCTTTTGTGATGGGTTAAGCAGCTATCAGGCCTCTGTTATGTCTTGCTAAGAAACTTTTGATTTGACCACAGCTAAGCTGAAGAGACATTATCTGTAAATGTCACTGACTGACGTTAGCTGGTAATTACTTTAATCCTTACCCAAGAAACTAAAATTTTGTTGTGGTACTGTACTTCAGTCTGCCCTCTTCACCAATGTGATCCAAATGGCCTGAGGGGCATTTTCCTTCCCAGCAATTCTTACATTTACTTATCAAATGAGGTCATGGATAAGAAATACTAAATATTTGAGGCTGGATCCAATTGGTTGATTTTGTGACCTGTCCAGGGGCTTTAAAACAGCTGCTCACACTTGTTCTCTCTCTCTCTCTCTCTCTCTCTCTCTCTCTCTCTCTCTCTCTACTCTCATTTTCTGCTTCTACTGTATTTTCACTTTTTCTTCAATTTAAAGGATGCCACATGTTATTTGATCAAGCCGAGGGACTTCATCAGTCTTTTTCTTTGTCAAAACATCACATGATAGACTGTGGTGAGTCCACCAATTCTTGTTTGATCTTACAATGGTTTTTGGGGAGAAAATTAAAGTATGCTATAAACTAATATGCTAAATTAACTTTAAACAAACGTTTAACTAAACTATTGTTCTTCCCACATTAAAGTGTGAGACATATTAGTAATGATTGTGTTTTTATGTTTTATGGGAACATTCCACTTAACCGAACCATCACAGAAAACTTTCCGCATTTTTACATTTTCACAAAAACATCACTTATTATGATTTATAATCTATTCTGCTCATGGTGACCAATAAATGTCTCCACAAAGATTTTGGATATTGCCATCTTTGTGGGGAGATTTTGTCCCCACAATAATATGTCTTTGTTCAGCAAGATCTAACAAACAAGTACAACCTATTTAAGAGCAGATCACATTAAGAGTGTAACGGGGAAATAAATGCATAAAAGAAGACATAAAATAATACATAAAGCATAATGTGATTGTAATGAATAAAATAATAATAATTATTAAAATATATTATTCTTATTATTACAATTATCATTATTATTATGAAGTTTTATTTATTAGTTTATCTACCATTAGGTTTACTGTAATGTTAGCCAAAGGATATTTTTTTATCTGTAGTCCCTGAACAGAATGTTACAGTCACCCTAAAAACAAAATGTATTCTTATAAACATAAAAGGAGAAAGAAAACTATACCATGCAAAGCAGATACACAGACATAAAAAGCATGCACAGTGTATTAGATAATTTTATTTTTTTTACAATAGACCACAATACCATTGTGTGCTTTTGTTTTAGAAGTTGACATCATATACATTTTGCATTGGGTTTTTACATCTAGTTAGTGTTATTAGCAGTTGTTTTTCCGGTTTGGTACGGGTTTCTTGTATCAAGGCAGTAGTTTCCTGTTTTCAGTAAAGCTGCATGAAACTTAGAAGATCTGTACTAACATAGATACACATGGATGCCCCATTAGCGGCTATTTCTATAGACCGCTATACATAAGCTGGTCTTTGAACACTTGAGAGTTGACTGTGTGTCTTTAACCATATTACTCACATGTGTGAATATAGACTTTAGCAGTAGGATTTAGTTTATTATCAATATTAGATAATTCTGCAAATGGATATTGGATATTGAGTTAAACCACCAGAGAGAATTAACACCAGAGGATAAATGGGACTGTAAAAAATGGTCTTGCCCTCAGAATTAGACAAGTAGGGGTTAAAATGGCTAAATGTGTTGTCCTTCCCTTTGTGAAAATCCTTTACATGGCAAATTTTTATTGGTGTTTCTTTTCTTTGACTTAAAGATGAGCATGGACAAAAACTTCCATTCAGCCCTCACGAGGTCAAAGCACCAATGAGATGCACATTGTGACTTCTGCATGCCTCCAGTTGCTATTGTGTTCCTAATGTTTTGTTTGAAAACAAAGACGGGATGGCAGCAAGTGGACAGCTTGACATTCAAATATTTCATATATAGCAATCAGAATGCCCTTTGTGAGGTCAGGAAGGTCTATCCGTTTCAAATTGCTGTTTGGTGTGGTCTTGTGGTCTGGTCAATGTGCCACACTTTAGACAAACCACAAGTGTCTTGTTTTGAAAGACCAAAGCATTTGAATTATTTCCGGAATTGGTACTCATTTCGCATTAACCTCAAAATGTATGACTAAATGCTTACAGTTTAAGGTAATGTATTTCATTGAAGTCTTGTGTTTTAAAACAAGCTAGTGTTGAGAAATGCCTGGCTGAAAGACGAAACGGGTGATATGCCTTAAACTTAAATGTCCTTCATGAACAGTATGGCTCTTAATGTCAGCAAAGTTGCAAATAGTTTATTGTTTCATTGACCACTTTACAACCTCATTACTCAGCTGGAGTCTGCTTTACAGAACCAAAGCTTAGGCACAAAACAAAAGGGTTGCTGACATTCAATTTTACCTTCCAATAAAAGCTTCAGAGTGCATGGACCTGAGTGCAGACAGATTCTCAGGACCTCCGAGCACCTCTTTAATCAACGATAACAATACTGCTGGAATTTCATATACCATTTCAGCAGCAGACCGGTAACACTTGGAGGGAAGCCAGAGTTAGGACCACAGGGAAAGAGAAAGTGTGATTATATGAGTGTTATCCATTGGAGAGTTGCATGTATCAGATATTTCATTCAAGAAAATACAAAAGTAAATAGATAAAACAATGTATAGTTAATTTCATATATTACAGTAATTTTACTGTTATACACACTTCAAATTCTTAAGTTAAAATGAAATAACAAAATGTGCTTGTATTGTAAAACATACAAAAAATTCACCAGATGGAAACTGCTTTTTTGTAGACAGTCGACACTGAACATGGGCTATTATTGAGTGATATGGTCTAGGAACATACTCAGACAGTGGAAGGCATGCCTAAATTGGGATGAGGGAAACATAAGGTCTACAGATGTGTAGGTGATCAGATTACCACTGCTTAAAACTCACCTGTAATGCATTTGAACTGACACATGGCCTTGAAGGCACCAGAAAGACCTGGAATAGTGTGGAAGAGAAGAAACGAAGGTAGGAACTGCAGGTGGTCTTTGCATGGATATGAGGAACAAAATTGCCTGTAGCCGTGTTATTTTAGCTAAGATGTAAAAAAAAAAAGTGCTAAAAAAATTGTTTTACAGATTCAGAAAACAAAGAGATTAGGAAAAGTGGTAAGAAGAGACGAGAGGTTCTGTTATAATGTTAGGGAATGGAATCATAGCCAACCTCTCCTCAAAACAGTCTGTTATTATAGCAGTTTTTCTTTTCTTTTTTTTCTTCTCAGAGGTATTGACACATCCATCACAAAGAAATGAGAACACAGCGGAAATTAGTTGTATTACCCAGTATTGTTTGTCTAGAAAAGAGACCTTGTAAGGCCATTAAACAACACAATGATTAAGATGGAAGAGGAATGTATTCTCTGTTGAATACAAAACAAATCATTTTAAACCACTGTAAGCTATTTGTTTTGATAAAAGTCTATCAACTCACTTGAAAATAACTATAAAAATGAGATTTTAACTTCGAACATATTGAAATCAAAACTAGTGACATTTTATGCTATGCCATGCATTATTATATTATGTTACTAGAAAATATAACATGAGCAGCTTGGTTTTACCTCTGTAGGGTCTCAGACCGCTTCTGACTTCAATAGCTTAACTAGCCTACTATATTCACACCAGCTAGCTTAGACAAAAGCATCGCCATGTGTTTTCTTTGCATATTCCTTTTCTTCTTCTCACCCCCCCCCCCCCCACCCCCCACCATGTGCTTTCCTGGGAAAGGGTAGAAAATGACGTCACTGCTGGGCTGGTCTGTAGTTTATTAGTCAGCGCGAAGTGCCAGGTTAGAACTCAGACAAGGCTCTGTCCAGCCAGCTCAACTCAACTTAACCACCTCAACTCTTCAGAGGGATGTCTTTCCTATAAGTTTAACAAACTGAGACATTGACCCAAGTTTTACAACTTTTAACTTTCTTAATTAGGCTACTCTTTGCTTACGTTTAACCAGTCTTTAAATGTGTCTTGTTTAAGGATTAGTGCGCAACAATTTTAGAGAAGACAGGCGCGTAGTGAAACATCCAAATTTGGATTATAGTTTCTGTTTCTCGTCTTTCAGTTGAGAAAACCCGACTCGTGATGGTTGTCCTGTCACTTAGGTTACTAATGGTAGGAGTTGTAGTAGGTCTGACTTCAGCTCTTCTGGTAAGTGTTAATGATTTACTGTTTCTGTACGTAAAGTTGTATGAAAGTGATCTGTAGGCTAAGTGAAAGCTTGCGGGACATGTTTGAGGTGTAACAGTCGCCCTCCCGCTTGGAACACGAATAGAATTCAAATAAATCTGACTGAAATTTAAGCTGGTTTTAAGAATATCTACACCAGTATTGTGTTTATTCTGTCTGCTCGTATTATGCAGAGTACTTAGAGAAAACGTATCAACCAAATACTAGAGAGAAACTTGCGCATTTTAGGAGAGTGTTCCCAGCTGTCAAACCAATAGCCAAACTGTCCGAAAGTTGGCATGGCAGAAAACACGTGAAATATGGCAAGCTGTTTTCATATTTATTCATTTGAACGAACTAGCAAATAATTAATTTATTGATTAAATACTAGTAGCTACTTGTAATTATTTGATAGTGACAAATGATTCCCTTGTTACAGATAACAAATTGCATGCTTTTCCATATATTTCTTTGCGGGTCTGTGGTTCAGATATTGACTATTCACAGCTTAATGTGCATTTCAGGTAGTGCTGGCAGCCTACCTAGTTTTATTATCATCTATTTATTATTATTTTGTATTGTGTTTAATTTAACTAAAACTTCATTTTTAATTGTATGAAACTATAAATTAGCCATTTTGAATAGTAGTTACACAAGAAATGTTACTAATAACAGCTGGAATGGGATACTAATGTCAGATAAATAGGTAGAGTATCTAATAAGTATCAGCAAATCTGAAATAAATACTAGCAACAATCTGGATGTTATAGTAGTAACAAAAAGTACTAGTAGCTCACCTAATGAATAGATCATTGTAAAAATAGATACTAGCAACAGTTGGAGCACTTGTTGGAAGTGAATAGTTTATACCTGAAGAGTATAGAATAGTTATAACAATATAATAATAACAATAACAATAGAATAGTTGCTAATTCCTTTGCTTCTGGTCACTGGGTTTCATCCTAGAAATTGAAATTAAGTAGTAACATAAAAATAGATACCTATTAGTTTAAAGGAATACATGTAAAAATGGCTTGCCACAAATGCAATTGAAAGTTAAATGTCAGATTTGGATATAATCATGACAGTTTTACATCCATTATTGTATCTCTGGTTCTACCAAAGGTACTTTCTCAGTTGTTTTGTAAATGCTTTGGCTGCATGTTTTATGCATCGTCTCTTTATCTCTTTATTCTCTTTTTCTTGCAGGCTGGTGAAATTAAAGATAAAAAAGGTAAAGTATACAGCCTTGTGGTCCTCCGCTAATATTGTGCTTCAGGGTGAAAGTCATTTTATAACTTTTGATGCTTCTTTAATAATTTATGTAGACAACACAAGTCATGTGGTGTTTAACTGTTATCACTTGCATCTTCTCCTCTCAATGTTTAATGACAAATATTTTAATCAGAAAATTAATCAGAATTGCTAAACAGTCAGTACAGGAAAAACCCTAAAGGCACCCTAAGAGATGATGCAAGCCAATCTCTAGATAACTTTTAATAGACTTTAACACCTATAATAATAGCCTGTTAATTAAAGTTGGGAATGACAAGCAAATTGCACAGGATAATACATTGTTTAGTCAGCTTGACTTACAATATTTTATTTTGTTTCTCTTTTTTAATGAACTTAATTAAGTTAATTGTACACTGTAAAAACTCACAGATCCCTTATATTTAAGTTGACTCAAAGTAGTGTCAACGTCACAACCCGCAGTGATGAGTTCAGTGCACTTTTTCAACCACTTTGAATTTAATTACTGATGTAGAAAATCATATTTTTTTATTATTCAAAATGGACCCATTAGACTATTTCTCAGACACAGGACTTGCATGTATTTACATGTAACATGCAAATTTTCTTTCACATTCATTTTTAATATAATCAAGATAAATTCTACATGTTTGTTTTATGTTTTATCAGACTTGTTGAAGATCCGTCTGAAAGAGTACGGCCTCATTACTCCCATCAGTACCGATGCAGAGGGACACTACCTCTCGCATCTTCTCTCAGCCAATCACAAGCAGCGTGTGAAGCGTGAGCTTTTGGAAGGGTCGACGCAAGCGGTAGACAGACTGTTCTTTAACATCACTGTCTTTGGCAAGGAATTCCACCTCCGACTACATCCCAACCAAAGATTAGTGGTCTCCAGGATCTATGGTGGAATGGCATGATGAGATCGAAATGGCTGGGAATGCAACTTTGAATGGAACCCACTCAGAGAGAATATTAAGAAGGGAGTTGCTGAAAACAGACTGCACTTTTACAGGGGACATCACGGATGTGCCTGGAGCTTCTGTCGCTATTAACAACTGTGATGGACTGGTGAGTGTTGTTTCCTTTCCTAGTATATTACTTTTGAAATGAACTTGGCACAGGGCCTGGCACAAATGACAAAATGTAACTGAAACAGCAAAGCGTTAGATTTGTGTAGTTAATATAATGCCTTACAATCTATTTTGGCCTATTTTTGTTCTTCAAAATGCCAATGCAGTTTGGTTCCTAAACTTTTATGGAAATCCTCACTGGCCTTGAGTGGTGAGTCATTCCTTTCCACCCCCACCGCCCCCACACCCCAGACACACAGAATATTTGAAGTTTGCATTATATTTGCCATTTTCTTTATTTCTATACAATAAGGGACAGCTCACTCCTTCGTCTACTAACTGTCATGGCTCTCAAAACTAGCAATAGAGCAATATTACATTTCCTAGTCAATATAAACAAGTCAGTATTTGTTTTTTTAATTTATGGCTGGTAATCAGCAAATGGGCAATAATAAAATGTTACATTAATACACTTTTCTAAATAAAAAAACTAACGTTACGTTAGACTGCGAAAATATGAGCAGTCCATAAGAGCCATTTGTTAAAGGGTACCTATTATGGCATTTAAAATGTTCCTAATAATGTTCTGGGAGTCCCCAACAACAGTTTTACATGCATGCAATGACAAAAAACACTTTTGTTGTCTTATAATATGGATTTATTTTTACCTGATTTGCTCACCGACTCCCTAATGATTCGTTTGACGACTCATTTTTCCAAACCCCTCCTTTGCGTGACGCTAATCGGCGGTGATTGGTCAGATGACGCAGTCAGTTATATTTTGCGTTAGCCCAAAGCTTAAACATATTGATAAAGCACTGCAGTACAATAGGCTTCACATAATTTCACATATTTCAAAAAACAAAAAAAATGACATTGGAGACCTAGAAGCTGCTGAGCGTAACTCTCACTCTCACACACACGCACGCACACACCACACACACACACACACACACACACACACACACACAACACACACACACACACACACACACACACACACACACACACACACACACACACACACACACACACACACACACACACACACACACACACACACACACACATAAAAGCAACAATTATTAATAGTACTTACAGGTTGTGATTTGGAGGAGGAAGCTGATCCAAATAAACTTGGTATTGAACGTTCCTTTAGTATCAGGCGACTCGCGAATCCACACTTGAAAGCATTTGTGTTTGTGAAGCGATCGTCATTAAAATAACGCAAACACAGCTCAAGGTGGCTATACTTGTGTGGTATAGTTGTAAATATTTAAACTCTAGCCACTGAGTCTTCACATGCTTGTCCCTGGGCAGTGAAAAAAAAAGTTTGCTTTTGATTCGCACTTCAGAACAGAGTCTCGTCGACATGTTGTTGTCAGGTTTCTCTGTCTGCTCGGCGCACGCACTGAGTGGGCGTGTCGAATTCAAATAACTTGTACAAGTGACGTACGAAAATGCATCAGTTCGTCTATCGATTCATATCAGCGACTCAGAGTCGACTCTTACTTTTGAGAGACAATAACTTTGTATACGGTGAACTTTCATATTTAAAACTTTGCAGGATGTTTTTGTTCACTTAGATCTATGTTACACACTACATGAAAGGTAATTTTCAAAATTCCATGATAGGTACCCTTTAAATTACAAGCCCTCTAAAGCCATCCAATAGCTTTGTGTGAGGAATGGTCTGAAATGTAAGTTATTTATTGAAAATATTGCTTATAGCGCAAATGAAAAGTTATTAATTTTCCTTTCTGTGGTAAGGATGGTACAAATCCACTCACCTGCCAGTTTACAAATCAGATCATTCAGGGAAATTGTGCATTGTACTGTGTGTCTTTTGGTCTTTCCACTTCCTCACAAAAGACTATGTGAGCTTGAGGCTAGTGTCCAGAGTGATAGTGGAGTTGAGTGAACTGTGGGTCACCCCAGGAAGCTGACAAATAGGAGTAAGCTGCTCTCCTCAGGGCCTGTCTAACATCAGAGGAAAGCTTTACTCTTCAACAATAAATAGAGAAGTCAAATTGGGAAAATCAATTTCGCATAGACTTCCAAAGCGTTTACGCAGACAAGCATGGGCAAAGGAGCGATGGCTATGTTGATGAGGCACTCAGTGGGAAAATATGTTTTTTTTGGAATCAAGCAGTAACACTCGGTCTCTTTGAAATCAAGTGTAATGTGTCAGCTTCTACAAATTAACTTTTCAGATAGAAAATAAATAAAAATAAAAACATTGACAAAAAATTATGTTGTAAAGCCATGTAAAAGAAGCTGTTTGTTGGATATTAGTAGCATTTTGAGTGGATTCTTTATTTTTTAGGATGTTTTTAGGATGCAATAAAATCATAGAAATAGAAATTCAGAATTTGACAACATAGGACTTGCGAAGGACATTTGCTGTCTTTGCTCAGACCAAAATAAACTTAAATCAATCACTCATAAAGATCATCAGACTACTCTCATTATGTGCTGTATATTTGTTATTTTTGTAGCCTGCTAGAACAACTCAATTGAAAGTCTGTGTTTTCTCAATAGTCATTATATTGTTTCAGATATTAATTCATTAACTGCTCTGGGGTGCGTTTCCCAATGCGTTTCCCATCGCAAATTCCATCATTATCAGCACAGTTCAACAAGTCTGTTTCCTGAAACCATAGTTCTAATGAACATTCGCAAACAGCATCACAAAGTTGTGTGGTCTGAACGACAGCTCTCGACCTGTGGTTAGAATCATAGTTTCTTGTTTGCTTGACATGTGGACTTAATAAATTCTTATCTTAAACAAAATAAGCAAGCTGGCATTCAGTACAATCTATATCTTTTATTTAGAATATATACAAATTTAATTTACGTCTTTTAGTTTATCAAGAGGTAGAAAACACCATTTTTGAGTGTGCATGTGCATACGTGCTCTAGTACGCAAGAACAAGCCTATGTTTGAAACTGTAAATAAAGCAAAATAACTGAGAAAATTTGAATTAGTCCTCAGATGCCATGCCCATAATTTATAGCAAAACATCAACCGATTCATTAAAATAAGTTATTACACCACCTGCGTGACATCATTAACCAACATGGTTGGACACCAAATTTGCAACAGTATGGTTTCAGGAAACATTCTTGAGTAGCTGTTTGATTTTTTTTTACGATGTGTTGTTTTATGGTAGTTAAGCAAGCCTCCTGATGAATTCATTAAATTTGTCAGACTAATATAAATGGGTTATTCGAGTTTGCAATTCTTTTTGAATGTTCATTAAAATAGCTGCTCAAAAGATTTAATTTGGTCATTAATTGGTCTAACCTACAGGCCCCTAAATATATATATTTTTTCTCACTAGACAATATAGTGAGTCAGATTCAGCTCTGACTTATTCAGTGGATTCATCAGACTCATTAGAACTGGAATGTAAATCCTGAGTTTGATGGCACATACTGTGACACTGTAAGCTGAACCATTACATTTGAACTGACTTCTTTAGACATTTTCCTTCAGCTCTGAATGTTTAAATTGTCTCAAAATTACATCAGATTCAGTGCTTTTGCGTGACCTTTGAAACCTTGACTGTGTATTTCTTCAAGACCTACTGAGGTTTTTGTTGCTGTACATTTTCCACCTAAACTCTGTCATTTCCTTGAGTAATGGATCAAATGGTTACGTGGACAGTCTTTGATGTAAAGTGGCACTCCGAACTCCGAGTCGACACCAAGATATGTTTCACTGGTCTTAATTACAGCCACCGTGGATCTTGAAGTCTTCACATGTAGCCCGTGAAGCAGTTATTTTCTCTCTGAGCTGAGAGGTTGTGGGGGATGGAGGGATGATTTTAGATGGGGGAGGAGGAGGAGTGGGAGGCTCACTTACATGACACAGGCATGTTTCAGGCTTGTGAACATTCCTCTGAAAGTGGAGAAAAGTGAACGGTTCTGTTTATGCTTAGCAACTCAACAAGGTCTCGGAATGTCAGCAGAAATACTTTGGTAGAAATATCAAAGACCCAAGCCATTGCCCATTACCTTTCCACTAGGGACCAAAAAAGGGTCAGCAGTCCCAAAGCAATGGGAAGGATCCTTTGCTAATCTACAGCTCTGTGTCACTCATACAGTAGCTTGGCCTAGTTAATGCATACTGCTATATTCTGTGGCCAGGGTGCTGAATGAGGCTCCTCACTCATTGATGATCACAGCTGGCTGTGTTACTGAACTCCTGGCTGAGCTTCACACGGGAGGCTGGCTCTGAGCCAGAAATTCATCCCCAATGCACCTTTGTCAGGAGAATAATGACATTAATGATCAGAGGAGTCTGTGTTCTTCTGCCCACACTGCCAGTAACAATCTAACATGTTCAGTCTTTTGAAGATCCACTTTAGTGCTGAGATGACTTTGAACTTCTGTTTTTTCCCCCCATCATGCCTTGAATTCCTCTAAGAGTTAAGTTCACTGTTCCAAGACCTAGTAAGCTGACAAACAGTAATTTGTATTACTCTACTGTACATAGACAACTAGAAGCTACTAACAGCATAAATGTATATGACACCCATACTTTTAAGAATCAGTACTTTTCAGTATTGAATAAATATTCATCAACAATAGTTACTTGTGATGAAAAGAGTTAAGACTTATTCCTCAAAAGAATCACTCATAATAGCCATTAGTTATTCATATGTTGATTCAGTAACTGCTCGGATGGATTCAGTGAACAATTCATAATCTTATATGAAGATGATTTCCTTTGCTGTGACTATGTATATTTAGTGATGGTGGAGGGAGCAAGAAACACTGCTGTTATCAAAGCCTGGTTAGGATTTATATTGGAGTTGCAGTTCAGAGAGGAAAACTGTGCTGTCAAGTTTTTAATCAAGTTCAGACACAGTGGCTGCACGACCTACATCAAACAGAAGTGCCAGTGATCAAGCAGTGTATGAGACCTGAACTCAACAAGTGGGTGTAAACTGTTTTAAGAGCTTCTAACTTCTCTGGCACACCAGTGTGTGTCCCTCCCTTTACTCAGTGGATCACTCACTGTGCATTGTTCTTAACGCTCCAGACTCTCACCATATGGGACACAAACTGAAAAATGACAAATAGGATTTATTGAGCATGAAAATAAAATATGGTATTGAAGAACAAAATGTTTCAACCAAAACATTAAGCTTGGCTTTTTAGTCAAGAATTGTGGAAGATGTAGATGCATGTGCATTGAATTCTGTAACCCATTTACATATATAATAGAACAGATAGCCTTGCTGATAGAAAATTAATAGAACAGTTACCAGTTAAATAAATTGTGTCATAACCTCTTGAAGAGGTTGTTTCAAACCTCTTTGACCTTTTCTCCCGTGAAGCATAAAAGTATGCTTTAATAAAAGTACCCCCCCCCCCATGCGTGGCACTGAAATTAATAGAAAAATAAAGCTTTTCAGCTTCAAAAAAGAAGGACCTAACATAACAGTGCTGTAACTGCTGCGTATATGACTAGTTTTATGAAAACATACAAGCTTTATGTGAGAAAGCCGGGACCAACATTTACGTCATTCACTGATAACCTTCTCCCCCACAGCACTGTTAACCACTCAAGACTTGAATTTGAGAACTGGATCAGTTAGATATATGAGTGAATCATTCAGAATCATGTTTTGTTCATGAATCAGACATCTCTACCTTTCTTTTAAAATTTCTTGAGAACTAGGTTGGATGTCAAGATATGTAATTAATAATGAATTCATATTTTCCCTTGAATATTGACCCTTCTATAGCATTTTTGAAGCTTGAAAGCTTCAATTGCGCGCGCGCGCGTGTGTGTGTGTGTGTGTGTGTGTGTGTGTGTGTGTGTGTGTGTGTGTGTGTGTGTGTGTGTGTGTGTGTGTGTGTGTGTGTGTGTGTGTGTGTGTGTGGTGTGTGTGAAATAGCTTGGGAAAGAGCAAAATAAATCCTTTTGAGCTCCACAGAAGAAAGAAAGTCATACATGTTTGGAATAACATAAGGATGGATACATTATGACCGAATTGTTATTGTTGAGCGAATGGACAGCTATATTATTGAGAGAGTGCTTGAAGTAAAGAGAGTAAAGCAAGCTTTCTCATACCTATCAGAAGTTGTTGCTTTCCATTGGAAAGAGCAGCGTTAGCTTGAGTTTCACTCCTTAACTCTGTTTAAACTTTGCAAACTCAGGTGAGGCTTTTATTCAGTCCAACACCAGTTTAAACTCAGAAACCATCCTTCTGGGAACACAAACATTCTTCACCAAATATTGGCTGAACTCAGTGACTTCAACTTTAGCATCTCAGCTTGAAATCAGGTAACATTTGGATCATAACAGGCTTTCCTGATTTTAACTGTTACCTCAGTCAGTTCTGCTAGTGTTTTTACAGCTAAAGAAATTTAGCCATGCTAAATAAACTAAAGCCCCCTTCTATGTTCCTCAATGCACTTTAAAATGCACCAAAATAATGTTTTTAGACTGCAAATTAACTGGCAGTAGTCCCAAAATATTTCATAAAGTTTTGATTTTACTGGCAAGACTTCCATTACGCAAAGCATTATCTAAAGCGACAAAGAGAGCCTGGAGAAAACAGATGCTTCAATATTTGGATTAGACTCAAATGCCCAATTTACATTTAATAAGCCTCTTGTCCTCTCTCAGAAAGAGAGGCCTTTAGTCCATCTTCAATAAGATTTAAGCATTTGCGAAGAAGGCTGTATATGCTTCAGTTATACAGAAGACGGCATGTTGGGGATTTAGCATATCCAGAAAAAAAGGTTGCCTTTGATTGAGAAAGAAACCGAGCCAGTTCCTTCCCCCTGAGAAGTGCACCCGTACACAAGAGTTGTATTCACTAATAGTTATTGATGTACTTTGTTGATTCAGCCGAGGACTTGCCTGTTGCAGAGGCTTGACCCCTGAGCTGTTTTGGTATATGGTTTGAGGTTGAAGAGGGGAGGTGTTGGAGGATATGCAGAGGCAACTTGTTTCTTTAGGTCTGCTTCAGGAGAGGCCAGAAACTAGCAACTCTAGCTATGTGTGTTTGGCTGCTTTTATTGATATATAAAATATAAGATATATAAAATACATTAATCATGACTAATTTAAAACCACATTTTCTGTTGTCATTGCTCTGAACATTAGGTCCTGTTCACCAACAGTGCTTGGGTTTTATTTGGAGTTAAGGCCCTTTCACACTGAGCGCGACGTGATAACGCTAAGCAAATTGCAGATGAACGCAGCTTTCACACTAAATGCTAAACGATTGATTGCCTTTAACTAATTCACGCCTGGTGGCAATAGGTGGCGCTGACCGAGAATACATTTTTCTTCATGTATGTATCTCGTAGGTTTTCCCATTTGGATTTAACCTCGTCCGCTGCACAATATACACAACAGTTATTTAAGACAAATAAAGTTTGGTACTTACACAGAAACCATCATTGAGTGCGTGTAATAACTTCTGACTGCGATCTAAAGTGGATTTTGATTAAATAATCAGCAGACGTGCTTTATTTGTACTGTTTTATAATAAACTGAATGCTACACCTGCTTAGCATTTCTCATGTAAGCATTTCTCATTCTTTATTGTAATAAAAATACCCTGAGCTGCATGAAAAACATATACAGAACATATAACTTTGTAATCTTACATGTACATATTTGGCTTTATGTTTAATCTGTAGAAATGTTTCTTTCAGTTGTTTATGTGCGAAACCGTGGAAACTCAGAACGAGGAATTACCATAACATCATCATTCGGAAGGGCAGGAGTTGTGATCACATAATATGATTGACAGCTCAAGCGAACGGGCTCCCTGACTCATAAGACACATTGATGACTTTAATTCAATTCTAATATAAAATCTTGTATCATATTAAATTAAAAAAATCTTAAATAATTCATATTTCACTTTTATGTGAATGTGAAATTGCATATTTGTTAAGTGTTTGCGCTATGTTTTGACTTTATTCACACTCTTTATATTAAATTTTTATAATTATAAGACATTTAGTATTTTTACTGAAGCAATAAGGCATATTTTTTTTTTTTAATTACAAGCATTTCATGTCGTAAGTAATTATTAAACAGAATTATGCTTATCATATTTGTTATCGAAGTTTTTTATCTAAAGATATTGTAGATGGTGAAAAAAAACTTTATCTCTAATAATTTCGGATAGCTATGCTCAGAGTATCTATACAAAAAAAAACTTTTAATTTCTTAGAAATTTTTAATTTCATAATCTATTGCTTCGGTTATATACTAGTATATGAAACATACAAGTTAAAATACATGAATGGTCATTATAACGTAGTTCAAACGACTTGTATAATAAAGTGATATCTCGTATCTGTAACTAGACACTAAAGCGATTACCCATAAAATGTGGTTTGAACCAATCGGATTGCTTGGGTCCTAAGCTGGGACTCATCACTTCAGTGCTTACACACCACTCTCACACTTTTGTCCAATAATAGTAGCGGCTTGGATAGGCTCAAATCTAATTGGATGGCTAATTTCATTGCGGGCGATGGGGGAAAATCGACACATCGGTTGTTAAATAAATCTTGCTCACGCTGCGATTGATAGCGCCCGGTGTTAATAGCTCCATAGGGATCTATTGAATTGTGATGTACATTTGCGCCGTTTAATCGCGCTTACTGTGAAAGGGCCTTTAATCATGCAGGTCTTGCCAGCACTCAAAGTGGTGGGTAAATGTTTGCTTTCAGTGTTTTTTTCAGAGTGGCACAAAAAGAAATGGATGATTCTGATTTGATTATCATGTTGTATTTTCAAAAAATGGATTTAAAATGACATCACATAGCCCACTATTAATTATTATTTTTTTCAGAGTCCCTTTGGGCTTGTCAGATACAGACATTTTGTAAAATCATGCAAACATTGGTACACAGTAACTCCCAAAAAAATCTCAAACCTAGTTGAGTGCACATTTATATTCATTCTCTATGGGAGCGGCAGGTTCGTAGAGGGGGATCGTGAGATTGAAAGCGGAGCGGATTTTCAAGTTCAAATGCAATTTGAAGCTTTTGTTTTGATTAAGCTGTGGCTGGGATATTGAAAGTGTACTAAATTCGGGCTTTCGAAAAGAAGATTTTTTCTACTGAAATGGCGAATATATATGAAGACTTTATTAACTGTTTATTGAAAGCGATTATTGCACACACTATTGCACATTTTACAGATACACACCCAGAGTGACAGATAGATTGCACATTTTGAGTGGTATTGAGCTGTTGTTTATGTTCTGTGGTATGATGTTTTCAGCTAAATGCTCTTCTTCGGGCTAAATACAGCATGCACATATTAAAGGGATAGTTCCCCAAAAAATTAATATTAGATTTACTCACCCTCAAGTCATCCTAGGTGTTATATGACATTCTTCTTTCAGACTAGGGCTGGATATTGGCAAGGAGCACACGATATGATACATTTCGTGATACATGTGTCACAATGCGATCACAATATATTGTGATACATTGTCCCCTTGGAATTCTAAGGTTCTATCTGCATTCTGACTGGTTTTGAGATATTGAGCTTTAAAATTTTTGCATTCCATTTGACTGTGTAGAACACTGTTGTTTTCGTCAACGATGACGATAATGAAATTATTTCGTTGACGCACTTTTTTTTTATGACGATAACGCGACGATGACTAGCTAAAAATGGCTCTAAGATGACTAAAACATGACGAGACGTTTTCGAGTTTTCGTTGACAAGACGAGACGGAACGAAAATGACTAAGTCTGACTTTGCAGATAGATGCAATTTTGATGGTTTGAGTGTTTTTCTGTGTTTTGAGTATAATGTTTCAGCAATGCTCTTCTTTCGGTAAATCACCACATGCGCATATTAGGGACTAGTTCCCCAAAAAATTAATGAGGCTTTACTCACTCAGTCACACAGTGTTATATACCATTTCGGCGAGCATAGGGCTGGTAGGCGAAGAGCACACGATATGATACATTTCAGTGTCATGTTAATCAATGCGATCACAAATTGTGATACTGTCCCCTTGGAAACGTGAGGTTCTATCTCATTACTGATGGATTTTCGATATTGATGCTTTAAATTTTTGCATTCCATTTTTTGACTGTGTAGAACACGTTTATTTAGCATGAAATCGTTCCTTGCTATTTTTTAGCTAAAAAATATACTGTTTGCCGGCTTTGGAGTTTACGCCGCGCGCTACCCATGTCCGCGTACGCCTAATTCAAAAAATAAATAACATCACCTGCGGAACTTACTAGTCGACTAGAAAAAAACTTTAGTCAGAGGTAGAGCTTATTCCACATATTCTCATGGATCTCAGCTGAACATTGAGCATGACTTTTGAGAAATTGTGCAATGCAAAACAGGCTTCATGCAGCCACTAATGCAGGGATAAATAGACCTGTCTTGTCAAATGGATTTCTATTCTTTTCTTTTTTTTAACAGATTGCAAAGTGGCACTTTTATTTCTTTTCTATTTTTGAACTTGATACAAATTTTGACACAGCCGCACATTTATTTTCTCTATTATTCAAAGACTTTTTTTTTTTTACTAAAATTGACTAAAACTTGACTAAAACCTTTTTGCGTTTTCGTCGACTAAAACTTGACTAAAACTATTAAGTTTATAAGTGACTAAAATGTGACTAAAACTAAAAAGCATTTTCGTCCAAAAGACTAAGACTAAGACTAAAACTTAAAGGGCTGCCAAAAACAACACTGGTGTAGAAATAACCTTTTTATTTTCTAAATAAAAATTTCCAAAATGTACACAACTTGAAAAATAACATCACATAATGTAAAGAAGTGGTCACAGAAAAAGAATATGTGAATAACTAAAATTTTTACAAAAAAGTCAGATAGAACCTTATAATTCTAAGGGGACGACATATTGCGATATATTGAAATCCCAAAATTTAAAAAATAATAGGGCTGAAAAAGACTTGCTGTGTACCACCTGAGTATTTTGGTATGTGTATCACATTATATTGATAACTCAGCAGAAAAATAAAAACTTCCATTCTAATTTACTAGCAAAGCTATTTGCATTGCACAGTTGTCACTGTACAGTGAACACACATGAAAGGCATATGTCACTGAAGTTGCAAATGTAGTGCATATATACTGTTGTCATCATGGAAGTCGAACTACTGTTACAAACCATAGAAACTGCGCGTTCTGTCGTTCTTGGTGCGCACGCTCGTTGGCCGCACTAGATAAGGCTTTTTTTTTTTTTACAAGGAGTTTCCGTGGGTGGTTTCTTTCCGTCCACAGACTCCATTTGAAACACTACTGCTAGCGATTGCCGCTGTTTACTAATGGCTGCCGTACGGATGTAAGCCCAAGTAGACGAGAACGCGCATGACGTCACATTTTGTGAATTTTCGCGCCAATTTGGACCCGACGACTCCACACACACTTGAGCCTACATTCATCACACTTGAGATAGAGGCAACTGGTAGATAGTCAAGGTGTCATCCTTTCTATTACATTATGGTTGGCTCATAAATGTACAAATTAAAACTCTATCTTAAATATTTTTTTAAGTAAAAAGCTACACATAGCCCCTTTAAGTAAACATTCACAAAACTGAAATAGTCAGTAATATTCAACAATATTGTTGATCTGCCTGCATTGGCACCATTATTGTCACGTTGTGTTTCAGGCAGGAAGACGAAGACAGACAGATCCAGTTCAGTACACTCAAAGTTTAATCTCAATACCTCAGGCACGTGATAGCAAACAAACTTAACATAACAGTGATTGGACAGGGAATGAAGACAAGGGCACAACTTAACAAACACAAATGAGATGATTAACAGAAGACAGCTGGTACAAATTAACTAATAATGACGGTGACCATGGTAACAAAGGAGTGGCGGGAAAACTGATCAAAATCTCTGAGACGTCTTCAGCTTGCCGTGGTATATTGGGTAAAGTTGCAGGGGCATAAGCAGGGTCATCCAACCAAACCTGTGTTGAACTCATGTTGGGGACATGGAAGGAAGCAATTTATCAGTTTTGGATGGGTGGGAAACAGTCGAGCCGAGAAACTGGGACTAGTTAAATTCAGGCATGAAAATCACTCACCTTTCGGCGAAATTCGCCGTTTTGAAACCAAAATAGGTGACCTACGTGAATCGTGTAGATTCGATGAGAAAATGTTTTGGGGGGGGGGTATACTATATGAAGCCATACTATAGTATAATGTGAGATAGAAATGAATATTTAAGTCATTAAATACACGTAAACTTTTCCCTCTGCTGCGGCTGTCAATCATTCTCCATTCAGTGTTCAAACAGCGCGTCGCGTTCGGTTCCGACAGTCAACATGATGAAACTCTCTGCTGCGCGCGGTGGCTCGTGTTGCTTCAATCGCATCATTCTGAGCTCGGGATGCGCATAAGCGCTTTGTGCCGCACTGTATTGGAGACTTTCATAATCATATCATAATACTTTTGCGCAATGAAAGATTATTAGTAGCCTTTTTTGTTCTGTCCTATCTATCATATGTTGCTGCCTCGTTAAACAGCTGTGCTATACATTTAAAAATGTCTTAATTTTATAGTAGACTATATAAAATAATTGATCTTTCTGATTTTATCTTGTTTTTCATTAATGTATTTTACAACAATACAAAGAGCAATGTGTGACGTTTGACCAGATTTAGTGCTACACTTATTGTCTCTTATTTGTCCCCACTAAATAATGTTTTTTTTTCCACTAAATGTTCAGATTTTATACAATTATTGTTTTTCTAGACTAAATTTTAGTTATCCACTAATCTAGTTTATAATATAATTTTTGTCATAGGTTATGATCATATATTTTTTTTGATTTGTTATTTTTCTTTATAATGAAGATGTCTGTAGTAGATTGTGTGTTGAACTGATAATCACTGATAAACACTTGTGTGTTAAACACAGAGTTATAGAAAGAAATTCTACTTGATTCTTTTAAAAAAAACTGCACTGGTATCGGATCGTATCGGTCGATACTCAGAATTTTTGGTATTGGATTGGTTCAGAAATTTTTTTTATTGGGACATCCCTAATATTTTCTGGTTGGCTATATATCGAAGTTACCCAGGAGCTCTGTTGACATAGGCTAGCTTGATGAATAGAGACGTTGAACACAGCAGGAGAGAACGCAACGTTAGCCAGCTAGCTAAAGCTCCGGTGGAAATGTATTAGCTAACGCTACGGAGGCCATAATATTTTTGACTCATGGCTGAAGTTAAGTTTCTCCAGCTCTCCCCAGGATGGCAAAAAATGCATCTCAAAATGCATCAGATTGATGTTTTAAAATATGGAATATTTAAATTTTTCTTACGGGGGGGCATGCCCCCGGACCCCCCTAGGAGGGTAATATCCTTCTCACCTTTTTCACCCCTGACCCGTTTTCATGCCTGTAAATTAATTCACAGCTGTACAGTGGCGTTACCTGCTATTCCTCCTTGGATATTTCCATTGCCAGCTGTGGATCTTGAAATCGCAAAGATGTCAAAACAATGCAAGGAATATGGTGGGATGAACGATCTGGTACAACAATATTTAGGTCTCAAGTTTAATAATAGTATTCACATATTTACAGACGGTACAAAAGATCCAAATACAGGACAGACAGGAGCAGCAGTATATATACCACATTTTCAGAAATCAATATTAAAAAGAACATCAGACCATTTAGCGGTTTACACTGTGGAACTTTTAGCTATTTTATTAGCACTCACGTGGATAGAAGAGGTTGGGCCTAACCAATATATCATCTGTTCAGACTCAATGGCATTGTTAATAAGTACAGTGGGCTGATGATATTTTGATAAAAGTATTGCAAATCTGTTTCTGGCCTGACTTGATTTATGAAATCTTCATAGTCTGTATAGATTACAAAATCTTAATATTACAGTGTGTTTTATGTGGGTCCCCTCTCATGTTGAAATAGAGGGTAATGAAGCAGTTGATCGTATGGCTAAAAAGTCAGAACTGCAATGGACAGTTCCATTGAATACAACGGAAATTAAAAGTGTAATTAAAACAGAAGTCAATAAGTTATTGCAAGGACAATGGGAAAAGGAGACCGAAGGTCGTTTTTTTCTGTACTCGTTTTTTTAGAGTACAGAAGCAAGTGACTACAAGGAGGCAGGGTGGTTGGAAGCGAAGGGGAGAAACAGTGAACACAAGACTAAGAATTGGACATACAGGTTTCAGTCACAATCTCAGTCACTATACATAAATTGTTACAAAAGAGAGACTGTATAAAATGTATTGCTAGAGTGTGAAGCATACAGCTCTGAGAGAATCATAAGCCCTTTTCACACAGTGCGTTGATCCCGGGAAATTGCCAGAATTCCTTCTGTGTGAACGCAAACACGACCCGGGATTGATGCCGGAATCGATGCCGGGTTGGGGACCTAGTAACATTGCCGTGGTTCAGTCCGGAACGCGTTGCTGTGTGAACAAAAGCCGCAATCAATGCCGTGTCACAATGATGACGCTAAAGTGAAGTGAAAGCAGGCTAGTGAAACGGTTGTAATGCACTATTTTATGATCGAATCAGAGACATTACATGTCACATCGATCTCACGTGTCTTTACGGGATTTTTACGGGTTGTGTGTGAACGCACTCTGCATTCGGAAAATCACTGGCAGTTAGTGTTGCCACCTGTCCCGGTTTTACCGGGATTGTCCGTTTTTTATAACCTGTCCCGGGAAATTTATGCACTCTCCCGGGACACTGAATGTCCTGGTTTTGAAAGCTACTTGAATATGTATGTTCAACGTGTTGCGCGCCGTTGCGCACGGCAAAATGAGAGACCTTGCGTGTGTTTGCTAGTGTGCGTGTGTGCCTCAAGAAGCTCGTGCCCCTTGCAAGACTTGCATGCGCATGTAAGAAGCTCATGTAAACCCGTTGTAAAGCACATTTTTCCAAACCCCGCCTTTGCGTGACACTAATCTGCAGTGATATGTCACTGGAAACGTTTGTACAGTGTCAGCAGCGGCTCCAAAGCTACATATATAAGTGAGCAATTCTTTACAAAGACAACTATAAATTTGTTTTTAGAAGTTGGTCATTTATGAAATTGATAGTCTTGAAAGTTTGTTATGGGGAGGTGTACAACATTCGCATTTGGTAAACAAAAAAAAACAACAACAACCAAGAAAACAGCTCCGATCTTGTTGTTTCAGTCATACTTTCGATGTTTACCACACAAAAAACCACACACTTTGTGTACACACTAGGGCTGAAACATAAAATACATTTATATTAAAATGATGAAACACAGGTCTCTTGATTTGGGTTGTGCTAGCCTATGTAGCTATCTGTGAATTACATAAACTAAAAGAAATTTTAATATTTTCTGGCTAGTATACTTTAGTTTTTTTGATAATACACCATAGTACTTTCACCCAAACTGAATAATTAAAAACAAGTTTAAATGGGTAGCCTAAGGCCCTGTCCCAAATGGCACACTTCCTCAGAGTCCACACTTTGGTGACGTCATGTAGTGCAGACAAAGGGCCCTTGGCGCGAGTCCACGAGGGCTCATTGAGAGTTATTTTTGGAACGGACTTGATCGAGCCCGTCTCCATACAGAGCCTAATAAACTGAAAGGTTCATCTCATCAGTCCTTTTATTAGATAAAAATCACTAATATCATATACAAATATTATACTATTTAGCATCGATCGAGAACAGGATTTCTTTTCTTTTCCCAAATCTCATCTCCATGTCAACTACACAACCTGCTTTTACAGTTCTATATTTTGATATTGTGTATGCCACCTGGGCATTAGAAAATAGATACACTTATTTAAATGATGTATTGTACATAATAATACATAATGTACAATTTGAACTAAGATTACAATTTTAACGCATAATGAAAATGTGCTTGAGTTTCAGATGAATTTACAGGTTTAAATAGTCATACTACATTTACATATGACTTAGTACAGCCCTGACATTCGGTTCTATTTATTTAATGAATCATAATGCAATTGTATTATTCAGCGTGCTATTATCAGCCTATGTTTGAGACATCACTGGTCGATGACCATAATGTTTGTATAAACTGTAGGTAATAACTGGTAAAATTTACACCTAGGTCATAAAAAACTTAATGATACTTACACTTAAATATTTTCTTCTCAACCATGTTAACAATTGTCCGTGAGCAACATCTTATCCCATCCCATCCGTTGTCTGATTGGCCTTTCGCAAGGATTCCTGGGTAGTTAAAGTGTGTGCAGCTTACATCTATGTGGGCTTCGCGGAAGACCGCTTCAAGGGTACAAAGGGGGCGCAGCTGAGCACACTTCAGAGCGTTAAAATGATGAATGGGCCGGCCTACGGACTTGTAGAGTCAGCGAGAACATGTAATTTAAGTCCACGCGACCGAAAGTCCACATGAAGTGCGCCATTTGGGAAAAGTCTTCATTTTCTTTTTTTACCTACTCCAGTTCTTGTTAAAACTCAGAAGACATGCTTATTCTGTGCATTTTGGGCACTTTTTGTGTGAATTTTTTTTTTATTTTGTACATCAAAACTGTGCTTTCATTTTAATTGGGCGGCAGTGGCTCAGTGGTTCATGTAGGTTGTCTACAAACCGAAAGGTTGGTGGTTCAATCCCCGGTTCCACCTGACCAAGTGTCGAGGTGTCCATGAGCAAGACACCTAACCCCAGCTGCTCCCGACGAGCTGGATGGCGCCTTGCATGGCTGCCGTCGCCCGTCGGTGTATGAATGAGAGAGTGAATGGGGGAATGTGAGGCAAATTGTAAAGCGCTTTGGTGGCCATTGGGTCTGTGAAAGCGCTATATAAATGCCATTTACCATTTAATTGAGCAAGAGCAGTGCAGCAAAAATAGGCTCGGTGCCGAAACTCATTGATTAACATGCACGCCGGAAAAAATACGCACTGCTTACGCGCCACTGATGCTTGCGGTGTGAAACGGTCGTAATAGTGACAATTATATGAGAACTGAACTAGACGATGACATCACTGTTTTCTCCAGAGCTGCTGTATTGATAAATTAACTAAATTAATAATTCATGATTTTTACAACCTAAATTAATTTAGTAATGAACTTACTTAATATGAACAATTACACTATTTTCTTCTAGAGCCACAAACAAACTTTTGTTTTTCTGTTATCACTTTAAGCTGCTTTAAAAAAAATCTCTGTTTTGTAAAAAGCGCTATATAAATAAAGGTGACTTGACTATGCTCTTAACTACCGGTATATATAAACTAAAACGATTTTTTGTTAACTAATCTGCTAGTTGGGATCACAGCGCGCACATCCATAGTAATCATCATATGCCTTAAGTCGTTTTTTTTTTTAACCACACTTTACGGCCTTGTAATCCTTACAAAGGAAATGCACAGCCGACTTCGTTATCTTCTTTACACGAGCTGAGGTAGAAGGAAGCTTGTTGGTGTTTTTATCCAGTGTAGTTTGCCTTGAATCAACAGATTTTTTCATCTGCGTGATGTTTTAAGTGATAACGCAAATGTGTTGTTTCCTTAATATTTTAGTGTAGCCTGGCAAAGCTTACCAACGGAATTTATTTTATCTAAGTCATTACTCCCTGACTTATTTTAAAACCAAAGTCCACCCACACATGTCTGCTCTGCAAGCTGGAGGTACTCATATTTTCCGCCATGCTTGCTCCCACTTCCTTGTGAGACATTGGCAAATGAATGTAGCCTATATGACGGGGAACTATTAGCTTAGTAGACAGCGACTTTAAAACATTTTAAAGTATCGATACTAAAGGTCGGAATATCGATACACTAAGTGCAAAAAAATATCGCGATAGTAAGCTGTATCAATATTTATGCACAGTCCTATTTCAGACGAAAACAATGGGAGTTATATTAAAAAAATGTCCTGGCCCTTCCAGAGTTTATAATGGCAGTCAATTGCTGTGGTCCATAAAAGTTAATCTATCCATCATAAAAGTGCTCCACACAGCTCCAGGGGGGTTAATAAAAGGCCTTCTGAAGCGATGTGTTTGTGTAAGAAAAATATCCATAATTAAAACTTAATAAAGTAAAAATAACTAACTTCTGGCCAAACGAACTAACGAATTCCACTTAAGTCTAAAGCGCAACTTATACGAGTTATGCAACGCTCTGCTGATATTTAGGCTACGCCATGACATACTATGCTACTTGGTGTCACAAGTTGCGCTGTAGGCGTAAGTAGACTGCGTTTGGCCGGAAGCTAGAATTTTACTTTGTAACATGTTTAATATGAATATTTTTCTTACACAAACGCATCACTTCACTTCAGAAGGCCTTTATTAACCCCTAGGAGTCGTGTGGAGCACCTTTATGATGGATAGATGCACTTTCATGGACTTCAAAACAGAATGGCCATTCACTGCCATTATACAGTTTGGAAGAGCCAGGGCATTTTTTAATATAACTCTGATTGTATTCATTTGAAAGAAGAATGTCATATACACATAGGATGACTTGAGGGTGAGTAAATTATGGACTAATTTTAATTTTTTGTTGAACTATCTCTTTAAGGAAATTGTGAGCTGACATGTTGATGTGTGGTATTTTTCCTTTCTTGCCGTCATAGTTTGAGCACCTGTAACAGTACTTCGGATGGTTTTCTTTGCCCCTGTTTCCTTTTCTTACTGGAATTTTGTGAGGCAATTTTCTTTGTAAAGCAACTTGTATTGAGAATGAGCTACATATAAATTAGCTGACATGGTTGAACCAGGCTAATAAATTGTGACATACAGTATACATTTTGTGATATGTATTTGGCATTAAAATGTCTAGTAAGTTATTAAATACCAATCATGTTATGTAATGACCCATATGCTAGATAGTAGAAAAAATAAAAAGTATAGTGTAAATGTGATTATTATGTTAATTTTCCACGTATATTTTACACGTAAAATAATTTTGCTTCACTCTGTTTATTTTGATTTTCCTTCCTCGAAATACAGAGATTCCTCTTTTCCTCTCTGGGTTGGGTGACTTTTACATTTTTTTTCCGGCGAAAGAAATTAACTGGTGCAACTTTTTAAAAGTCCCTTTTAAAGAGGGGATGAAAATGGCAGGTAATGATGACGAAGGTTTACACACATTTCTAAACCAAATACACCTTTAAACAACATGGCGGGTGAAAGGTAGCAGTGTGTCGGCTGAATCCATGCTTTTTTGAAAGTGGCAGTACCTCTTTTTTAAATAAAGCACATTCAGACCGGCTCCTTAAGAGGTTTAGACTGGAGTGCCGTCTTAGAAAACTGGACCCCTTCAGCTGAATCCCATATGTTTGTCTTGGCCCATAGCTGGTGTCTGCTTGGCGGGCTCTGATGCTGGGGATATTAAAATGATGAAACACAGGTCTCTTGATCCCTTTCGAGGGCTGCTATTTAGGTAAAGGCAAGAGGCTATGTCCATCCACCTGTGATTGTCTGCTTAATAAAACAAGCTGCTTTGTGGTCGGTGTAGGTAATGAGATGTTCATAGAGGGGACTACCCTGTGTCCTCCTTGTATTTTTACTGGCACTGTCACCTCAGAGATGTGTTTAATGTTTGTAATGAGGGCTGGATGTAAAAGTGGGTTTTTTGAATAGTAGTAGTTCATTGAATGTGATCAGCTTTAATATTTATCTACCACAGTGTCCAGCCACAGAGGTATTATGGAGGACTGTTTGTTTTGTATTTCTGTTTCAGTATTCTTTGAAATGGTTTCCTTGGATGCAAAGAGCCTAAGTACTTGCATATTAAATAAACTATATAAATAAAAACACATTTATGAAACATAAAATACATTTATACAAATATATCCCAGTTAGTTTAGCTTGAGGAAGCTAATAGGAGGCTACTAGACATTTTAATGCCAACTACATATCATAAAATGTATACTGTGTGTATACTCAAAAATGGTAAATTACAGCATGCTATAATAAATTATAGATTCAGATTCAGTCCAGTGTTGGTCTACTGGACTAGTGGATCCCTACTACAAAACATTGGATTTAGGTTTTTACCCTAATTCAGGAGTACAACACAAGACTTAATTTTTAAAAAAAAAAAAAAAAAGCTGCTCTTTCTTTCATTTTCCCATTTTCAAGTATTTTTCAAAAGATTTTACAAGATGCAATATAAGTTCTCAGGTGTCCCCAGAATGTGTCTGTAAAGTTTCAGTTCAAAATACCCCACAGATAATTTATTATAGCATGCTGTAATTTACCATTTTTGAGTGAAAGCAAAAACCTGCAGTTTTCAAGCATTTATCTTTAAATGCAAATGAAATGCTGCTCCCCCACCCCCTATCCAAAAAGAGGGCGGAGCCTTTATAGCTCTGCCAGAAACTAACAAAACATCTGATTAATTTTGATTATCATCTCTATCGTGGTCATGCTTACGTGACATTGCAGTTCTTCGTCATCATGAAAGTGTATTATCTGCATGCGTTTTAAAGCAACATCAGTCCAAACTTCTGATATATGGTTTTCTGTGCTCTCACATCCAATGCACACGCACAGAAAGCTGGCTGTCAGATGACGCATCCTGTGAGTATCAAACTAATTTCTCTTTAGCATCTTATTGCGCTTATTATCTTATTGCGCTTAACTGTCAAATACACACAAGGTTATGTCAAAAAACATACAAAGTTCACACAAACACAGTCGGTAATGTCTGTGAATGTAAACAGAAGAGAAAGAAATCGCATGTGTATATCTGTGTATGAAAGTGACAGCAGCATAATATCCAGTACCTACTGCTGTATGTTGTTAATATGAACCAAACAACAAATGAAAAACTAAAAAAACACTCACTGGAGTCACTGCTATTGATTTAATAACTTAAGGAGCTTTAAAAAGAATGCATTTCTTACTTGAATGCTGCTGTTAAATGCTCTGGCGAGGACATACACATGGCTGACTGTGTACAGCTCACTCAGGGGAGGAGTTAAGCTAATAGGGCCGATTCTATTGCCAGTTGTGGGCAGGGCCTGTTCCAATGTGATGTTAATGTGATGAGTGGATGAATTTGTACCACAATAGGGTCTTTGTGTACACACTAGGGCTGCAACAACGAATTAATAAAAATCGATTATTAAAATAGATGGCACTGGAAACGGCATAGGGAATAAGGGAACATCGATACATCATTTCACAGGAAGTGGAGAGCGAAAATCACCCAACTGTCATTGTGCACCACGTCACCAGTCTGAACTAACCATAAAGCAGAGCCGTTGGAAGAGATTTTAAATTTGAGTTTACGTAGGCATTTGAGAATTCATAAATATTGTTGTTATTATTATACAAATTTGAGTATTTATGAATGGCCAGGGTGATGAATGTTACATTTCCCAAGTCTATTGTGTGAAACGCAGCTGCGCACGTTGCAGGGCATTCCAAATGAGCGATTATTGTCAGCGAAGTCCACTTCAACTGATATACCGTGTTCAGGGAGTAGGGAGCAGTGAACACTGCATAGGGACCCTGTAGAATGGAACGCAACAAATGGAACGGTCTGTACGCGAGAGAGACTGAGTGTGTCTGAGCGTTAGTAAATTGGTACATACAACATAAATGGACAACAATATAAATAAAAACAACAATTACATTCTTACCACTGAATTGGCAGACTGTGATTTGAATCAGATAGACAGAAGATGAAAACACTTTCTTGTCTGTCCCAAGTACCACTACAAGGGGAATATTTTTTCCACAATTTGCAGCACTGAATTTTTCAATCTTTACTCTAAATGACTCTTCTCTAGAAACTTCTCTATATGCTTTGAAAGGATGAGCAGCAAAATACCGTATACACCATAGGAGGTGGTCAATCCATTGTTGAATCGTCCTTGCGATGGAGGTTCGGGTTGAATAACTAGTTCTTCCAACACTTCATCATCGGACTCGCGCTCGCATTAATATGGTCAAATCGACGTCATTGTTCATTTCTGTGTTTATTTTACAGTGTAGGAAGCCTCACGACACGCAGAGCTGATGTTGTTATGGCAAGGGGCGTTTTTGTTCTCGGCGCGCAATCACAACAGACTGAGCTGTCTGGCCAATCAGAACAGAGGAGCTCGCGGAAAAGAGGGATTTAGAGGGATTGATTCGTTTGAGAATCATTGAAAATGTGATGATGTGCAAATGTGTATTATGAGGAAATTTAACCGTTTTTTTTTTACCTTTGATGCACGTAAACGTTGTAGGAGACTCCACAACAACATTAGGAAACTTTGAAATAGCATAATAAGGGCCCTTTAAAATAATTGTTAGTTGCAGCCCTAGTACACACACTGCGGACACATAAATATGTTCAAAAACAATTTAAAAGTGAATTTTGCGTAATAGGTCCCTTTAAGTAAGTGATGCCTCAGACTGCTGCTTCTCTGAGACCTTGTACATTGAGCTGCTTTAAAGTCCCAATATCTATGGGACTGAACTATATAGGGCCTTAAAAATTAAGTTTTCTTATGAAAAGTTTATTAAGAATGAGAATCTAGAAGGATATTAAGATATCTTTAATACTTTTAGAGTTATGCTGGGTACACACCAATAGATAATCGGGCTGATTTTGGGCCGATTTTCCCCCTTCCGACAATCCTAGCTATGTCCCGATTATCTTGATGGTTCTACAGATTATCTTATCATATTTTCCCTTGGTGTGAGGTGTGTTAAGAGTGTCCAAACCTGCTCGGAAGAACGTCGGAGCCGCCCCGATCGCAAATTGTAAATATTCAACATGTTGAATATTTACTATTAGAAATCCTAATGTGTGGGGGGAACCCCGAGGACAAACGCGCGCACGCTCTGGAGATTATACGCTCTGGAGATTATCACGTGAAACGAAACACTATCCAATCATAAATCGAGATGATTGAAGACGTAAGCATAACAAATGCAGTCATGGTGCAGCACTAAGTGAAATTGATGGGGACAGCAGAGATGAAGGATCAGCTTGTTGATTTGTGGCAATAGCACAAATGTTTTTCTGTTAAAATCATTCCAAACACTATCATCGCAATTTCTTCCTGAAATGTGTGTTCACAGTTGAGACTCTGGTTGAAAATCTGTTAGTGTGTGGTGTGCTGCCTTTGTCACATCATGGCACACCACACACTATAGGAGCAAAACGGTTAAATCTAGGATTTTTTGTCCTCATGTTTGTGGTCTATCACATTTTGAAAATCTTATAAGATGTAAAAAATCTTTTGGTGTGTACCCAGCATTACAGGCATGACAACCTTAGAAAAATTATATTTATGGCACTCAGACATTTTATGCAAATGAGCTGATAGAAAAAACAAAATACATTTATAGTTTTAACAATATTTGTTCTTCAGATATTCCTCTTTAAAAGAAAAAGAAAAGTATCAGCTGTATGCAGAGTGACCCACGTTTAGTTTTTCAAAAAAGAAACTACACCTTAAGTATTTAAGGGCCTTTAAGCAACTTGCAATTTTTTTGACAGCTGTGATGCCTGATTACTTGATTAAACTTGACCCACGTTACTTTTTTGATTATTATTGGATCATTAGCTTTACTGATTGATTGCCAGTTAAAGGTAAGTGCACAACAGTATAGAGTTAAATTTGAGTATTTGTCTATATTGACATCCACTCAAAGGCAGTAGCATTTTACATGGTTAAACAGCAGTTGAGAAGAATGTTCTGCTACACTGGTCTCCTTTTGCTTTTGTAGACTCATCCAGAAATTATTCTTGCCATTAATGGACAGTAGTTTACTTTTATTTTACATGATTAAAGTGCTCAGTGCAATATTGTGCAAAGATACTCCCTCTCCGCAAGTCAAACATTTTGTCAGTGGCTCAGGTGGTTAGTGCAGTGACCTGTGGGTCTGCAGGGAAGAGTGATGAACCTGTATGTTTGGTGCATACTGATTCTGTATTCAAGCACATAAATTGCACGGTCTATTTACTTGCCTCAAGCAGTTTGATAGAAACTGGGTATGATTTTCATAATAATACATAATCATCTAATGTTATTGTGACTAATGGGTGCAGAGCAATTCACGTGGTGCAATTGTTCAGCTTTAGGAAACTTTTTACACCTTGGCTGCATTTTAAAATGTCCTAGTATAAGCCAAAAAATGACATCTTTTGAAATCGATGCTGGCATGGAGGAAGGTAAACCATGTCTTCTTGAGCGCACAGGATGGCGCTGAGAAGAGGTGGCCAGGTTATAACTAGGAAAGAGTGGACTGAGAGAAAGAGAGAGCGCTAGTCTTTCAGCACATTCCAAAGCATGGCCTCTGAGAGGCTGTTCTGTGTCCAGGAGGCCGGCTCTGGGGCTGGAGGTAAAACTAAGAGGCTGTTCAGAAGAGCAATGAGGTCGGTCCATGCACACACACTTGAAGTACTGTACATTTGAACACTCACCCAATCACGTGCACAGAGCCGAGTTCGCAGTTGAGCATATGGATGAACTCCCACAACAGAAGTGAGCACATGTATGATCACATGTCAGTCAAGTCAGTCAAGATGGTTTGGCGTCTTCAAGATCTTTCGGCAACATTTGACTCATTAATACACTTACTATACACTTACTATTCTATATCCATTATATAAAAAAATCCTTACTACTTGTCTAGCTGAGACTGGCCATGACATTCACATATTGTTGCCCTATTGTTGATTTGACTGCTTCTATTGCTCTCTTCATTTGTAAGTCGCTTTGGATAAAAGTGTCTGCTAAATGATTAAAGCAACATTATGCAGTTTTTCCAACCTTCATAATATATTTCCAAGACCCTTGAGATGGTACATCGACTTACAATAGGTTGAATGACACGTCTGCCATCGCTTTTACTGGCACTACGTAACTTCGGGGTTCGGGTAGTAACCCGAGCACAAAAAGAACTACAAAATTCGACTGCTTGTTCTTGTTATGGTCGAAGCAGGAACTAAAACGAAGAAGACAAAGGTTTTGTCGGAGGAGACTAGAAAGAGAAAAAGGGAGAGTGACAAAATAAAAGGCCGGACGAGGATCAATAATAGTGTGCACATGCTCAGTATTACTGGAGTAACATATACTCCGGGATATTTTTTATTTCGAGTCGGAGGGACTGTGTCAGGCATGTCCAAAAGTAAGTAACTTTATTTGTGGATCAGCGCTGATGCAAGACGCAAACTGTTTTAAATGATTCAGTCCGACTTTGTGTACTGGTTCACTGAAAAGAACCGGTTCAAAATAACGATTCGTTCACGAACCAGCCATCACTAATCACTAATATCGAGCCAGATATGCACGTGTATCCCCTGGTGTAACCATGACAGATTTTACGACAGTAGTAGAAGACAATACTCTTTCCCAACTGTAGGGGGACCCCGTGAGCAAAAGTTACATCGTGTTATTTAAATGTAAATGTAAATTTAACTGTAAATGCAAATTTAACTGTAAATGCATGAATGTTTGGAAAATCATTATTACAGATTCGGGTCTTAAGCAACCCGGATCTATATCTAACACAGATGGACCTGTCGCGATAATATGAAACTCTCCTGATATTATAGTAACAATTACAAAAGAATAAAATAAAGTGTGTTACCTTTTGGAGCTTGGACGTTTTCAGTTTTAGCACATGTTTTATACCATCATAACTGTCCTCGTCAGAGCTCATTTCACAGTACATTCATCATCTGGCTCATATTTCCGATCTCAAACATATTCTCAATCATTTTCAACATCTTCGAAATCAATAGTTTGATTGCTGACAGCTTCTTCACCAGATCAACCATCAAGTGACAGTGACACTAATATTTGATTGCATACAGTACTTGCGGTACATCACTGAGCCATTTCAAGTTTGACCGAAAACCAGTCAGTATCTGGTGTGACCACCATTTGCCTCATGCAGTGCAACACATCTCCTTCGCAGTTGATCAGGTTGTTGAGTGTGGCCTGTAGGGGTGGGCGATATTGACAAAAATGAATATCTCGATATTTTTTTTCAATATCTCGATATCGATATTCAGACGATATTTTTGCGGGGGGCGGGGGGTATTGCATAACTCCTGACACAAATTAAGACAAATATTGAAACTTGAGTCTTATATAGAGAAAATGTAATAATAATTATTCTCTCTAGACCAATTCAATTAAGATTATGAGAAATTATTGACATTGCACTCTTTAGCAGTAGCACTTGTGCAATTCTACATATCCCTTTTCCTTAGTTCAGTGGTTCTCCAATGTTTTAGTGCCGTACCCCTCTTCCACTTAGACTGCAGGCACAGCTTTTCCATTAAGAGACAATATTTTGCCCCCTTTAATAAATTTTTCCATTTCATTTTTTACCTTTGTAATACCTTTAAAAATAAATAATTCCTTAAATAAAAACAATGTTCACTAAATAGGCAATGTTAAAAATCGTTTAATATTAATAAAAATATTATAATAAAATCGCCAGTAGGTGGCGGTAACTCATTGTCTTTATGTGTGTGAGTTATCGAGTCATTCATTGAATCTCACGGTTCGTTCAAAGCCACAGATTCCGTTGCAAAATAGAGCAATAAGCCTGAGTATACTGTTTTAAATTTAGTAAATCACTTAATGTTACCCTTTTGTTTTGTTTTTTTTAACTGTTGTATAAAATCAATGTCACATTTGAAATCGTGTGTGGATATTCGGTAAACATTGCATCAACATTAAAAACACTGCCGGAGATCAGCAACCATGCGCGCTCTCTACACTGCTGAAGAAGCGCGGATGATCTGAAAACACAGACAAGTAAGCTGGAGTTCAGCAATCTTCATTTGAGATTTTCAACTTCAATTGAAGTGTCGTTCAGTCAGTCTATGTTCTGTCACGAGCCGTTTGCGCTTGCGAACGGCTGCCTGTTAAGGATTTCCTTTAACACCCGGAGTGCTAATGCCCGAATGACGTGCTGGTTGTCCTCAAAACAGTAACACGGCGGTTATCGCTCATATAATTTTTTTTGCCAACGTATAGTTAAGGCGGCAGGCGTGAGTTGCTTAGGCGGCCGCCTTAGTTTTTTGTTTTCTCTTTAACTTCCTTCAGCTCTTTTCATGTTTGGGGGGTTGGATTGTACAAATTATGAAATATTCGATATCCCAATTTTGCATATCGTCCAGACAACAATTTGGATATTATCGTCTAAACGATATATCGCCCACCCCTAGTGGCCTGTGGAATGTTGGTCCACTTCTCTTCAATGGCTGTGCGAAGTTGCTGGATATTGGCAGAACCTGGAACACGCTGTCGTATACTCCAATCAAGAGCATCCCAAACATGCTCAATGAGTGACATGTCCGGTGAGTATGCTGGCCATGCAATAACTGGGATGTTTCAGCTTCCAGGAATTGTGTACAGATCCTTGCAACATGAGGCCGTGCATTAGCATGCTGCAACATGAGGTGATGGTCGTGGATGAATGGCACAACAATGGGCCTCAGAATCTCGTCACGGTATATCTGTGCATTCAAAATGCCATCAATAAAATGGACCGTGTTTGTTATGGACCGTTGTCCATAACATACGCCTGCACATACCATAACCCCACCACCGCCACCATGGGCCACTCGATTCACAACGTTGACATCAGCAAACCGCTCACCCACACGACGCCATACACACTGTCTGCCATCTGCCCTGTACAGTGAAAACCGGGATTCATCCGTGAAGAGAACACCTCTCCAAAGTGCCAGATCGAATGTGAGCATTTGCCCACTCGGTTACGATGACGAACTGCAGCCAGGTCGAAATCCCGATGAGGACGACGAGCATGCAGATGAGCTTCCCTGAGACGGTTTCTGACAGTTTGTTGAAATTCTTTGGTTATGCGAACCGATTTATGCAGCAGCTTTCCGGGTGGCTGATCTCAGAGGATCTTGGAGGTGAAGATGCTGGATGTGGAGGTCCTGGTCTGGTGTGATTACACGTGGTCTGCGGTTGTGAGGCCGTTTGGATGTACTGCCAAATTCTCTGAAACGCCTTTGGAGACAGCTTATGGTAGAGAAATGAACATTCAATTCACAGGCTCTGGTGGACATTATTGCAGTCAGCATGCCAATTGCATGCTCCCTCAAAACTTGCGACGTCTTTGGCATTGTGCTGTGTGATAAAACTGCACATTTTAGAGTGACCTTTTATTGTGGCTAGCCTAAGGCACACCTGTGCAATAATCTTGCTGCCTAATCAGTATCTTGATATGCCACATCTGTGAGGTGGATGGATTATCTCGGCAAAGGAGAAGAAAAATAGGCATTTTGTGTACATAGAAAAAGTCTTAGATATTTGAGTTCAGCTCATGAAAAATGGGAGCAAAAACAAAAGTGTTGCTTTTATGATTTTGTTCAGTATATGAGCAAAACATCACTTCATCATTGTGTATCAGACATTGCCACCTAATTTTATTAGATTTTTCTTGTATTATTGTTTAAAATGATTTGATTGAGGAATGTTAAGAAGATTGATGTCTAACTTTAAAAAACTGAATGAGGAGGAGAGTAGTGATTGATGAGGCATGCATTTAAAGGTGCTGTATGTATTTTTTAGCGGCCTCTAGCGGTGATGTTTCAGATTGCAACAAGAGCGCTCGTGCCTCGTGCTCGTGTGCGATCTTAAGAGTGAGCATTCACTACCGGCCACACGGAGACTTTCAATGCAACGGCGAAAGCATCACACAACATGCTGGAAACTCATGTAAACTCCCACTGCAACGTTACAATAATAGGCTACTTTTATCAGTTTGATGTTGAATTAATGCTCCATGCTCGTACCATGATAACGTTACATTGACTGCATTTAGCCGACATGTGATGTTATCTAGCATACGGCATTTCACTAACTATTCGTATATCTTTCACAATCAGCAATGTCAACATAGGTGAATGTATAATATGATAATGAAAACGGTGAACTAGACTGAACAATGTCAGTGTAACAGTAAGACAGTAGGACGTAACATTACTGTACTGAACGTGTCTGGAAATGTTTATTTTAAACAATTAGGGGTGTAACAATATATCGTGCCACAATATATCGCAATACAAAAATGCAACAATACGTATCGTGGATGGTGACAATATGTATCGTGGATAGTTCCTGTAAAAAAAAAAAATTACTGTAAGAAAAAAAATAAAGTTTTCAGAGTTTTAGAGTCAGTTCTTAAACTACTATAGCCTATATAATGTTGATTATAATGTATAATAATGCAATGGGGGAATATATGTGGGTCCTGATAATCCTAAATGTTACCTGACCAGTAAAAAGTGTCCAACATTATTTTAAATATATGTAACGTTAGTCAGTGAAAAAGTGCAAGAATATTCGTCTAAAATAGTTCTGTATTTTCAGCTTCAGCTTCAGAATCATGAATATGTTTTTATGGTGTCACCATTGTCCTTGGGTTAAAAACACAGAGTCCAAGCCTATTCATTTACAAACACAATGTAATGTCAAAGTTAGCATTTTAAAGGGTACCTATTATGGATTTTTGAAAATTGCCCTTCATGTAGTGTGTACCATAGATCTAAGTGAACAAAAACATCCTGCAAAGTTTTAAACATGAAAGTTCACCGTATACAAAGTTATTGTCTCTCAAAAGTAAGAGTCGACTCTGAGTCGCTGATATGAATCGTTCGACGAACGATGCTTTTCCTTTGTCTAGTTGACGTCAACTTGACAAGTTATTTGAATAAGATACGCCCAATTATTGCGTTCGGAGACCAGTGTTGCCAGGTCCGTAATGCCTGCACTGTTTCCGCGGGTTGTTTGTGTAGTGCACGGGTTGACGCGATTGTTTTACCCACTGGAACATGATTGTTATTGGGGAAACACCCGGGAACGCTATTTGACTATTTTTGGCCATGATTGGGTTAGTTTTGATGAGCAATTGGGCTGGTTTTGTTGTGCAGACCTGGCAACCCTGTCGGAGACGCAGGGGAAACAAACATGTCGAGACGCTGTGTTTTGAAGTGCGATGCAAAAGCAAACTTTTTTTCATCTGCCCAGTGAGGAGCATTTGAAGACTAACGTTAAGTGGCTACAGTTCATATATACAACTATACCACAGAAGTATAGCCCGACCTTGTTGTGTTCGCGTCATTTTGAAGATGATTGCTCACAAACCTAAATGCTGTATGGATTTGTGAGCCGGCTGAAGGTTCAGTACCGAGTTTATTTGGATCAGCTTCCTTCTCCGAATCACAAACTGTAAGTATTATTAGATTAATTGTTGCTTTTATGTTTTATGTATCATGCTCAATAAGTATGTGTGTGTGTTGTGTAGGCACAGCGCATAGGTCGTCAGTTGTATTAAAAAATGTGAAGTGTTTGTCGTTGTTAATGGAGTTGTCATAAAGAATAACGTTACCTCTTAGTACTGCATTATCAATTGTTTATGCGTTGGGCTGACGCAAACAAAGACTGAATGTGCTTTTACCATAAACTTTGGGCTATGGTAGCTAACATATCACAGCAGTTTAGCGTCACGCAAGGGCGGGGTTTGGAAAAATGACTCGCTAACGATTCATATGAGAGTCGGTGAGCAAATCAGGTAAAATAAATGCATATTATAAGACAACAAAAGTGTTTTTTGTCATGGCATGCTCGTAAAACTGTTGTTGGGGACTCCTAGAACAATATTAGGAACATTTTAAATGCCATAATATGGTACCCTTTAATCAACAGTACATTTTTTTGTTAACCTTTTATCATATGTCTTGGAGTATCGCAATAATATCGTATCGTGAGTTCAGTATCGGGATATGTATCGAATCGTGACATGAGGGTATCGTTACACCCCTATAAACAATATGATAGTAGTGGGATGAGTAACGTTAGACAGTAGATCTAGTACATAAAACAAGTATACATCCTAAAGCACCTTTTCCTATCCTGGAACAGTCTTTTGTATTCATTTCATGTCTCATGTAGTTTACCTTGCTATTTCATTAGAGTTTACTAATAATTCAAAAGCTCTGCCGATGTTGATCTGTGTTTTCGTCCTGAGTCGATCAGAATCACATTTGGCCTGACGAGCTTCAGCAGATAAAACTTTTTTTTGTTTTTTTTATATATTTGTGGAGTTTGTGTTGGAGTGTGTGTTGTGCTGGAGGCAGGTCGTTTTGGGGTGTTATCAGACTCCATGTCGTTAGCTGAAGTGCCGTCGGTCACATAGACTGTATATAAGGAGAGAGGCTCGGGAGCGCGCATGCACGTCACATCCGATGGATTTCGCGGTAAATCCGACCCGGAGACTTCACATATAAATATGAATATTGGCCTTCAGAGGTAATAACAAAACCCGATAAGTCGATCATTGTAATGTGTGATTACAACCCCTTCACACACAGGCAATAAAAAAAGGATTAATTTTAGAAGAAAAGCTACATAGAGCACATTTAAGTGTTAATTGAAAAAAATAATTTTAATATTTCTTTAATTTTATTTTTCTTTGTGTCAAGAAGACAATCTGTAGAAAATCAGAAAAGGTATTTGTAATTAATTTCCTGCCATGACATTATACCAGGGGCGTAGGAGCCCACATTTCAAAATCTAAGTTTTGTCCCCCCCACTATTTCCCAAAGTAAGATTTTGTTTTGCATTGCCTGCCTATCTCTGCCAATTTCGGAGTCTCCAAATTAATCCATTCTGCAACTTTTAAATACATAATTCATTTTTTTAAAACGGCCGTATTCTTCAGCTGTTTATGTCGTCAGTTAACCATGATCGCGCACCGCTCGCGCATGGCGCGCATCTAGGCGACACGGATAAATGCACGCAGCAATATATGAATGTTCCTGGGAGATCCGTAGTTGCACGGGATGTGGAAGCGCGCAAAAGTTCCAGAAATGTACAAAAAGGTAAGGAAAATAAGACTAAATCAAAATTAAATAACCAAGATTAGGTTAAGTTAGTATTTTTCTCAGGAGATGTTTTGAGCATTTTACTACACCGGATTATCAGAAAACTGTCAAGAGAACTGCTGCCGCCTGACCCGCCTAGCATTTACTGTCCCCCCAGGTTCAAAATTGCTCCTACGCCCCTGCATTATACAGTATGTTAAGTTTACAGACATTTCCTTTAACCCTAAAAGAAATAAAGAAATAAATACAGAAAATGTATTCATATTAACACAGTACATTGTGCCATATTTTAACGTTTAATTTGACTAAGTTTCTTATTGCATAAAGTTTTTTTTTCAGTTATTCAAAATACCAAAACTCTCTTTCTATTAGAGTATTTAAAGGGGTCATATGCATTTAAATCTTTCCTTTTCGTTAAGTGTGTATATGTATCTGTTTATACATGTACTGTACGCTCTACAAAGTTACGAAGCTCAGACAGTGTCCCGTAAATATTTTATTCTATCTAGCAGAGGATACTACTCCATACCTGTCTAAAACATCTAGATATTATTTTCGCAAATATCTATGTCACAATGTGAATTTTTTTGCAAAATACCCACACAAAGGCAAATGCAAAGAAAGAAGATGTAGTTGTAGTGTTGTAGTGTTGACGTTGTGTTTAGATGCGAAAGCAAAACTCCTTTGTTTAGCCATCCAAAAATTGATGCAATTAGGAACCAGTGGCTAAAATGTATTTACTGTGTGAAGCTGTTCCTGAGCAGTTAAGCCAAAAGTTAGATTGTGAACAGTACATTTTATGGAGGACAGCTTTCTGAACCTGCGAGAGTACAACGGCATTATACATTTCAGTATTTTTTTTATGTTGTTACATTAGGACATGAAGTTCTTATAGTGAAAAAGACAAATTGAACTATTTTAACCTATTTTAAAAACAAGAGAGTTACAAAATAAAAATGTATCAAAATGTTCTGCTCAATTCGATTCCAGTCTATCTGTCTATCATTTTCAGAATCTGACTCGGGTTATGTTCTGAATCTGATATGTTAATAGCGACAACATTAAATTGTGTGTTTACAATTTATTTAGAAGCCATGGAAGCTGAAGCTCACAATTATGGTAAGGGGCATTACATTTCTGACACAGCTGAGCTGTTTGGCCAATCACAATTTACGGGGTCAACTGGCCAATCAGATTACTTTGGGCTTTTCAGAAGGAGGGGCTTTGTAGAAATCGGCGCATTTCAGACAGACTGGGAATAGAGACACTGCAATAATGTACAGTATGGGAAAAATAAGTTTGTTTATACAGCATGTTAACCTATTCCATTTCACCCAATAAACAAAATAATGAACTTTTCGTAACGCATCTGAAGTGTGAATGAAACTAATTCAACGCTGATTAGTGCTGCGTCATGAAGTAACATGTGACGGCATACACGGAAGCTACAAAGGGACGCCGGCACACAACAGAGTTAGCTTTTTGCTCTTCAGCAAGCGCTCTGTGTCAAACAGTCTGTCCTATTTGGTGTTGTTTGTCCCCTAAGAAATTCAAATAAAGGTCTGCATTGCAAAATAAAATGTAGTGTCTCGGCTATTGCGTTTGCCGAGGCAGCGCGTAGATTACTGGTCGACTCTGCGATAAGATTCTTTGTGTGAGCCTCGTGCCCGTTTACTTTCTTCTCGAGAGATGAAAGACAAATATATTGTGAACGACTCAAATCTCACGTTTGCCGAGGCAGCGCATAGATTACGGCTCTGCAATAAAAGGGACACATGCGATCTGTGCTGTTTGGGTGCCAGGCATTCACAGTCAGCTCTTAAGGGTGCTGGCAGTGTTCATTGAGCAATATCTCAATGCGTACATCCCTGCGCTGTCGGATATTTCAGCCTCGCACCTGTTGACTTTCTTCTCGAGGGATGAAAGCAAAATATATTGTACGGCTCGAATCTTGCGTTTGGCGAGCCAGCGTTTAGATTACGAGACCGTATAAATAAATATTAAAACAGTATTTTCTGGTGATTATGGCTGAATTTAATTCTAAGAAATTAAAATGATGGAATATTATCTGATTTTAAGAAGTTAGATATTTATTTCAGCCTACCATTCAGACCGTGTTTCATTTATCTAGTGTTTATGGCTGCATTTAATTCTGAGGAATTAAAATGATGAGCACCAAACACATGCTGCTCTGTCTGCCCCACAGGTTTTGGCCAGGCAATGTTCCGTCCGCACATCGAAAATCGAGACGAAAATAGCAGGGCTGTCCCCCCCCCCGTGGAGGGACGAGCGATAATCGCTCCTCCGCGGAGTCCTCAGTAAATCGATGTTTGTATCCAGTGTCAAGTATGCTCTTGGACACATTGGTTTTCAGCGAATGCACACTGCAGTGTCCGCCCTAAAGGCTTGCGGCCAAGCAGTGTTTCTGTCCGCACATCGGAAACTGTTTTCAATTATTCCCTGCCGGTCCACGGCTTCAGGGTGTCGAAAACGAAATCGAAAGAGACTCCTCTCTTGAACGCACACTACTCTGTCTGCCCCACATGCTTGCGGCCAGGCAGCCCGCACATCAAGAATCGTTTAGACCAAACCCTGCCGGAGAGCCGCTTCAGGGGATCGAGAACAAATCTCGAATAATACCCGAAATCAGTCTCGAGAGACTGGTCCCCTTAGTAGAATATTTCAAAGTATGGGAAGACCTGGCAAATATTTCTCCTTGAGTCCTGCACACAATAGAGAAGGGTTACAGGCTACAGGAAGGAAGTAACAGGAAGTAAACTCCTGGGTTCTACAGCCGCTACTTCATAGCTCCCAAGAAGGATGGGGAGGGTTGCACCAATTTTTGATCTAAGGCACTTGAATTGTTCTTTGAGGAGATTCAGGTTCAATATGCTCACTATTGCCATCATCATGAGTCAGGTCAAATCTGAGGATTGGTTTGTCATGATAGGTCTAATGGACGCATACTTCCACACATCCATCCTTCCATCTCACAGGAAGTTCCTGAGGTTCACTTTTGGGGACTAAGCGTTCCAATATATGGTTCTTCTGTTCGGCCTAGCTCTCTCCCCTCGCACATTTACCAAATGCATGGATGCAGTTCTAGCTCTGCTGAGGCTTCAGGGTATCAGGGTTCTAAATTATATCGACGTCTGGCTTATTATGGCCTAGTCACAAGAGCTGGCAGTTCGGCATCCAGATGTCATCCTTGCCCACATCCAGAGCCTGGGGTTGAGACTCAACATGAAAAAAAGCATGTTGGGACCCAGTGTTGGGAACGTTACTTAAAAAAGTAATTAGTTATAGTTACTCACTACTTGTTCCAAAAAGTAACTGAGTTAGTAACTGAATTACTCTATAATAAAAGTAACCCGTTACCAGGGAAAGTAACTATTTGTGTTACTGTTAAAATAAAAAAGTTGCTATATGTCAAAGAATTTAGATTTTTTTTAGCAGTTTTCACAAGTCAGTTGAAACGAGTAGAACAGACAGGTGTTTGTACATAACTTTCTATATTTATTGCACGTCGACACGACACGGCACGTCGCATTACACAGTTTATTCAATCAATACATAGTAACGCACAAAAACACACTTGGGATTTGGTCACGAGTCATTTTGTACCCACCACTTTTAGAAACAAATAAATAAAACATCTCCAGTTAAGTAGCAGAGCATTCATTTAGTTCGCTATTAAATAAGAGATCTAGCGTTAACTTGCTTTGGTTTTTAACTCAAGCAGAGCGCTCGTTGCCACGGCTGCACTTGTTCTCTTGTGGCTCACGCGTAGTATTTACTCGGACGCACTCTTCAATCTATCGCCATTGTGGAGACTCTCTATACATTCCGATGAAATCACAAAATATGCACTCAACCATCCCATGTCCCTGCTTGATATAGACTGTAACCACTGATGAACATATTCACTTTTGATGAGAGAAAAAAAAAATATTAGAGGGTGGATTAGAACCTGTAACCTCTGACACACTTGGCAAAAGTTCTACCACTAGACCACAAATGCATGTCCGAATGCGTCTCTGTCCCCAGCACATTTCAAACCAAACTGACGCCCGTGGTAACGCACCGCATTTAACGTCCAGTAACGTTAATGGCGTTGTAACAACGGGAAAAGTAATTAGTTAGATTACCCCGTTACTGAAAAATCGTTACCTAACGCCATTCTTTTAAATGGCGTTATTCCAAACACTGTTGGCACCAGCCCAGGAGAACCACATTCCTGGGAGAGGTATGGGACCCGGTCACGATGCGGGCACAATTGTCTCCTGCACATATCGAGTCCATCCTAGCAACGGTGACCAGGATAACGCTAGGACAAGCAATCACTGTAAAACATTTTCAGAGAGTGTTAGGGCTTATGGTATCAGCGTCTAACGTCATTCCATTCGGCCTGCTGCCCATGAGGGCCCTGCAGTGGTGGTTGAAAACCAAGGCGTTTTCACCGAGGGGGCGTTCCGCATGATCAGAGTTATACGCAGATGCCTTCGTTCCCTATCTATGTGGAAAAAAGCTTGGTTTCTGTCCCAAGGCCCCTTGCTGGGAGCGTCATGTCGCCAGAAAGCCGCTTCGACAGATGCCTCCCTGACGGGCTGGGGCACGGTCATGGATAGCGGGGCTCTGAAGAGCTTCCTCCCAGACCTCAGGGGTCACCACACAGACAATGTGTCAGTGGTCTCCTAATTGATTCATCGGGGGGTTCTGAGATAGGGCTGTGCGATATGGACAAAAAAAATTATCACGATTTCTTGATTTTTTTTTCGATTTCGATTTTAATCATGATTTTGACACAAACCGACATGTTTTACAGTTTAAATGCATTCTCTGTGAATTTGAAACATATTTCCAAAGGAAACCAATAGAGCTTTATCATGTAGCACAACATCTGGTAAAACTTTACATATTGCTCTTTGTATTGTTGTAAAATACATTCATGAAAAACAAGATAACAAAAATCAAAAAGATCAATTATTTTATATATAGTCTACTATAAAATTAAGACATGTTTTAAATGTATATCACAGCTGTTTAATGAGGCAGCAACATATGATAGATAAGACAGAACAAAAAAAGGCCATTAATAATCTTGCATTGCGCAAAAGTATTATGATATGATTATGAAAGACTCCAATACAGTGCGGCACAAAGTGCTTATGCGCATCCCGAGCGCAGAATGATGCGCTTGAAGCAACACAGAGTCACAGTGTGCAGCGCATCGAGTCCGCATTGAAAAGTTCCAAGAACAAAGGAAATGCATATCGGGAATACATATCGATGTGTATTATACAATAGTTTATTGAGCCTTTTCTTTTAACAGTTTTAAATTTCAGTTACTGTGTGCGTGAAGAACAATTATAGTGCACTGCTCTCAGTGTTGTGTTCTAACCATAGACTGTAAAAAATAGGATCTAACAGACACACGGTAGAAACGAACAGTCCAGCAAGATAGTCATTTAATGCGAAACCATAGAGCTTTATCTACAGATCAAGAATAATAATATTAACATTAAATGATCATCTTGACTTGGAGAGAGTTTCATCGTTGACTGTCGTAACCGAACGTGACGCGCTGTTTGAATGCTGAATGGAGAATGACTGACAGCCGCAGCGGAGGAAACTATACTTGTAAACCAATCAGGTAATGGTATTCCCTTACCTTCCCAGAGAAAGAAACTGGTGAGGCAAGCCCCTTTGCGCTAATATTTCCATGCACTCGCGCTCTCTTCTGGCACACGCACCTGTTCGCAGTTCACTGAATCTCTGGTACCCGCCCGGTCTGTTCTGTTCTCGCGCTCAATTTAGGCGCGCTGCATTCTGATTGGTTCAGATAGCATACTGGGAGGTTGGAGCCGGGAGCGCGGAAAAAAATCGTGCCATGAAGCGATTTAGAAATCGCGCATGCTCAAATCGCGATTTTATTATGATTTCGATTAATCGCACAGCCCTATTCTGAGATCGCGCTTTATCCAGATTGGCCTTTATCCAGATTGGCGCATCAGATCCTCCTGTGGAGGGACCTGCTTCCACAGGCCGGGGGCTCAATATTCACCCTCGACTAGACCTGTGGAAACTTTGGGCCTGGCCCCTGAGGGGGCTCAGTACCTAGAGGCTGGCCTGTCGGCTGGAGTGGTTGAGACCATACTTAGTTCCAGAGCTCTTTCATGAGGGGATTTTAAGGCCTAAAGTAGAATGTGTTTCCACTTGGCTCCTCTGGGTGGTGGGCCTCTGGTAAGACATCAGCTGGTCGTACGTTTCCTCAGTCGGGCTCAGAGGATGAGACCTGCGGCTCGTACCAGAGTTCCCACATGGGACCTGGCAGTGGTTCTCGAAGGGCTGGTTGAGGCCCCCTTCGAACCTCTGGAGTCGGCTGAGGCCAAGAACCTTTCCCACAAGGTAGCTTTTTTATTAGCCATTACTTCTCTGAGGAGAGTAGGAGACCTTCAGGCACTCTCTATATCTCATGGGTGCCTTGAGTTTGCTCCAGGCGACATTAAGGCTATCTTGCATCCTAGACCTATATAAGATAGATCTTTATTGTCATTGTATGCAATACAACGAAATTCTGTTGGAGCAATCATCTCCAGATAGCAGCATAGAGTAAAAAGATAAAAATATAAAAATAAAAATATGAACCTATATCTCCATATACACATATACATACATACGTACCTACATACGCACGCACGCACATAATAATACGCACATACATAAATAGATGCATATACAGAGTGGGAAGATACAAATATATATACGCATATACACATACATACACACATACATACATATACATATACATTTACATATACATACATATACATACACACATATATATATATATATATATACATACATACATACATACATACACATACACCCACGCATACACATATACACATACACATATAAACATACACATTCTCAATAAATAGATAAAACAGTGAACACAGCAGATATTGCACAGAGTCCGATTGCACTGAGAGGGTAAGAGGGGGTAAGAGATGTGTGTATATATGTTTGTATGCATAGATGTGCGTATGATTTTTGTAATATGTTCACAGCTCTGGGGACGAAGCTGTTCCGGAGTCTATTTGTGCGTGTGCTGGGGGGATCTCAGTTTGCCTGAGGGGAGGGTGGTGAACAGGGAGTGTCCGGGGTGTGAAGTATCCTGCCTGATGTTTGTGGCCCGTGTGAGAAGACGGCTTGAGTATATTTCACTCAGATTTGGTAAGGGGGAGCCAATTATTCTCTCAGCCGTCTTGACAACCCGCTGCAGGTCCTTTCTTTCCGCTGCTGTGCTGTGCAGCAGGATGTCAGGGTGCTCTCAATTGTGCAGCGATAAAAGCGCGTCTGAAGTTCCTGAGGGAGCCCATTGCGCCTCAGGGTCCTCAGGAAGAACATCTTCTGCTGGGCTTTTTTTGCTAGGCTTTTTTGGTATGGGAGGTATTCTCGCTCCAGAGTCCCACTATGGTTGTGTCATCGGCAAATTTGATGAGAGTGGACTAAGGCACTGGACTAAGGACGCAGCTCTGGGGAACGCCGTTGTTGAGAATAATGCTAGAGGACGTGTGATGGCTGACCCTGACACGGTGGGGTCTATTGGTGAGGAAGTCTTTAATCCATTGGCAGAGAAGGTCTCCCAGGCCCAGTATTTGTAGTTTGTTAATCAATTTGTCTGGGTAGATGGAGTTGAATGCAGAGCTGTAATCAATAAATAGCACCCTAACATAGCTGTTAGGAGTTTCCAAGTGTGTGAGGGCTGTGTGCAGTGCTACGGAGATGGCATCATCAGTGGATCTGTTTAGTGGTCGACCGATATATCGCCACGGCCGATATTTGGCTTTTTTGAAATATCGGCATCGGCCGATAAGTTTTTCTGATTGGCCGATGTGTTGGAAGCGGGACTTTTATTTTGACGGCGCTGCAGACTTTTATTTTGACGGGCGGCGCTGAGAACACCAGCACCTGAGAAGCGCCTGATCACACAGCGCTCACTCACATTCTCCGTCTTGGCGTTTTCATTAGTTTACGATCTCTGTCAGTCAAATCTAATGCTTTGTTAGACAGAACCGGTGGCTACAGAACTGGTAATACAAGAAAGTAAATTGTATGCAAAAAAGTTATGCGTTTGCTTTTATATTATTTGTAACCGAAAAGGCAAACAATCAGGCTAAAATACTTTCTCATTTACCATCAACATTTAGCAAATGCGCATCTACATCATTTAAAACATGATGGAATATCTAATAAACATTTAATTTCACAAACCTTGCCGATTTAATCGAATCCAGCTGTGATATCTTGTGAAGTGTGCATTTGTAGCCTGCATAAACGTGTTCCTGCGAGTGACCGTTGGTCCGTGTGAAGTGAGTGAATGCGAACAGAAGATTAGCTTCACAGGAGACTTGATCGAAAAGACAAAGCATCTGTGACGTCACCCATAGACTTTCCGAATAACGGTTCTGAAGCCGTTTATGGGGGTATGGGCAGCGCCATCTTTGAAAATCTTGGGAAAGCCTAACCCCGCCCACCTTCTGGTCAATCCATATATGGGTAAAAGGGCGGGCTGTGTGTGAGACTGAACTGGCCGGTGGACGCGCCTCTTCATTCAAGCAGCCCTCAGCTATCTGTAACATTACTATTGTGAGTGTACACAAATATAAGTAAACACTTTGCAGATTGAATGTCCTGTATGAACGAAATGACATGAACTTCGATCGCACCCGCGCAACACACACACACACGCGCCTGCTTCTCTCTCTCACACACACACACACACACACACACACACACACACACACACACACACACACACACACACACACACACACACACACACACACACACACACACACACACACACACACAGTTCGGTGGTGCCTGCGTCTCTCTCTCTCTCTCTCTCTCTCTCTCTCTCTCTCTCTCTCTCTCTCTCTCTCTCTCTCTCTCTCCTCTCTCTCTCTCTCTTCTCTCCTCTCTCTCTCTCTCTCTCTCTCTCTCTCTCACACACACACTCACACACACAGTTCAATCGCACCTCTCTCTGAGGCGATTTAATGCTAACTGTTGCAGTGCCACTGCCCACAAACATTGATGCTAAATACAAATACTGCTAACTACGTGAAATATAGTAGTGGATTGTCACTTACCGGAAAAAATGGAGCGAAGTAACTTACTCCTACAGTGTCGGTTAGTGCAGTTTATAGCAGAGCAACCCATTTTATGTACGATATTTCAATACAAATGTTCAGAAAGGATACAGAGGTGGTGTGATGTTTTGTGTCAGATCATGGCCGAGACGTCAAATTTCACTCTGCGCAGCCCGTTATCAGCTGTCAATCAAAGTTAACCACGCCCTTATTTGTCATACATTTTATATCTAAATACGATCTAAACTAACGAGTTAGAAAAAAATTCACCCCCCTCAAAGTTGTCAGGCACTCTGTACCTATCGAAAAATACAATAAAAGTCCATGGGACCAACCTGTAAAAGCATGAATTTATGCTGTGAAAACGGACATTTTAACATGGGGTCTAGGGACATTTGCTCACTTTTGGGACCTGCCCCTAGCGGATTTTCGACGTATTGCAGTTTTTTCGCACTTCCGGGTAGGCTTCATTTATGAGATTAGAATGTTGCCGCTTGGTCGGGACCCATTCGCAGCTCACGCGCATAGTGGAAGGCAGACGTGAAGCTGAGGTGAAGTTTATCGCTAAACGAGTGACTACCTCTACAATCTGGTACACACAGATAGATTTTCACCCGGCCATCTCGCCAAACACTTACTGAGAGCTTGAGAGTTTCGCTCTCCGTTAAGTGATCCATAAAGCCCACTATATCAGTTCATCTCAATGAATACACAGTGTATTTGACGCGCAGTAAACACTAGTGTGACGCGCACGACTTGCTGTCACTGCTGAGAGCGCTCAGTGTTTCTCACACACTCGATGAGAGAGAGAGAGTTTTACCACGCAGAATTGAAGTGTACATGAAGTCTACATGTAAATTATATTATTTGTTGTATTTTCCTGTAAAAATAATGGAGTTCATTTGGAATTATTCAGCTTTTATGAGCAAGCAGAAACTAATGCACAAACGCAGACATGATAATATTCATGAACCTGGCAGCAGCTCATCAATCCTTGTGCGAAGTGCGGTTTATAGTGTTAGTAGTATCAGAATTCGTAGTAGCTAGTATTAGTAGGCATATAACTATTCGTTGTTAGATTTTTTACATTTCAAACTTGTAAATGATTTGAATTATTACGGTGTGTGATGTTTTTCAGTATAGTTGCACTATTTAAACATTTTCTGCACTTTTACAGAAGAAACGTATACAACAAGGGATGGTGTTTGGATTTTTACAGTTTTGTTTTTAAATTATTTTATGTACGGTAATTGGTATTTTATAGGAGCCTATTTGATGAAGGGTACATTTTACTTCGCATGCAGCTATCACTTGTAGCCAAAAACAGTGGTAAATATGGTATTATATTTATATCGTCATTGATATCGTTATCGCAATAAATGCCAGAAAATATCGTGATATATTTTTAAGTCTTTATCGCCCATCCCTAATGCAAATTGATGTTGATCGAGATCAGGAGGGATGCGGGCCTTGATGTGGGGCAGTACCAGTCTCTCAAAGCATTTCATAATCACTGGCGTGAGAGCCACTGGCCGGTAATCATTCAGGCTTGTGATAGCGGAGGTTTTGTGGTACAGGGGACAGTGGCGGTTTTCAGACAGACCGTGGGGACTATGGCTTGCTGTAATGACGGGTTGAAAATCCGTGTGAATACTGGAGCGAGCTGGTCAGCGCATTCCTTCAGCACTCGTCCTGCAACTCAATCGGGCCCCGTTGCTTTAATGCAGTTGATATTGTGTAGTGCTTTCTTTACCTGGTACGTCAGAAGAGTGAGTGGCTGATCGCTTCCTGAGGAGGTGGTGCTTGTGTAAGAATGCGGTTCACTGTTGTAGCTGGAGCTGGAGTCTTCAAAACGGGCGAAGAAGGCATTTAGCTGGTCTGGGAGAGAGGAGTGAGTTGAGGTGGGGTTACTGCTGCTCTGTTTGTAGCCAGTAATGTTCTTTACACCCTGCCACATTGCACGGGGGTTGTTGTCCTCAATGCGTTGTTTGTATTTCTGCTTTGCACGTGATGCCTCTAAGTAGGTTGACCCTCACCCTTTTGTACTCCTCCCTGTCCCCTGATCTCAGCGATGTGTCCCGAGCTCTGAGCAGCTCCCTCACCCTGTTGTTAAATCAGGGCTTTTGGTTGGGGACCACTTTAATTTGCTTATTTGTTGTTACAATGTCTGTGCAGAAGTTTATGTTGTAGATGACTGTGGATGTATGTACCGTGCTGGATGTCTGTATGTTCAAAGAGCTCCCACCTGGTGTCATCAAAGCAGTCCTGCAGAGCTGAGGAGGCTTCTGCAGTCCAGATATGCTCTGTCTTTACCTGAGGTTTGATCCTGCTGATTATGGGCTTGTAGGCTGGTGTCAGGAGCAGAGATAAATGGTCAGACTGTCCAAGATGAGGTGAAGACTGGGTTTTTGTACAAAGCCAAACATTTGTATACACCTGGTACAGTGTTTTGATATTCCTTGTTTTAATGTTCACATTCTTGTAAAATTTTGGCAGAACTGTCTTCAGGTTAGTGTGGTTAAAATCCCCTGCCACTATAAATATGCTCTCCGGTGTCTGTTTTGCTGCTTGCATATGGCATCATATAGCTTATCCATGGCTGTTTTAGCATTGGCTCTGGGGTGCACATAGACAGCAGTGATAAAAAACGATGAAAATTCCCTAGGCAGATAGAAAGGCCTGCATTTCAGCATCAGAAACTCCAAATCCCGGCAGCAATGTCTCTCACAAACTGTTATGGATGTATGCACACACTCCTCTTCCTCTTGACTTACCAGAGTCAGCTGTGCGGTCTGCACTGTAGATGGAACGGCCTGCTAGCTCCATGGCTAGGTCATGGATGTTATCATCCAGCCAGGTCTCAGTTATCACCGTGATGCAGCAATCCAAGCGGTTATTGGTAATCCGCAACTTACGTCATCCAGTTTGTTAACAAGGGAGCGGGCATTTGCGAGGAAGATATTGGGCAGGGCAGATTTGTGCTGGTATCGTCGTAGCCTAGTATGGATGCCAGCTCGCTTACCTCGCTTCTGCTTCCTCTCACATCTTCGCCTGCGTCGCCTCTCTGTGGGTCTGTTGATTTTTCATATCCCGTTGTCCATCATAATTTCCTGTGGAAAAGATCCAGAGTCACTGGGTGCACGTCCGAAACAACAGTCTTTCAGACGCAAGATATCTGTTTGCGTGTAGGTTATAGATTTACTAAAGCCACTATCGCAGAAGGAGCTCCGGGTCGCTGCAACTGTGTGTGCCTCGATCTTTATTCAATAAATGTGCCCTATGTGCCTGAAGTACCATCTAATGTGGCACGGCATATGGTTCTGCAGGCTTTTCATCCTCCACCTCACATGAAGGCGGATGAAGAAAAACTTAATTTGCTCTGCCCTGTCAGAGTTCTCAAGATTTATGTCCAGAGGTCTTCTTCTTGGCTGAAGTCAGACCAGTTGCTGGTGTGCTTCGGGCCGCCCAAGAAGGGGCTTCCCGCATCCAAACATACCATCAGTAACTGGATCGTTCAGGCTATCTCTATTGCCAATCAGGTGCGCAACTTGCCTTCACCTTTGGCCGTGAGGGCTCATTCAACCAGAGGCATGGCATCGTCTAGAGCCGTCATTTCAGGGGCCCAGATCCAAGAAGTGTGTGATGCAGCAGGATGGGCCACCCCTCATACTTTTATCAGATTCTATAGCCTGGACTGAGTTTCCCGAAACCTTCTTAACGCTATGTCGTTCTTAAGTTACACCTTAAGCTGTACCTTATCGTTAATACGTGTTTCCCGAAACACTCTTAGTTAAGAGTACCTTCTGTAAGTCATACGTTCGGAAGGTTGATCTGGACCACTCTTAGCTTTACCTTATCACTGTTAAAGGTCTATATGAATATAATTCTGAAGTTTTAATACACCCAGACAATGTTCAATTAGGCTAATTCAAGTGTTTTCATGCAAAGAATAAAATTGTCATTACACTGATTGTTGTTAGAATTTTAATTATATTATTATATATAATAAAATTTTATAGATTTATTTTAATTAAAGAGCGCTTTTAAGGGCCAGTGAAAGCATAGGCTACTGTCAGTTAAGTCCTATTCGGACACTAATATTGTTCCTCATGGGCTCGTACGGTATTTCAAACATTTACAGGGGTAAGTAGGTTATTTTAGTGCCGTCCGAATCCATAATATCAGTGTTTTTTCTCACCCAACCAGCGTAAAAATCTCTGTCCAAATTAGTACCTACTGATTTTTGACAAACAGGTCGTGTGGTAATTTAATTGCCGTCTGAATCCACATCTCAGAGTTTACAAGAAGAGATTCAAAATTCACTGTTTAAATCCTTTTTGATCACTGCAGAGCACCGTAGCTACGTGACGTACACTTTTATTACTGAAATGCTTGAAATGCTTGAAAGTATTTACAAGAACAATATTTCATCGCAGCTCACCTCAGCGAACAAAAATGGGAAAGAGAAGAAAGCACATAAAAAATTTAAATGGTTATTATGGCAGCAATATGTGATACAATTTTAAAATATGTAGGCAAGGCTATTATAGGCTGTTATAGTTTGGATTATTTTTTTATAATATCCCATAAGTCCTAGTAAATGCAATTTCAACTATTTCTGAAGTGCTTCTTTTATAAAGGACAGTGCTTTCTCACATAAACAGCCCTTGCACGAGAGAATAATTGATTCTCGAGTCATCGATATCAACAGATTCAGCACTATCGCCACGGAACCCGGTAACGTCCCACGTAAGAAGGCATATCTTAATGGGTACCTATTATGGCGTTTAAAAAAAACACTTTTGTTGTCTTATAATATGCATTTATTTTTACCTGATTTGCTCACCGACTCCCATATGAATCGTTTAGCGAGTCATTTTTCCAAACCCCGCCTTTGCGTGACGCTAATCTGTGGTGATATGTTAGACACCCAGCCGACGGGGTGTCATTGGTTGTTGCGCTAGATCTTACCCAGATACAACAGTGCTATTTTCTGATTGGCTAACAACACCAGACGAACAACACCAGAGGAGACCAGGGTTGCCAGGTCTGCACAACAAAACCAGCCCAATTGCTCATCAAACTAACCCAATCACGGCCAAAAATATTCAAATAGCGTTCCCGGGTGTTTCCTCAATAACAATCATGTTCCAGTGGATAAATCAATCGCGTCAACCAGCGTGCACTACACAAACAACCCACGGAAACAGTGCAGGCATACCCACCTGGCAACACTGGAGGAGACGCGCTTGAATCCTGCCGGTTCCACAGTGAGTGAGTTTTGGGCACTGCGGCATATTAAATATATTACAAATAGTTTTTCAGCGTGAGAAATACAATGTGTGGCCGGAGAGCGTGACAAAAGACCGAAATGAGTGACTGTCATGCTCAATGCGTGATGCGTGACACTCGAGAGCTGTGACAACTCCATTAACAACGACAAACACTTCACATATTTCAATACAATTGACATTGAAGACCTAAGTTAGCTGCTAGAAGCTGCGCTGTGCCTGTGCGTACACAACACACAAAATAATTATAGAACATGATACAAACATAAAAGCAACAGCCTACTTACAGATTGTGATTCGGAGAAGGAAGCTGATCCAAATAAACTCGGTACTGAACCTCCCTCCTTCAGTATCAGCCGGCTTGCAAATTCATACTTTATAGCATTTAGGTTTGTGAAGCAATCATCTTCAAAATGACGCGAACACAGAACGAGTTCGGGCTATAATACTTCTGTGGTATAGTTATGAACTGTAGCCACTGTCTTCAAATGCTCCTCACTGGGCTGATGAAAAAAGTTTGCTTTTGCGTCGCACTTCAAACACAGCAGCGTCTCGTCGACATGATGTTTTCCCTGGTGTCTCCTAATGCAATGAGTGGGCGTATCTTATTCAAATAACTTGTACAAGTGACGTACGAAAGTTAGAGAAAATGCATCGTTCGTCTATCGATTCATATCAACGACTCAGAGTCGACTCTTACTTTTGAGAGATAATAACTTTGTATACGGTGAACTTTCATATTTAAAACTTTGCAGGATGTTTTCATTCACTTAGATCTATGTTACACACTACATGAAAGGTAATTTTCAAAATTCCATGATAGGTACCCTTTAAGCAGCTTTCTAAGGTATAGAAATGGTATACCTTCAGTTAAGTTATACCTTAAGAGTCTTCATAGCGTGCTAAGAGACAACGTTATCGGGAAACTCAGCCCTGGACATTCCAGGCACTCTAGTGCTCTTGTCCTAAGTGTGCCTGTGCGCAGCTTCACACTGGGACAAGCAGGGCACGTTGTGGCATAGTGTCGTCAACAACGCAGTTCGAGTTCGAAAGGGAACGTCTCGGGTTACGACTGTAAACCCTGTTTCCTGAGAAGGGAACGAGACACTTCGTTGAAGCTTCCTTCTCAGAAGCTAACTCTGTTGTGTGCCGGCTTCCCTTAGTAAGTTTCCTTGTATGCTGTCACATGTTATGTCATGACGCAGCACTAATCAGGATTGGATAAGTTTCATTCATACTTCAGATGCGTTACTAAGGGCATTCCCCAAAGTGTCCTCATCGATGCAGTGTCTCATTCCCTTCTCAGGGAACAGGGTTACAGTTGTGACCTGAAAGCATTTTTGAATTAAAGATGCCTTTGATTTTGAAACAAAAATAGGAGACCGAGAAGAAAGCAGAGAGGAGATTCAATCTACTGATTATTCACTGATGAATGCATTAAACATTCACAACAACTTTCTCCGGTGTTTTCAGTTGTTATCAAGGCTTCTAGAAAATATTTGCTTATGAAGACACACACTGGACTGTTTTCTATCTGAAAAATGTATGATTGCTTAACTTTGAGTAGAAGGAATGTTTGGAGGTGAGGTACATGTTCTGTACCTGTACAAATGTTGTGACTTACCGTATGTTAGATGACAAGATAAATGTAAATGAGGGGATGAGGGTTGAGTGATAAATAGAGCATCTGCTCTCCCAACAAGACCATATGATGTGTTTTGGCAAGGGCCTTGCATTTAGTGGTGAGCCTTATTGTAACCAATGACAGTCATCTACATTTCAGTCAAATACATGACAGCCAATCACAGTCAAATACATGAACATCAATTTCATTTGTACACTGTCAAATCTGGTATTGTAAATAACAGTAGTTATAGGATAATTCTCTAGAGAGGTCCTTGGTTAGACAGACTTCAATTTTCTGTTCATTTCTGATAACAATTTCTTTTTGTTCTCCAAAGGCTGGTATGATTCGTACTGATTCTGATGAGTACTTCATTGAGCCACTGGAGCGAGGAACACAGGAACACGAGGAGAGTGGAAGAGTGCATGTGGTATATCGAAGGTCTGCAGTATTACAAGCTCCTTCAGACATCTCCTTGGATTACCAGCCGATCCGTACGTATCACTGGTTTATTAAAGTCTTGTGTGCATCTGTTGATTCTAGCCTTGTCCCATTTCCTGTGTGTGCCTTGGGCTTAGGATTTTCCACAGCTTCATGTTGTAGATCATTTAATAATGCTTGATTTGAAACCTCTCTGTGTACACTCTTAATAAATAAAGGTTACAAAAGTTTTTTTTTTTTTTGCATTGAATGACATAGAATAACATTTATTGGTTCCCTAACAAACCTTTTAATGAACAGTTTAAAGAACCATTTTTTTCTGTGTGAAGAACATTTTATTAATCTAAAGAACCTTTTGTGGAATGGAAATTTTACATGGATGTTAAAGGTTCTTCATTGAACCATAGATGCCAATAAATAACTATTTTTAAGAGTGTATTTCTCTCTACTTTTTTTTAGATATTCCTCTGTACTTTTTATTGTACACTGCTATTGTGACAGTGTTTACCCAAGTGACAGGGGTGGCAAACTTGTCTATGGTTGCTGACTCGTGCAGCTTTGTTACATTACAAATAGTTAAATTTTTTTCTTCAATCAAATATACACTGCCTGTGCTAAATTATAGTGCAATAATATATATATATATTATTGCCTTTGCTCAAATGAAATCAAATGAACTCAAATGCATCGTGGAACTTTTTAAACATGGCGTACTAAAGCATGCCAGAAACTCTGAAGGTTGACATTCTTTGTAGGTGGGCCAGCCCATTATTGCTTAACAGCATCTTTCCAACCAGCTCACATAAACCTTTTTACAAACCCCCACCAGGGCATGTGAATGACTGACAGCACTTTCAATTCACGGCAAACTTTTTTGTTGAAGTAATTTTATAATCGCGTTCGAACAGTGGGAACCTCTGGGAAGTCAAGCCCTTTGTGCGGTCACGACCTTTCGAGATTTCCTCTCAATTCAGTCACTTCTAAAGAGTCAAGTACTTGTGTGGTTGTTGCAGTTGCCATGGTGATGTGATGCCATTCCATTGTCCCAGGTGGGAAACATGCCGTAGGCAGAGATGATTTCACTCTCGCTCCTGTTGCTTAGATAGCCACAGTGTGGTGCTTATATTTTTGGCCAGCAGACCTTGAAGTTATTGCCACTATCAAACCTATTGTGACTTTTAATGTACTAGCCTACTAGTATTTACTTGAATTACATAAAATATGCAAGATCCATTTATATGGAAAACCTCTCTCAAGGTATTAAAGGGATAGATCACTCAAAGATAAAACTCATTTACTCACCCTAAGTTGTTTCAAACCTGTATAGTTTTCTTTCTTTTGCTGAACACAAAAGAAGATATTTTGAATAACATGGGCAACCAAACAGTTGATGTGCCCCATTGCCTTCTATAGTAGAAGTTAATGGTCCCATCAACTGTTTGGTTACTAACAATCTTCAAAATATCTTCTTTTGTGTTCAGCAGAAGAAAGCAAATCATACAGGTTTGAAACAACTTGAGGGTGAGTAAATGATGACAGAATTTTTATAATTTAGAATTTTTGGATGAACTATGCTTCTAAGCTAATTTGCGTGTCCACTTTATGGGAATAGCTATATTTTTAACATATCCTCTTTATGGTGGCTGGTCTCATGAACATAAAAATACAGTGATCTAAAGAGACTCAATCGCATGCCTCATCCAGCTGTCTTTCTAAAACATCTCCACTGAGCTCATTCAAACTGTTGCCAGGAAGCAAGGTGTGTAGGTCCAAGAGTAGAGAGAAAGTTAATGTAGCTTTGCTGCTTAACCTTACGTTATGTGTTATTTGAACTCTTGTGTGGTACACAGGTCAGCCGCTCACTCTCCTGACCAAAGAGAAGTTCTCCTTCCTAAGTGAACGTGTCTAGAGCTCTATCAGGTTACATTTGCAAGTGTGCAAGTGTCTGTCCTGTAGCTCAAACAGTATAGCATGGTGACGGCAACACCAAGGTTATAGGTTTGCCTGTCTGTGTCTTGAATATATTTTAAGTTGCTTTGGATAAAATGTAAGTGGGTTTGTTGCACACTAGGTACACACAAGATTATTCTATTCAGTGACAAGACAGAGGTAATGCTCATTGGTTCACCTCATCAGCTACGGAAGGCTGGTTCCCCCACTTTAGTGTAGAAGGTTCTACACTTCAATTTCAGACTAAATTAAAAAATCTGGGGGTGATATTTGATAATAATTTGACATTTGTTCCTCATGTTCAGAGCACTGTCAGGACATCATTCTTTCATCTCAGAAATATAGCCAGATTGCGTCCCATGTTGTCTCTCCCTGTGGCTGAAAAGCTAATCAACATTTTTGTATTTTCACACGTATCGATTACTGTAATGCTTTGTTGGCTGGGGTTTCAAAATCTACCCTTAACAAACTACAGTTGGTACAAAATTCTGCCGCTCGAATTCTGTCTGGAAACAGGACGAGGGATCACATTACTCCGGTACTGGAATCTTTACACTGGCTCCCTGTCAGATTCTGTGTTGATTTTAAAATCTTAATGCTTACTTATAAGGCCTTGCATGGACTGACACCTCATTATATAACTGAACTTTTAACACCCTACACACCAGCACGTGATCTCCGTTCTTCAGAAGCTGGCCTTTTAATTGTTCCGCATACCCGACTAAAATCGATGGGTGATAGGGCATTTTCGTCAAATGCTCCAAAACTCTGGAATTCCCTGCCTATTGAGATTAGGCAAGCAGAATCACTTAGTGTTTTTAAATCATCACTTAAAACTTATTTGTTTAGGGTAGCTTTTAGATAATTGCTGTATTATTATTATTATTAATCCTATACTTCATAATGTTTTTATTTTGTATTTTATTACGTCTCTCTGTCAGCAATTACTAATGCATTGTTTGTTTAATTGTATGTTTTATTATGTTTCTATATTTGTGAAGCGCTTTGAGATACTTTTTAAAGGCGCTATATAAAATAAAGTTTATTATTATTATTATTATTATTATTTTTTTTTTTGGACCAGTAAGGGAATGAAAATTGTGTAGACAGCTCTTAAAAACTCACTAGTATCAGTGTAATTTACATAAAACTATCATGCTGATCCATGTTGATAGATGGCTGTGCAGCGTCTAACACCATTGTGGTTTTTGTGATTTTGGAACTTTGAATCTCATTCAGCAAGAGGAATGAATCTTTATTAATTTTTTTCATTTTAACATAATTTATTAAATTTTCAATAGCCAGATTCCCCCCAAAAAGTCACATACACAAACTTTGATCATATTGAGATCACAGTAAAAAAAAATGACGATGCAGACAATGACAAATTACGAGACACGGACATGATTATTTCAGAGTCTTCTGGTCCAAGTCATTCGTTGTCAGATGAGAGCTGCATAGGCTGTACAAGATTGTACAAGAAACAGAAATGATTAGCTCACCAGAATCTTCTGGTCAGAGTCATTTTTTTGTCTTTTGACGGCTTAAATCGGCTCTGTACAGGAAACGAAAAGGTCTGCGTTTCTCAAAAGCTCTGTAGGCTAGGTAGATCATAGAAATTTACACTGATGATCTCAAACAACTTAGCTCACAATGCTTTCGAGAAACGTAGCCATGATTAGTTAACTTTTCCTAGGCTGAATCCAAAATCGCCCCCTATACCCTCAAATATGGCATTATTTAAGGGACAGACATTTGTAGTGGTGTCCGAAACCATAGTGGACGTTATTGAGTGCACTCATTCAATTCCACATAACACCACAATAACAAGTGTACAGCCGATGTACGCTCAACGGCTGTCCGAATTCGCTCACTTGTTTTCATTGACTCCTTCAAGTGAACTGTATTAGTGGACTAATGTAGGGAAATAGTGATTGTGGGTTTAGGGGGTGATTTCAGATTCAGCCCTAGAATCTCTCCTCTGGTCCAAGTTGTTCATTTGTCATGTGATTTCTACTCATCTTTGTATGTATTTACAAATGATCATATTATTATCAAAAGATGTGTGTAATAAAATATTTTTATAAAGACGTTTAGGAATTATGAACTTATTTCTGCATTCAATAAAGAATATACGGCTGTCACGTCACACGACAAATGAACAAAAGAGACTCAGACCTGAAGACTAATAAATTCTTTTCCTGTACAGAGCCTATGCGCTTTCCACATTAGTTACAAATGAAATGGCCAACACAAAAGGAACGAATCGCTCTCTGTGACAACTCGTTATTCCCTGGTCAAATTAAAGATTTGTTTGAAATGGACAAATCGTTCATGATCCATTACTAGTATCTGCTAACACTAGCTAAACAACTACTGACTGCAGATTTCTATTAAATTTACTGGTGTTTTTACTAATAAACTCTGATTGGTTGATGATGCCAAAGGTAATCTAAATGTAAAATCAAGTAAATAAGCATGCACAACTTTCGTTTATATCCAGGTGTTTGAGAGCTAGATTTGAACTGTATATCACACTTACCTCTGCCTACACAATTTAGTCCATAATGAGATTAGCAATGGGCCGTCTCACCCTCAGTGTACATAAGGCCATGCTGTTCAGTCAAACTCAGTCTGTGATGTTGAGCTCTTCTTTAAACAAGCTTGATTGCACATGGGAAATCAGTAAATCATCTGAATGATACTTCTTTTCTAAGCCGTACTCTACAAACACAGTTTTGGGTGGGAATAATGGTAAGTGTTCCCCAGGGCCACGGAATAAAAAAATATATTTTTTGCTTTCATGCAGATAAATAGCAGCACATCAAGGACCATATTAAAAGCGACTGGAACAACTCTATTATCTGTTTAACATGGTTACCACACAGCTTTGTCAGCATGTCAGTGTGCAGTGGCTGTAATGATGACAGGAAGGCTCCTAAATGACACACCAACAACTTGAAGCACAATTGTGAGATTACAACAGACTTGCCACAGAGTTCTCGCTTGTGATAACAAATCAGAAATTGCCATTGTAATCTAGATTCAGTTTCCCTCGAAGACTGTGAGTCATCCATCTGAAAGGTCATGAGGTCTGGGGAACAGATAACATCAGGACATTGATGAACCCATTTAGTGTAAATTGCAGGCCAGGCTGCTGGACGCCTACTTTGTCTTAGTTGCAGTGCATGTTCCGTTTACTCCTCAAGTGATTTGTCACTGGGTGTAAAGATTGTCTCTAGCCCCTGAAGAGATGAGTTAACCAAAGGGAATAGCAATTATGGTGGTTGACAGTCACGGCATACCATGCTGGGCAAGGCACCTATTAGCATGCTGCAGTTGCTAGGCTTTTAATTAAAGATGCAAGATCAAGACCGAAGGAAGAGAGAAAAAGACTGTGGTACCTCTGAGAATCCATGTCATATTGGACTAGAAAGTGTAGAGGTGAAACACCTTTCGACTTTTGTCTCCAACCTGACAGTGTATTGAGGGTTCAATCCAGATTTGGCAAATGGAAAATTGTGTTTATATTTGAAACGATGTCCACTAGCTTGATGGAATTTGGGGAGCCTTCAATACAAACAACTGAGGAAATTGAAAACACTCAAACACATAATCCCTCCACAATGCACTAGTGTATGGTTTCAGAAAATGTCAAGCCGAATATAAAAGGTAAGACGACATAGTGAGATAAAGAGAGCTGTTATCTGAGGACGACTTAACTGAGACTTTTTTTTGTCAACCTTAATCCGCTTATGGTGGTAGTAAAACAATTTTCCTTTTTGCAGTTTAAACTCTTCAGATCAGGATTTAATTGATTATATTGTCTTTTCTTCATTGCTGTGCTATGTTTTAGAGAATGCACTGCAATTTTGAACATCAAAACCTTTAACAGATCAGATAACAGAATCTTTAAAGGGAGATTTCACCCAAAAATAAAAATTCTGTCATCTTTTATACACCCTCATGTCGTTTCAAACCTGTATGACTTCATTTTTTTTTCTTCCGTGGAGCACAAAATAAAACATAATTTGAAGAAGTGTTTTTGTCCACACAATATAAGGTCCTTGCATTGGATCTCTTTTACTTTCATAGTATTTACTTTCAGAGAAATGTTTAAATTATGTAAATAATGTTTTTACTTATGGGCGAAATATCCCTTAAAACATAAGCCCCAGAAGCAAGGACAGTTGGCTTCTCTGACATATTAAGGATCAGCAGAGTAAAGCTGTGTGGTTACACGGTGAACAAAATGACCTAAATTGTGAGTAATTGCATCCCTGAGTCAATCTAAAGTCCCCTCTACTTCCATTGTGCTGTCAAAGAATTCAACATAAATATTTTCCCTCATTAGGGATAAAAGGCATTTAAAGTGCCTTTTCATTGGACTAAATAGGTTTAGCTTTAAATAGCTGGCGTCTTTTTTCTTTCCCAGCCTACATGATCGTGAAGACACATAAACATGTTAGATTTGCACTAGCACTTCAGATTAGGAAGTTCTTAGAGTATTAATTGGTATAAACAAAGTCATTGAAGATGATATTTGCATTTGCCTGGAGGCGGATGGCATCATCTTAGAAAACACTTTGTAGTTTAGCTGATTAGCAAACTGTTGCTAAACTGTTACTACAAAGTGATTTCTATGTGCAATTGCCAGAGTTTTCATCATGAGACTATTGGAAATATCTTGATCAGGGATCTTAGCAAAGTAGATAATTAAAGCAACATTATGTTATTATGCATAATTCTTATGTTCACAACATAGGAAACATTGTTTATGCTTTTAGACCTGGGGGAATTTTTATGTTCTTACTTATCTAGCACTGTATACACTTTATTGATTAAATCTTACAAAAAATAAACAACCAAAAGGGGATGAGATGAGTCTGTCATGAAAATATTGTGATCCATCAAAGAATGAAACAGGGCTTCTAGCTTTACATTTTGGTCCTGTTTGATGTGTTAAGATGTAAAATGGCATGGCTACGACAACCCAGAGCCTGTTGAGACAACTATTGACAGTTTCAGAACTTCATTTGCATAATACAAATATGGCAGACATAAAAAGTAGTCTTAGAAGAAGCGCAAAATCAGCATACCTTTAGACCAAGTTCAGATGTATACTATTCGGTTTGAATATCCTACATCCATGTTTAACAGAGGATATAAAGCTGATCTTGCCTGGGGCACTCACATTTTTAAAGTAAATGCTTTTGAGCAGAAAACCGGAAACATATACCTGCTTATAATACTGTATGGTGAGAGTTAATGAATTTGGTTTTTGTTTTCCATAATTCTTCCTGAAGGTTTGTACCATGAACGATTCTGATCCTTGAGTCAAAGAAAGAATTACGTGCTTCCATAATTTATTCTTGGGTAAAGCCATTCATTTTTTTGTAATGAAATATTAATGTTTAATTCAACCCTGCACGATGAGAAATGAACTTATCAACCGAGGAGCTACTCAAGTTTATTAAGCTAAAAGCCACACTATTAATTCTGAAAAATGGATAATGCAAAGTTTTAAAAAAACTAGCTCATGAATATCTGCTATTGCTCTTGTTCAACAATGCGCACAACTTTTAAACAAGTTTTAAATGGAACCACTAAACAGAACTTCTTATGCAAAGTTTGCCCTTTTTTGTCAAATATAGACAGAGAGATATGAGCAGCCATCCAATTCTCCATCGGTGACCCTTTTCTTTTTGAAGTTTATCTCGAGTTAGTCAAAAGGAGAATGTGTCTAATGTGTGGTGCAATTTACCTCTCGAATGAATTGTTCTGTGAAATTAATTATTCAGGGACTGTTCTTTCCATATTCCCTTTTGAAAATAATTTCTTAAAAATTTCTTAATAATTTCTAAAGTCTTGGCTCTGAAGTGTGTCAAGTCGAGGACAACCTTGAAAGCAGTTTCACAACATTTGAATGTGCCATTAGAGTTGAGAAGTTACTCTGAGTCTTTGCAATGCATCTGGCAGTGAAGCAGGTCTGGTTTTAGTACCATCCCACAATACCTTTCTTTCCTGTCGCTTTAGCTTTACTGGGATTAGATACCAGCAAATAGACAGAATTCTTACAATTCTTGGCCCGTAGAATGATGTCATAACCATTGCGTATTTTATTCCATAAGTAATTTATTAACAGAAATAAAAGAAAAGAGGGAAATCTTTAAGAGTTGGCAGAGAATCAGTGACTGAAGTTATTGTCCAAGAATGTATTCCTTTTGAGACACTAATGTGGATATATTAGCAGTAACTTTCTTTTCATGGCCCTGCTTTTATAGCTTCAGGCTTTTATGCAATTTTAAATATGTAAAAACCTCCTTTAAGGCAGGAAGGCTTTGCATTTGTGCTATTATCAGCTGGTTTACTTTATTTGCAAGGTCTTTGTGAATTTAAATGGACTGTTGTAAATGTTTATTCTGGAGCTCCTAATGACATTTATTTTTTAACGCTTTTCACTTGCTTTGTAGCAATAACTGTACTCTTTCAATGCACCTGGCTTAAATTATTCAAGGTTTAATATTAGGTTCTATCTGCATTTTCGTCAATGTGGCCACATCTGTTTTTGTTTTGGGGCGGTAAAATGTTGTCTGGGAAAGAACTTCATGACCTTTTTTTCTTTTTCTTTTTCTTTTCTCTCTCTCTCTCTCTCTCTCTCTCTCTCTCTCTCCTCCTCTCTCTCTCTCTCTCTCTCTCTCTCTCTCTCTCTCTCTCTCCTCTCCTCTCTCCCTTTCTCTCTCTCTCTCTCCCTCCCTCCTCCTCCCCCCTCTCTCTCTCTCTCTCTCCTCTCTCTCTCTCTCTCTCCTCTCCTCCTCGTGTTGTGGTGTGGGGGCTGTGCTGGGTTGTTAAGAGGTCATCCCCATGGGCCACTCCATGCCGGAAAACAAAGTGTAATAGTGTCTCTGTGTAGTCGTCAAACATGACACATCTCATCATCCTTTAAGCTTCCTGCGTTCAATGAAGTGCAATGGGCAGTATTTGTAGAGGATAGCACACCACATGAGGTTTTCATCCTCATGAATGAATTAGACGTTCATTCGTTTACTTTCACGGTGCACTGTGCAAGGTTGACAGAAGGCCTTTGATAGCTGAACCCAATGACACCAACTGTTTTTATATTATATTTACAGCATAAACAACAATGTGCTCTCCTCTTTCCCCTCCTGACTTTCAAGGATATTGTGTTTTGAGACATTGGTGAGATTAGCTGTCATATGTCCTATCAGTTTCACAGATGTTTAAAAGGCTGTCATGACAGCTTGAGTACTCTTCTGATTTTAATAAAAAGCATACTACACTTAAACAGTATCATATGAGCAAAAGTGCTGTATATATTAAAGGGGAATATCATGCTAAATCTACTTTTTTAGCCCTTAAATGCCTTTTGTTGTATATTTGGAGTGTTTATAAGTACAGAAAAGTTGAAATTAGTCTCTTCAGGAACTTCGTTGATATCTTTATATTCTGTTTTGGTCACATTTTTTCAACCGGTTTAGATTTTTCTGTAATCTATGACGTTTTGTTAACTATTACGTCACAGTATTTGCAGCGGAACTGCCAAAATAAGGACATCGAATTCCGGCCAAACACTTTGAGCAATCCGCCATTTTAATTTCTCACTGCAATTTTGTAGTCCAAGTTCAAGGATGCAGAAGTTACGAGAGAGTAATTCAAAATGTTCGGTTCGCTTCATTACAACGTCTCCCAGCATCAGAACCTCTTTGAAGTGCCTGTTTGAGTTTTATTTTTTACGGAAATGTACCCACATCTGTGGGTAAAGTCATGTTTTTGTGATTGAGGGGTCAGTTCCTTCTATCTTTGGAGACGACGAACAGAGCACTTCGGTAAGCTGTAAATAGCGTTAATAAAAATAAAGTACTACTTTCTTAAAACACGGTGGTCATGGTTTAGCAGTTGTCTTGTTAGTGTGCTTGCTTTACAAGAGAAATAATCGACTTTTCTTTAATTGTTTATAATATAACATATTTTGTTTTGTGAGTATTAAATAGTCGTTGTAAATCATGCAGTATTGTAGTAGTGGGCATGGATGGAGAACTTACTGTAAATACAGTAACACATCATTGCGATACATCCATATGAAGACGTTGTTCTGCAGGTTCATCGTCTTTATTTTCATCTCGCTCCGACTCTGGCTCGAACATGTAAGGCTTGATGGACAAGTCTTCCATTGTTGACATTTTGTTAAAACCGTGTGTGAATAAAAAGTTTCTGTTCCGCTAGATAATCGTATCTCTGCTATCAAACTACAAAAATGGCCGAACAGGGTGGAGTTGAACCGAGTGTCACCTCTGCGAGCTGGATTTAAAGAGACCGCACCAAAACGAGTTGATCTCAGACGAACATCAGGAAAGGGGTAGAAAAGGGGCCTGTGGAGCTATAATAATGAGGAATTCAGACCCAAGCATTGCAGTTCTGCTTTATAGACCACAAATGTATGATTTATATGTAAAATGGAACGATTTAAAAGCATGATATGTACCTTTAAGTAGTGCCTGCATGCCTACAGTTGAAAAACATTACTGGTATTTAGTAAAACAGCACACATATAAGTGGGAAGTTGTTTTGTACAACAATAAACTTAGAGAGTATTATAGAATAATTCAATATCAGAAAAAAATTATTATTGTTTAAAAAAAAAATTCTACCAATATATTGGAAAAAAGGCAAAATGTAAAGCTCTGCATGTCGCCAATCAACGCACAGACTAAAATTTTGGTTTGACATAGCCTATACATAATCCATACATATCAAATGATCTGTAACAAAGCAATAGTGACAAAGTGTTTCGCCGTTCCTGTCGGATCCAAAATAGAATGCACAGCATCGTTTTTTTATTTATTTCAGGCTCTCTGCAAATCCAAAGGAACTACTGTTTTTCCACAACCTGGGACTGTACAACATCGTGCACTCTTCAAAGGCTGTTTATCGCTTAGTTGCTCGATCCAGTGTTAGCATCACGTGTGTTGTTTACCAACTACTACTAGTCGTACTCTAAATCAGTGGGCGGGGCTATACTGAACTTTAGGTTTGTGATGTCACCAACCAGCCATTTGTTGTAGTCCTTTAAAAATTGATTTCTGTAAAAGAAAATATCTCCCTTTGCATTGAACTTTGACCGTTTGCAGATGTCGTTTATGTTCAAACACCACATTACACAATAACTAAAGTTAAAAAAGTGAAATGATAATCAAGGACACCTTTAACTAATGTTAAATAATGGGACCTTACTGCAAAGTAATACCAAGATTTTATGTCAAATAAATGCAGTCATATCATAACTTCTAGGCACTAAAAAGAACAAATCCTAATTAATTATTTGGATTCATCAAAGAATCCTGATTTTTTTTTTTTTTTACCAAAGTTTCCTTTTTTTATTTGTTATTTTTATATTAAGCTGCACAATTGCTTTTTAGCATCAATAATAAGAAATGTTTCTTGAGTTTACATGGACCCTAATAATCTAATTGTAATCAGATCCGGAATAGTGTCAAGAGTTGATCAACGTGCTTTACATTAATACAAATATAACAAAATTCAAAACAAAAACAAAACAATACAGGAGATTATATTAATCTCTGATACATATTACAGCCAGGGAGTTTTTAGCTTAGATTTTAAATCAGAAAGTATTTGAGCAGTAACACACATTGTTTTGGGGCAATAACAGAACAGGCCTGATCCCCTCTCAATTTTAGTCTGCTCTTTAAAACAAAGAAAAGAAGCAATGTAAGAGAATGGTTAGTATGTAAAAAACAGCGGTAAACTCTGTACAGTATATTCATGCAATGTGCGCATGTCAAAAAAATCAATTACGATTTGAAGCTTGTGACATATAAATGCACACATCAACCCTTTATTTATAGCGTTCATGTAAACACTGTGTTGGAATTCATCAATCTGAATTAATTAATTCTGATTGAAACAAAAGGTGTCCATGTAAATGTATCTACTGAAGACTGGAGTAATGATGATGCTGAAAATTCAGCTATGCCATCACAGGATAAATTACATTTTAAAATATATTCAAATAGAAAATATTTATACAAGTTTATATTAATATTTCACACTATTACTGTCTTCACTGTATTTTTTGATCAAATAAATGCAGCTTTGGTGAACAGAAGAGACGTATTTCAAAAGCATTAAAAATATTTTTTTCTGGGAAAATATATTTACAAAAGCTGAATGTGTCCTGTTTACTTTCAAATGTAACTATAGTACAAAGCCTTCTATTGTGCATTAATTATGCTGTCAAATTATACATTTTCTGCTGGAGACTAAACGTGTGAGGCCAAAAATACAAGATATTTCTCATAATCAAACATGGCAGCTCAGGGTTTGCCATGCATTGAACAGTCTTGAATTGTGCACAAAATAATTGAACTGCCGGAATTAGCTCACCTGCCCAGTGTACGATCCACAGTTGGCCAGTACATGTTTTCCCAGCTGCATGTGTTTTAGTAAGTATTCATTTCATACAATATAATTTCTTAATATATATTTTCTTTATATTCGTAGGCATCTTTCAATATTTGGATCCTGTTCATTCTAAGAAACAGAATCATTAAGAAAAGAGAAACGTTTGACATTCAGTATTATGTTGATTCTGAGCTGCAGTCTGGGTGACATGAATGGGATAATAATTAAAACGGATTTGCTTCATACCTGCTTTCACTGTGGAAGAAAATGAGAATTGACACCAGAGATCACAGATAACATGAAGTCTCAGTGGGATATAGAACATAATTGTTGTCTCCCATCTTAATGGATTCAGTGGATTTAATAGCTAAAAAGTTGATTCTGTTTTATCTGACGTCTTCAGAGAACTTTACAGAGATATACAGAGAAATGTACAGAGACCCTTTGAACAAACAGAAAGAGATAATAATGAATTAAGCTCACAATAAGGTACTTAGATTCGCAATTAAAAATGAAAGATCAGCTGACTGCCTCAAATAATTCAAAGAATGTTCATGATGTACAGTAACCACACCATAGCTTTAGGAGGCCGGTATTTGCTAACTCAGCTGCTCTCGTTTACAAGAGTTCTCGTATGTCCTAATAAAGAGTTAAAGTAGCTCCTGGCACATTAGATCACAGCTAGTGGTGTTATACTTGAGCGCCACGTGGAAGAATTCAATCAAAACTGCCTCCTGCAGATTCTTTTGATCCTGATGCTGTTTGTTATTAGCACACTGTTGCCTGCTAATTCTTTATACTTCCAGGGAAGAAACACCACCTTCGCCCATCAAAGAGATGGTCGTTAATCCTCACACAAGTTTTCTGTAAGGAGAGCAGAGGGACCTAGTTTCTAAACCAAGATAGAATTGGGGAAAAATGTTAAATTCAATCACACTGCTCTTGTGGAGAGACATTGCATAGATCCTTTTACATCCTTGAATAAAATGATAATTGGATTTATAGATGATTTTAGCATGCCCAATTTGTTTATCAAATAATTTCAGAGTAAGCTGATTTCATGATGATAAAGGGGCTCTGTAACTATCAACTCAATTTGTTCATTTTGTCCCACTAAGAATGCTTTCATCATGACAGCGTGTGCATTTTTTACATTCAATATACTTACATGTAATCATGCAAAATTGTGGTTCTTTGTAGAATCTGTCTATTTTAAGTAGACACCCGTGTAGACTTTTGCTCTGAGAACAAAATGAATGTCATTTTCAGCACTCTAAAATATGGTGAGCACATCTGATAATAATGTAAAATCAAAATAATGTAAAACGAGTTAAACCAAGGCTCATGATGTTCGAAATGTTTCTTTGTGCCATCATTTTAAAAGATGCATGCATCCAGTTTCTCCTACACAGCAGTCTGCCACCTCCTGAATTTTTATCGTGCGGAGCGTGGCTGGAGTGAAGAATCGAAATGAGATCGAGTTGAGGGGAACACAAACACAAATTTGTTTTTCTATCATGGTGGGGACCTTACTTGGTCTACTGTTGTTGTTTTACTGAGGTAAAGATATTTTCTGTCCCCTGTCGCTAGATAAATATAGCTGATAAATCCTTGTCTGATGATGGAGAGATTAACGTTAACCCAGTAGCATACTGTGGGGTTTCAATCAGGGCCTTCAGTAACGACCCCCCCATGAAAACCGTAACCACACCACACATACGGACACAAAATACAATCACAATGCACTACTATCGGCCCAAACTCTAGCAATTCCAATCAGATACAACAATAACAAAAATGCTATATAAAATAGCACAATAACTATATCTCTCCTAAACAATAAGACGTAACACTCACCCATTACTTGTAAATTAAATCCATCCTCCGATCCTTTCTGATGAAACATTCAATGACCTCCTCATGCAGTTGTGTGCCCTGTTTAAGATGAATGAGCAGCTCCTTCTCTATGGCAATAGATGCCAATGCAGAGAGTCGTGTTTGTCCGATTGTATTCCGTGAATACGTTTTGATGCGCTTGAGAGCTGAGAAAGATCGCTCAACTGATGTGGTGGAGCCCCATGCTCCTCAGAAATGTCAGTAGGTCACTTGGACTCTTTCCCTGAAAGTTTGTCATGCTTTACATCACTTTGTCATGCTTTACATCACTTTGTCCCTGGTCAAACTGTGCTCCGTAGCTCTGCTTCGGAAATGTCTGCTTGAACTTTGTAAACAGCTGTGCATCCAGCTATGCAACAAAAAATTTGCTTGTGATCCTCAAATCGATTGCTGATTTGTGTGATGATGCTGTCGATCAGCGCTGTGTGTAGCTGTCTGTCTGTAGTGTGCGGGCACGTCTGTTCGGCCTCTGTCTGCGCTCTGCTGTCCCGCGGCCTCCGCTGTCCTCTCATAGATGGCATCAAATTTTCCACACTCAAGAATCTGGCAAAAATATGCAATTCTGGCCAGACTGAATTGCACATCTAAGCTCTTATTTTGCAGTATTCCGAAGAGCACATCAGCAAAGTCAAAAATGTTGATGAAAGCAAAAAGAAAAAAAAGAAGTCAAAGCTTTTCAATTGTGACAATTGTCCTGATGCACAATTTACACGGTCAAAATCCTCAGCATGATAGAGGATGTGCTGGAAAAGATTGACCAGCTCAGCTCGTTTGTCATGGACCGCACCCACCAACCTGGAGTTAAAGTTCCATCTCACCTGAGAGACCCGCGGCAGCCGCCTCTCGCAAAACTCATCCAGCAGTTTTGTGCGCTTGGGAGAACGTATAAAAAATGCAGACAATCCCCCCAGATTCGCAAAAAAAATCTTGCAATCCTTAATTTTTGATGCTCCCTGAGACATCAAAAGATTTAATGTGTGTGCATAACAGTGCACAAAAAGAGCCTGAGGAATGTCTTCTTTCACGCGCGCCTGTACCCCATTAAGTCCGGATGCCATTACAGCGGTTCCGTCATAACACTGTGCCACTAACTTTGTTTTGCAATCGTAGCTGTCCAACACTTCAAGTACTGAAGCTGCTAGATCGTATTCTGATATCAGAGACAGTTACTCCAAGTAATTACCTCGATTCAGGGACTCATTCGCCTTGTCATGTCCCCCGAAAGACAATTCATGCTGTCCCAAAAAGATGACACAATCAATGAGGCCCTTCAGTATTTCTCGGTTTTTCTTCACTCTCTCATTGTGCAGGCTTGTCTCTCGTCTCCGCTGGTCATCCAGCTGCAAATCCACCCTGGACTCACCAAAGGTCTTCAAATGTACCACCACTGTGAAGTGACGCTCGGTTGCTTGATAGCTGCCTTGGTGAAGCTATCAAGTTAAAACGAATCGGTTACCTAACGTAACCTCGGTTCTCTCTAGATGAGGGAACGAGTATTGCGTAAGCTAGCTTACGCTACGGGAAAGATTCCATCTTTCTGAGAAATTGAAGCCAAAAATTATCCTATAATTTTGTATCCATTGTCAACGCAGTTCAGCTGCAGCAGACCATGAGAAGGCTAGCTAGCCGCTCATTGGTTCGCTCACGGAGAACTGCTTAAGCCTATGAGGGAGCGCGGATGAACCCGCGACCAATGAGAGTCTGACTCGCTCTCCCTACGTCACCGCCCCCGAAGCGGGCGTGGACGAGGCTATAAATACCCCGAATAGGCTGAATAAAATCTGTTTTTTTCAATTCTGAAGCGAACATCGCCAGTAGCACAAGCACGGCCAGGAACGCAATACTCGTTCCCTCATCTAGAGAGAACCGAGGTTACGTTAGGTAACCGATTCGTTCTCTTACGAGAGGTTCTCTCGTATTGCGTAAGCTAGCTTACGCTACGGGAACCCATTGTCAACGCCGTGCGTGCTAAGCATCCACTATTAGTCCCGCGGGGCATCCCGGGGAACACCGAAAGTGGGAATGAATATATGTATCTGTGACAAACGGCCATCGGAGCGGGCCGGTTATTGTGTAGTACATAAGCACATAAAAGAGAGGGACAGAGCGAACTCGGTCTGTGTGAATTAACCCCCTATAGTGCAGCTCAACCAGAAGAGCTGAAACATACTAGACTGCTAGTAGTTTAGCCTGCAAAGCGGGTACTTCCAGATTGTAAAATCTGACAAAGGTGGAGGGGGAAGCCCATCCCGCTGCCACGCAAATGTCGTGAATGGAAATCCCACTGGACCATGCCCACGATGAGGCCATGCCTCTAGTGGAATGAGCCCTGATGCCCAAAGGGCATGGCAGGTCTTTCGATGTGTATGCTGCTGCAATGGCATCAACAATCCATCTGGGTAGGGACTGTTTCGAGGCGGCCAACCCCTGGTGCGCCGCCGAACGAAACAAAAAGCTGCTCGGATCGTCTGATCGGAGCTGTGCGAGTGACATATAATCTCAGAGCCCTGACCGGGCATAGGAGATTAGAATCTGATTCGCTATCGGAAGCAGGCAGAGCCGATAGGGATATAACTTGTGCCCTGAACGGGGTGCCAAACGCCTTGGGAACATAGCCATGCCTAGGTTTGAGAACGACTAATGAGTCATTAGGTCCAAACTCAAGACAGGACGCGCTGGTCGACAGCGCGTGCAGGTCTCCCACCCGTTTTACTGACGCGAGCGCGAGTAAAAAAACGGTCTTTAGCGACAGGTACTTTAGGTCCACGGTGCTTAGCGGTTCGAATGGGGGAGCTTTCATAGCATCAAGAACTATGGAAAGGTCCCAAATCGGCACTGAAGGGGGGCGCGGGGGATTCATCCTTCTAGCTCCCCTGAGGAAGCGGACTACCAGCCCGTCTTTGCCCAGTGACTGGCCGCGTCGGGGTTCAGCAAACGCCGCGACGGCTGCCACATATACCTTAAGAGTGGACGGGGATCTGCCCTTGTCCAGCATCTCTTGGAGAAAATTTAGTAAGGAGGGAACCTCGCATAACCACGGGTCCAGACCCCTATCTGTGCACCACTTCGAGAACACAGACCATTTTGACGCATAGAGCCTTCTGGTAGAAGCCGCTCTAGCCTGTATGATCGTGTTTAACATTCCCTCTGGCAAAGCAACGGGTAGTTGTTGATCACCCACGCGTGAAGCGCCCAGCGCTCTGGGTGGGGATGCCAGATCGAGCCGCGAGCTTGGGAGAGGAGATCTGCTCTGACTGGAATGGGCCACGGCGCTGTCTGTGACAGCTGCGTGAGCTCCGGAAACCAAGTCTGACCCTCCCAGTGCGGGGCTATGAGGAGCACCGAGTGCTGCACTTCTCTGATTCTCTGAAGCACCTGTGGTAACAGAGAGACCGGAGGGAAGGCATAAAGCGGGCGGCTGGGCCAGGTTTGGGCTAGCGCGTCCTCGCTCCTTGAGAAAAATATTGGGCAGTGGGTGTTCTCCGCCGAGGCAAAGAGGTCCACCTCTGCTCTGCCGAATAGACGCCACAGTTTCTGGACTGTAAGAGGATGCAGGGACCATTCCCCGGGGGGAATGGGGTTCCTGAACAGGCTGTCTGGACCGTCGTTCAGATGTCCCGGCACGTGCGTCGCCCTGAGCGAGAGCAGGTGACACTGAGACCAAACTAAGATGCGTTCTGTCAGCTGGAAAAGATTCCTGGATCTGACTCCGCCCTGACGGTTTATATAAGAGACCACGGCTATATTGTCCGAACGGATCAGCACGTGGTGGCCCTGAATGCGCGGGAGAAAGCGCATGAGCGCGTTCTCGACCGCCAACCTCTCCAAACGGTTTATGTGTAGGAGGCTCTCTTGAGCTGACCGGGGCCGAAGGCCGGTGAGCCCTCGCAGACCGCTCCCCAACCCGTGTTGGAGGCGTCTGTCGAGATGACTTTTCGGCGTGAAACTGTCCCCATGGAAACGCCCCGCTGAAACCATTCTACCACTGACCATGGCTGCAGAGCTGTGATACAGGTCTGCGTTACTTTTATCAGCTGGTGGCCCGTGGTCCACGCTCGGTGAGACACACGGCTCCTCAACCAAAGCTGAAGCGGGCGCATGCGCAGTAACCCCAGCTGGAGCACCGCGGAGGCTGAGGCCATACAGCCCAACGCTCTCTGAAATGTTTTCAAAGGCGTGAGTCTGTTCATCTGAAAAGATGCGGCGAAACGCTGCACACGGTGCGCGCGCTGCGTTGACAGACGCGCCGTCATCGTGACCGAGTCCAGCTCTATACCCAAGAAGGAGATAGTCTGACTGGGTTGTAGTACGCTCTTTGTCCAGTTGACAGAGAGGCCCAAAACTTTCAGATGGTCGAGGAGAACTCTACGATGAGACAGTAACTCTCTCTGAGATTGTGCCAAAATCAGCCAGTCGTCCAAGTAGTTCAGTATTCGCAGCCCCTGACTCCGCAGGGGGGCGAGCGCCGTGTCCATGCACTTCGTGAACGTACGGGGTGCTAGGGATAGGCCGAACGGTAGGGCGGTGTATAGATAAACCTGGCCTTCGAGGCGAAACGTAAGAATGGCCTGTGAAGGGGATTTATCTGGATCTGAAAGTATGCATCTTTCAGATCTAGTGATATGAACCAGTCCCCCTGGCGCACGTGCGCGAGGAGTTTTCTGATAGTGAGCATTTTGAACGGTCTCTTCATGAGAACTTTGTTCAGCGATCTGAGGTCTAATATTGGTCTGAGACCGCCGTCTTTCTTGGGGACAAGAAAATAACGGCCGTAAAACCCCGACTCGCTCATAGCCAGAGGCACCCTCTCTATAGCCTTTTTGCACAACAGAATTGCTATCTCTGAACGGAGCAGCGCGTCACTGCTTCTGGGTTCACAGTAGTTTCTAGCCGCGCTCGGAAGCGAGGAGGGCGGCGGCAAAACTGTAAGCGATAGCCTAGCTTTATTGTGTTTAACACCCACTGCTTCCCACGCTTTTAAGCGTGACGCTAGGGGGTAAATGGCTACATGGTCCCCGTCGCTGCACTTCGCGGGCTGCGTGAGCGCGCTGATAGTGTTTACAACAGCGGGACGTACACTCGGAGGGGAGTTTATGGGCCCTGTAACAGAGTGAACAGAAGTAAGACGCGCACAGGGCTTGTGGGCGCGCTTATACACTCTGAGACTCGAGCGGGCTTGGCCCGCATTATGAGAGTGGACTCTGTGTGAGACAGGGGAACTGGAGTGTCTTTGTGTATGGGTGAACACAGTGTTGTGGGCACATTCTCTACACAAGTTTATGGACCGTGTAACAGAGGTGGGACGCGCGCACGGGTTCGTGGGCGCGCTTATGTACTCTGAAACTCGAGCGGGTTGGGACCGCTTTATGAGAGTGGACCCTGTGTGAGACACGGGAACAGGAGTGTCTTTGTGTATGAGTGAACACAGTGTTGTGGGCACATTTTCTACACAAGAGGCTTTTACTCTCTTTTGAGATTTCTCTGGGACGCCGTAAACACGGCGTTTTGTGTATGAGTGAACACAGTGTTGTGGGCACATTTTCTACACAAGAGGCTTTTACGCTCTTTTTGAGATTTCTCTGGGACGCCGTAAACACGGCGTTTTGTGTATGAGTGAACACAGTGTTGTGGGCACATTTTCTACACAAGAGGCTTTTACGCTCTTTTTGAGATTTCTCTGGGACGCCGTAAACACGGCGTTTGTGCTCATGCAAGCGGGAAGGGATACCGGCTTGGTAATGGCGGGGTACACTGCTGTAGTAGCCGCGTGAGCGGGGACTAACAGAGGGCGAAACTTTGACGGCGATCCGGCCGCGGCGGGAGAGCGCCGTCTTTTTCTCAACCACGCTAGGCAGACTTCGAGTAATCAGTTTTCAGCGCGATCCTCTGCCGAGGCCCCCGGGGAGGCGGCGGTCTGTGGCGGCTGTCAGAGCGAGCGAGGGCGGCCGCCCTGGTGTCGCTGAGAAGTCTGACTGTGTTTAGCTAGGCGCTAGGGTGGGGCTCGTGCGGAGGCTGGTCACGTGAGCGGCCTGCAGAGGAGCTAGCGCGACGAGGCAGAACAAAATTCGCAGGAAATCCTCAATCCGCGACTGAAGGGGGATTTTTTCCCCCGCTCTCGTCCCATTCACGAAGTAGCTCACTCTGTAGTAGACATGGGGTGCAGAAGCTGCTTGGCCGGCGGCTGAAAGCTTGAAGTCGGACTGCAGGCTTTAGCGGGTAGCACAGGTGATGAGCGCCATCTCGCGGAGGGCGGCATAGACGTGCGGCGACCAGGTCCTCTACAGGGAAAATGGAGATAAAGCCCTTCTCTGCGGCTCCGTCCACAACGCGACGCGGGGTGGAAGAGTCAGAGCGAGTTCTAGCAGAGAGCGGGGCGTTCCAGGACTTCGTGAGTTCTGCGTGCAGATCAGGCAGAAAGGGCGCAGCCCGTTTAGCGGCGGGAGTCGAACGCTGGTGGAAGTAGCTGCGCGGGTCCCGGTTGATTCTCGGGCCGAGGAGGCGTGAGAATCGGACCAATCCTCACCGTCTGAAGCGAGAAGCGAACATGTCTCCTTGGTGTCCGCGGCGTCAACGGAGGCAACAGAGCGGCCACTCGGCGGCAGCTGTATGTCCGGAAGCGGCGGAGATGGAGAGCGGGAGCGAGAGGCTCCGGCGGGATGAACGCTTCCGGCTGGGGGTCCGGCGGCCTCTGAGAGCGGCGTTTCTTTCTCCGCGGCGAAGTCAGAGGCGGCACGGAAGCATCTTAGTGGCCGAAGTCGAGCCCGCGGGGTCAACAATGGCATAGTTTCGCAGAGCTCGCAGCCGCCACAGCGGGGGCGAGATCGGCGTGCTCCAATCCGAGGCAGAGAGCGCAGAAGAGGTGGCGGTCCCCAGCCTCGAGGGGAGCGCGGCAAAAGCCGCCAGAAAATTTACGAGACATCTTGAAAAAGACGCTCGCTCTTTTAGATACAACAATATATAGGAAGCATTTTTGTATAAAGGATACAATCCGTCGGATGGCGCTAGCTCACAGGACGGCTGAAGGTGGCGAAGACGGCCGGCTTCCTCAGTCTCCCAAACGCTCGCTAGAAGGTGCCTTTTCAAACGACGGCGGCTTCTCTCTCAGGATCAGCAGATGCAGGTGCGTCGCTGAAGGATGAAAAATCAGATTTTATTCAGCCTATTCGGGGTATTTATAGCCTCGTCCACGCCCGCTTCGGGGGCGGTGACGTAGGGAGAGCGAGTCAGACTCTCATTGGTCGCGGGTTCATCCGCGCTCCCTCATAGGCTTAAGCAGTTCTCCGTGAGCGAACCAATGAGCGGCTAGCTAGCCTTCTCATGGTCTGCTGCAGCTGAACTGCGTTGACAATGGATACAAAATTATAGGATAATTTTTGGCTTCAATTTCTCAGAAAGATGGAATCTTTCCCGTAGCGTAAGCTAGCTTACGCAATACGAGAGAACCTCTCGTAAGAGAACCTGTGCTGTTCCATGTTCCCTCAATGGTATTAAAAAGCAAACACGGCCAGCAAAATAGCCTGTTCCGCTCAGTGCTAGCTGTTAGCCAGTCATAGCAGTCATAGTTACCCATCCAGCTTAGGTGTAGATCTTCCTTTTAAAATGATCTCTTTCTTCTCTCCAAAACATACGCCTTGAAAAATGCACACGAAGGAGATCATAAACAGGATTGGTAAGAGGTGTGAAGGCAGCGGCCATAGCTCAGTTCACTGACATTGGTCACAACCCGCCAACATTTCAAACGGTTGATGACATCAGTGGGGGCTAGCGCCGACACATCGCTGGGCCCCTGGGGCGTTCTGTCACTGAGCATCAAAATTTTATTGGCTAATGATACAGTCAGTCAGTCAGTCAGTCAAAGTTATGATCAAATGGGATATGGCAGCTTCAACGGAAGGCTAGCTATAATACTAGTGCTGGTCTACGGAGCTGTGATGCATTTAGATGACCATATGGAAAATCCAGCTCAGCCTCACAAAAAATAACCATTTTCTTTCTGGAAATATAATCGATATAATAAATATGAAAAAACAGGGCCAGTAGAGAAGGCCCTGATGGCCCTGACAGCCAACCTCTGCGTATAACATCCTCAGAGTCATTTTCTCCTGATAATATATTTCAGCAATGGCAGATTCGTGAATGAATCTCTCGGGTAAATGGTTTTGCGAGAAGATCTAAAAATTGTTTGCAATTTAGTTTGATTTATTCAGACACTTTACTCGTGCACTGAATCATTTGTATCATTTTCTCACAACGCAATGGGACCCTAAAAATAAAAAGACAGCTGGATGAGGTGATATTTACTTACTATGAAACAAAACTGGCAAATGTAGAAGACATTGTGTGTCAACGATAAAGCAGCTCTTTATTAACTCTTTCCCCACCAAACAGAATTGTCTGTGTTTTTGTGTTTTCACTGTTATATGCTAGGGCGCTATGACACATCTTCTTAAAGTGTATTGCATCTAATGATCAAAACAAATGCAAAGAAGACACAGAAACAAGTGATCTCATGTATTATGCATATTTAAATAACACGATCATCAACATTAAACAGCATATAAATAAAAACTGTTACTGAATGAAATGTCGACCCAGGACAAGCTATATGACTGTGAAGCTTTAGGGGTGTGATGGACTCGATCTATATGATCTATATGTTTTGATTATCATTCCGAATCCGATCCAGATGTAGTCTTTGATAAAGTGTGATTTGTCAACTTTTTGCTTTTTATGAAAACTTACCCATATTCAGGTGTTGATAAAAAAAGAGTGCATGAATCTAGATAAAACATTTTTTTTTTTGTTTAAAAGCAGATGGTCTGTTCTGATTTGTCTTTTGATATATTGCATGTTCAGATATTATACAACAAAATATTCTTGGGCCATGCAGGTTTGTGAAAAGGATAAAAAATGCTGACGCTGGCAGGCAATTTTTTTATTTTTAAATGCTGGCGGGAAAATATTTAAATGTGCATGTGAAACGAGTGCCTTCTCTTACATTCTATGTTGTTCAAAGCACTTCTAAGGATGCTGATTTTAGAAGGCAGACAGATATGGTGAATGTGAATATGGGTTGTGTAACATTAGCAACACATAGTCAAGCAAAAGGCATATTAATTACCATTATTTGTCCAGCGTTGTAAAGAGCGACATCTTTGTGCAGCGTTTACTACAGTAACTTAAGTAAACTTGAGTGGGTCTCTGAGCTGGTGTGAGTGAGTGGAGGCGGGGAAAACTATTTTAAGGCATGAGAATTTTTTTTCAAAGGAAAACCTTTTAAATATGTAATTTTGGTGATCAAAGATGAATTTTAAAGGGATACAATTATTGTCTACAGGGGGACTTTAAGACATTTAGTATGTTAATTAAGCTGTTCTCATTGTGAGGCCTGGTAAAACCTGAGGGTGTTAAGGAGGTTATAATCTGCCCACAAAGAGTATAAACTGCTTCCTTTAATATAGACATAACATCTCATTTTGTCATAACATGTCATAACATAAGCCGGTTCATAAAATATGTTTGCAATAAATCATAACCAAACAAATATTACAATTGTACACACATTAATAAGCATGACACAAAAATAATACTGTAAAATCCTGACCCACACACACTTTAAATGTGAAAACCTAAATGAAGGTTTTGGTTTTTTTTTTGCCTACTTCATAGTTTAACACATTTTGAGTTGCAGTCAGAGTTTTGCAGTCTAGACATAGTAGATTTCCACTGGTGATCTGGATGGTCTCATTTGGCATCATAAGTAATTTTTAGAATTGGGGCCGGCGGGTTACGGAGGTTTGCCATGTGTATGCTATCCTTGCTTTGCCATTTGTGAATGGCAGCCCCTCAGGAGAATGAGGGTGTGCATAGAGACGCTGTGGACCAAAGAACCTGCGAGGGACACACAGCATGTCTGAGCGTGAGGGGAAGCCCTGTGCTTTTTGAAGTGGAACCTCAGAGACGTATTTACTCTTCTGGGAGCTGGGCCACACAAGAATGCGTGTGCCATGACGGGATGTAGGAGCCGAGGAATGTTCCTCACAATCCCCACACTGTAGGCCAGAGCCAGCCTGGCCAAAGAGCAAGATGTTTGGAATATTTATTTTAGCATCAGCATTTAAAAAAGACATTGCTTTATAGCCTGGATTGATGTTGGATCATGAAGAGCCCTTGTTTGGATTTCTTTCTGTTGTTCTTGGCTGGCATCCACTTGTACTCTGTGAAGAAGAAGAGAAAAAAGAAAACTTAGATGCTAGTGCATAATGCAAAGATGCCCTTAAGACGTTTAATATGCTGGTGTCAAATGATTAAGATAAGGTGCTTTTTTGAAACTAACCATTTTGTCTTGCAGAGCCTGAATTGAATGTGCCAAGGGTGCTGGACAGTATTGCTAAACAAGTCAAAAAGACAGTCAGGAGACGGAGGCACGCTGGTGACGATGACTACAATATTGAGGTGCTGCTTGGAGTAGATGATTCTGTTGTCCGTTTTCATGGGAAAGAGCATGTGCAAAACTATCTCCTCACCCTCATGAACATTGTGAGTATCCTTTCATCTTTAGCAGGGCTAAACTGGATTACTTATTTAATTACTTAATTCATTTATTTATTTTGAACACAATATTTTTTGCCACACACACACACACACACACACACACACACACACACACACACACACACGTTATTATATATATATATATATATATATATATATATATATATATATATATATATATATATATATATATATATATATATATATATATATATATATATTATATATGGGCTTGACATTAACACCCGCCAATCCGGTTGAATTTTATATAATATACATTTTCAGTTGTATTCTTTTAAAACGGCATCTGAAATAATAAACTAAGTTCAATCAAGTGATTTTTTTTGCTACATAATGATACTGAAATATCTGAAACTCTTCCGCAGGATACACAATACCAGCTGCGCATTCTCACTCTCTAATCTCTCTGACAGTGAGTTGACGAGTTTGCACACTCGATTCATTTGCCCTGGATAAATATTTTTGGTGTTACAGGGCTTGAATTTTGGCGTGGGATTGCGCACATTCATCATAATTTTACTCTTTCCCGCAGATTTTGTGCTCACACCCAAAGTGCGTGCACATAAAGACAAGTATATTGGATATATAAAACAGTATAATGTGTCTGTATGTCAGGTCTTAAAGTGACAGCATCCTACACACACACACACACACCACAACACACACACACACACACACACACACACACACACACACACACACACACACACACACACACACACACACACACACACACACACACACTAAATAATGTAAGGAGCAATATTAATGAAACTGGTGATTACCATGCAGATTTCAATCCCAAATTCACTGACATACCCCTCAACTGGCCCAAAACTGTGTTCACACTAGCCCCTGACCATCAGGCCATCTTTATTGTTGAGCAACCAATTCTCTTCTTCCTCATAAAACCTATTAACCATCTCCTCCTGATGAGTCCTCTGATGCACATAAATGGAAGGCACAGGTGCTTAAGTGTTTTTGCTATTTTACAAATTAATTTCAAGATGATTGCTGATGACAAAATTCCTCTTTAAGTGGATGGTGGCAGTCAACATTTGCTTATACGAAAATATGTAATTAAACTGCACCTGTAAAGAGATTGACCTTGTATGAGTGGTGACATTGTCCAGATGTGGTCCTGTCTGTGCCAGTTTCTGTTTTTGGAGGAAAAGCTCATTCTTAGGCTAGCACAAGATAAATATATACGTTTTAAAACATGACCACAGATGCACTGTGTAATCTGTGGAGATAATAGCATCATAGATTCAGCACATAAACCATCCAACTGTAGATACACAGTGCCTGTATAAGCTCCTTATGTCTGATGTATTTATGTTGCCCTTCAACTCATTGCATAATGTTACAGGATCAAGTGCAACCCACCCTTAGTTCTGCTTGAACAATTTGCAAGAATTAATGTCAATATATTCAAAGAAAAGCTCTACTTTCTTTTGTGGAGGATTTCTTTGCTTTTTCATCTTGATGTGGCACACAACAAGGCATAGACCAAATGTGGCATACTTGAGGATGTGGCTGAGAAATAAAATAGCTACGAAATAGCTATGACTATACACTCATAACATTAAGATTAAACCGCTGCTTTTGGGAAATGTATTAGTCCTTCCTCCAGTAGATGTCCCTGCAGCTCTGTACACCAGTGTATTGAGATGTACACTACAATGTTTAATAAACCCTCACTAAAGATTGGCCCAGCATTCAGAATGTAATGAGTCTGTATAAAAATGTAACATTACTACAACTTTCACATATGCAGACTTCTGTGGTTAGGCCCCTTGCATGCTTATTTAAACCCCTGCTGCCTGAAGAGGACAATTTTCTGCATCAAACAGAGCTTCTGTTTAATTACATGAGGCGGCTGGGACGAAGAGAGGGGGGCAGTTGGTAAGAGACTAACCATCCTCTGCAGATTTAGAGAGTTGTTTAGGCAATCTGTGTTCATATGCCAATGGAAAATTTAATCATATTGCACGGGTACATTTTTGCTGCTCCCTACAACAAATTACTACAGCAACACAGATCTGCTGAGGCATCTTTCTGTGCCCCTCCCCTTCTTTTAAAAGCTGTCTAAACATGCATATAAAAGTAGTTTTTTTTTCTGTAACAAACTGTTTTTCTCACCTTTCCCTTCTGAGTGTAGAGTTTGTGGCAAACTGACAGCTTCTGCCAGTTTTAAGGTGAAAAAAAATGTGGGGGAAAAGAGTGTTTGCAGTGCAAAATAATTTGAGGGAACTGTCAAAACAAATTTTAGTAATACTCATAAGAGTTTATTAGCCTTCTCTAGGTAATTTAATTTAATTTATTTATGTTCTATTGTTGTTTGCTATTTTTGGGATTTATTTAAAAAAAGTACAATGTAAATATATATTGTCAGGGTTTAGTTAAGGGAGTGAGTGAGTACAGGAAACAATAATGGGCTTTATTTATTAAAAAAAAAAACAAGGCAGGTAACGAGGGAGGACAGGTGTGGCAAATGAACCAATAATCAGCTAACAAGATGGGCGGGTTAGAAAATCGGCAGGAGAGCACATGGCACAAGGAAAAACACATGATTGTCATGTGTTTTTCCTTGTGCCATGTACTCACACCAAACATGACTAAAACACAAGCACATGGCCAGTAAAACAAATCACCAGCCATGTGCTCACACAAAAACGAGACATAAACAGGCAGCTAATGAAAACACTCATAAGCCACGTGTGACAAAAATGTGACAACATGAAAGCACACAGCTAGTGTAATATATATATATATATATATATATATATTATATATATATATATATATATATATATATATATATATATATATATATATATATATATTACACTATATATATATATATATATATATATATATATTACACTATATATATATATTGTTAACATTGGAGCAATGAACAATACTACTATACCACTACAATGAACATACAGCATTTTTATATTTATATGTTAGTTAATGTTAATTTCAACATTTACTAAAACTTTAAAGTCAAAAGTTGTATCTCTGACTTACATGAACATTAACATTTTTATTAACTAACATAATCAGAGTTTAATAAATGCTGCAACATATTTAGAGGTTAATAAATTCAGTAAAAATATATTGCTCATTGTTCATGTTAGTAAATGCTTTAAATAATGTTAACCAATGAGAACTTATTGTAAGGTGTTACTATATGGCAGAACAAAGGGGCCATATGAAAGATCTTCAGCATGCCTATTGCCGATTGTTCATGCTCTGTTTAGGAGAAGAGATCTCGACACAAATTCAACACAGATGGGCATTTAGATCCACCAAAGTTGTCTCTCTTCTCTGCCGTACAAATGACCAAGACAACATGAACTTTTTGTTTACAGAATCATAAGCTAGAAACTGTTTAACTGGGCCAATTTGTGTCAATGTGATAAGAACAGCAGTCGAATCAACAAAATGCCAACACTTTCAATTAATATATCAATTATTAGTTATATAATTATATTATTTATTATATCAGCATCACAGAAAGAAAACTCCTATTGTAACTCAGTTCACTAAAGTCATGAGGGGGGAATGTGGTGGAAATGTGTGAAACATTGACAGTGGCGTAACTTTGTTTTAAAAAGTGGGTGTGATTGGGGGGTTTGATAAATCAGGTATATGTACAATATGTGTACAACAATTTGTACAAAAAACGCAAAATACGTTGTGTCGTGCACGTTTCGTGACAGGTTCAAAGTGAAATGCCCAGTAAGTGGTGCTTATAGCGTGTTTAGTTTTTTTCCGGGAACAGATGAACGTGAATATGTCAACGTTGTAGTATGTCGGAGTTTGTACGTATCACTGCAGTTCTGAATTGAAATGTCTGGTGAGTGGCGCTAAAAGCTTAATGCTCCATTATGTTTTAAAAATAACGTAAACCTACACTAAACCCTAAACCTACCCAATAGTGTTAACAAAAGCAAATGCGACATAAAAACGTAATCATGGCATTTTAGCTTGATTTTGAACTTTGAGTTCTTGTGTCGTGACTCTTTCACAGGGTTTGTACTTGAGCTCTCCGCATCACAAGGACAATTCTGTACCAACTGAGCTACTGATCAAGCTTAAGTCAGTAATACTGAACAGACGGAGCTGGTTAAATGATGCAAACTCCAAAATATATTTGTTTACTGATCATGCTCTATGGTAAAAGGTGTTTTGAGGTCATAACATAATTGAGCAAGGAGCCATGTAAAAACAAATCTTTACTCATACATAATATGCCCCTGTAATCATTATTGTCTGTGAAAATGATTAAAAGTGCTTGCTGTTTTACTGCCTATTTCTTTTCGAAACTGCAGTGATATGTAGGCTATGTATTGGTACATGTTTTGCCAGCCCAGTCTCATCCCAAGACGTCATATGTTGACGCTTTTGACCATACGTCAACATCCGACGTTTTAGGGTACCCTTTAACGTCAGTATATGACGCTATCTAATCCTAACCCTACCCCAGACCTAAACCTACCCGGGTCATCTATTGACGCTAAAGGTAAAGCGTCAGTCATATGACACCCCGGGATCGTCATCTAACTGACGTTAAAGGGTACCCTAAAACATCGGATGTTGACGTATGGTCAAAAGCGTCAGTCATCTGACGTCTTGGGATGAGACTGTGTTAGTTTTGCAAAAATGTTGTTTGTTTTGTGATCTAACCGGAACGAAAAGAGAGTCTCCACAATGGCGTTAAGTGATAGATTGAAACACGAGTGAAGACCTTGTGAAGACTGTGTGTGCGCAAGCCACAAGAGAACGTCCATGGCAAAAATCGCAAATTACGCCTATAGGCGTTGAAGCATATAGCATATATGTAATGGGTGTATGTTGCTTTTAAGTGTGGCCAGTTTTTGAAATAAGCTCCTGAAAGGTTTCGAAGAAACATTTGTACCATTTAGGATGTAGTCATTCGTTACAGCATCACACCTTGCATTCAAACAGCAAAACTGTGCCTTTAAAACGCAGCACCCCACACAGCAGGCTCTTAGCTAGGTGGAGAAGGAAAAACATCTGAACCTTTAAAAAAAGGCCTCTGTGTGACCAACTAAACACTGGGCCCTTTTCATTTACCAACCTTTCATAGGCTTTTCCATGCCAACTGTAGCCCCAAGTCCTATCTAAAAACGCCTTCTATGCCTCAGAGAGCCACTCTCTCTTATGGGTCTGAGATCCATTTCCTCCCACTCTCTTTATCTCGATTCTGTTGTTGAAAAATCTTTGCTTTCTCTTGCTCATTGTCAACCATGGTGAGGTTTCAGAAATGGAATGAAGTAGCATTTGTTTTCACAGCACCTGGAGTTAATAAAATCATTAACTGTCATAATTGACTAGGTGGAATAAGCAAATTATCCTTTCCTGATATGCTTTTTCCCCTTTGTGGAAGGATCAATGTTTTGTTGTTTTATTATGTTGAATTTAGGGGATAATAATGTATTTTTCATCATGTATTTACAGGTAAATGAGATCTACCACGATGAATCATTGGGAGTGCACATTAATGTTGTGCTTGTGAGGATGATAATGCTTGGATATGCTAAGGTAAATTACTGTTAAAAACTCCTTTATAAACCACAATGGGTCATTTCTTACATAAGATGTAATATTTTATATCTTTATTTATTTATTTATTTATTTAATTTTTCATGACAATTTTATACTCTCTCTGACTCTATATTAACCCATTAAGGCCTGATTTAGTTTTTATTTTAATTGGAAAGTTTTAGTATTTTTTTTTATTAGTTACTGCTTTTTAAAATGTCTGTATAGTTTTTGTTTTAGTACAGTACTTAGCATAAGTGAATACACTCATGGTAAAGTTGACTAAAATGAGGAATAAAAAATCATCCTTTGAAAATTGATCTTAATGCCTTTATTAAAAAAATGAGGAAAAATCCAACCTGTAAGGACACCAATTTTCTTTGTGATTGAATAATGTGTCGTAAATAAATAAATGTTCTTCCTTAAAATATAAGGGGCAACGTTTATTCAAGTAGCATAAATGCTTTTTTAATGGTTTTAGTTTTAGTCAACAATAGCCCTGTAATGTTGCCAGGTGCATTTATCTGTAAACACCCAGATATGTCAGCATGGATACAATTATTATTATTATTTTTTACTTAGCCCCCGCCCCGTTTATCTTAAAGAAGTTAAACAAAGAGACCCACAGTGATCATTAGCTGTGTCTGAAATCGCTCCCTATCCACTATATAGTGCACTAAATCGGGTGTCGGCCATTTTGTAGTGGTGTCCGAATTCTGAGTGAACGACATCATTCCCTACATTCATTCCCTACTTTTACCCACAATCCTCTCTGAATTTGAGTGTACATTCGATGTACACTTGCTGAAGCACTATTTCCCACAATCCAATGCGGAGAGAACTGAGAGAGAAAATTTAAACCAGAGATTACATTACAGCTTTCTTATTCCTGCTTATTTTATTTTTCTATTAATCATTACTTGAATATAACATATTAAAACATTGAGACAATATTATATAGATGAATTGTAAAATTAAATTATATTTATATCGTTTTTTTTTTATTAAAATATATTATTTAGGCATTAACACAATTTAATGTGTTTTACTTATGTGTTTTTATAATTTGTGGCATTGTTAACTCGTTAAACTGTAAAGGGAGAGATGATAATTTGGTGGATGATTTAAAAATATCCGTTATGGTCGTCAGGAAGCGTATTCATTCGAATATAATAACGGTCGCCTGAGGGCGCTCAAGGACCACGTCATCTGTGAGCGTGAGAGTTACAATTTCAGTCGATGAAACTACAAAGTTTGCACTACTAAGGTATATATAATTACAAAATAAAGTCATTATGATTGTTATCGTTGTTAATATTATTTTATAAAGTAAGTAACGTAATATAAAATGAGTTTTATCAGTACGTGTGACGAAGCCTTTTCTGCGACAGCTCTAACTCTCCAACGCACAGTGTAAACGTCAGCGTCCGAATTCACTCACTTCATTTCGTTCACTCCTTGCAGATATAGTGCACTCAACTGCCATTCACTATATAGGGATTAGTGAAGGAGTGAACGAGTGAGCGATTTCAGACACAGCTTTTGTGAGTCAGTTTAAGGTGTTTTATAGATTAATGAATGCTGAAAGTGTCCCCTAATGAGTCTCCAATCTTTTTCTCAGTCCATTAGTCTCATTGAACGTGGCAACCCTTCACGAAGCCTGGAGAACGTGTGCCGCTGGGCATTCGTCCAGCAGAAAGAGGATCCAGAGCACTCAGAGCATCACGACCATGCTATCTTCCTGACTCGGCAAGGCTTTGGTCCCACCGGGATGCAAGGTTTGACTTCTTTGGTCTTTAACATGCCTCAGTCTTTCAAACACTTCCTCCCTTGTCATGTATAGCATTTTTCACAAACAAATTCGTACATCTTAAAATTAAAGGTCCAATATGTAAGATTTTTCACCACTAGAGGGCGCAGTTTCCAACAATCACAAAGGCGTATGTTTATGACGCAGTGATGAGCTGAATGATGGGACTTGCTGTCAAGCTGATGGATCTAATAATGTTTATGGATGAGTGCAAACATTCACGTTTTTTAACATTATAGTGGTATGAAGCAGGTCGCGATTGCTAAAGAGACAGATATCACACGCGAGTCCCGTGGATATAAAGTATAGCCTATTACACGCGAGTCCCGCGGATATAAAAGATATCACACGCGAGTCCCGTGGATATAAAGTATATCACACGCGAGTCCCGCGGATATAAATGATATCACACGCGAGTCAAAAATATAAGACAGTTTGTTTGTGAGGCTTTCTTGTTGGAATTGAGGTAAAATCTGTGCTATTTGTGTGAAATAAGTGTCTCTCGGTGAGGACGTGCAGCTCGTCTCCTACGACCCCATCAGTGCAGTGTGAACACAGTCTGAGCTCTCTGGCTCTCCAGCTCTGCTTGTGGAGGCCCGTCTCCATACACAGACTTTGGTCACTAATGCAATACATTGTCAGAAGCTTTCTCTGACCATAATTACTAATATCGGTCGATATGGGGCCAATTTATAATCAGGCTTTATTTAGTGGAAGTATTTTAGTTCATTTAATTAATTTAATTGTGTGAGTTATCTGCCAATCGTTTATGTATTCTTCTTGGGTTATTTTCCCTATTTCTTTTACTTTTGAGTGTCTGAACTGAATTGTTGAATTAAGTTGATTTTTTTCCACTACATATTGCATGGGGTCACTCTCTGTGTGTCCTGCCCTGTATGTAAGAGCACAGTAATGGTAACTCTTTGTCGAACTTTACAGCTCTCTTTACAGCTCTCAACCAGAACTTTACAGCTCTCTTCTGGATTTCAGATAGGAGAGCCCAGACTTGGAGCATTTCTGTGAGTTCCCAGGAAGTTCTTGCAGAACTCAAGGTGGAAAATTTCAACAAGGGTTTTGTCCCAGGATTCATAATTTAATTTAAATTTGGGGCACCAGATTTCACAGCCGTATAGAAGAATAGGTTTGATGATGCTTTCAAAGATTTTCAGCCACAGTTTAATGTATGGGTTAAATTTAAACAGGGGGTGTTTTTATACTATAATAAGCCCTACGTGTTTTATCAGTCAGATCTTTTATTGCAGTGTCAAATTTTCCAGAAGCTGAAATTGTCAGACCCAAATAATTATAACAATAATTAAATTCATATTTCTTGTCAGTAAGGCGAGGTTTTTTTTCTGAAAGATCATTATTTTGGACCTCTCCATGTTTATTGGTAAGGCCCAGTCGGGTCGCAATCTCTCTCTCTCTCTCTCTCCTCTCTCTCTCTCTCTCTCTCTCTCTCCCCTCTCTTCTCTTCTCTCTTCTCTCTCTCTCTCTCTCTCTCTCTCTCTCTCCTCTCTCTCTCTCTCTCTCTCTCTCTCTCTCTCTCTCTCTCTCTCTCTCTCTCTCTTCTCTCTCTCTCCTCTCTCTCTCTCTCTCTCTCTCTAATACTCCCTCGCAGTCCCCATGGGTTTCTGTCAGCACCTCATCAATGCTGTAAGAAATGTCTGACAGAATGCTGCCTGGTGTAAAAACTCCTCTTCAGACAGATGGTAGATGTGTAAAGAGGTTCACACTATTGGAAAAGGATAGAAGAGAGACATGAAAGCGCACTTACATAAGCACATAAGAAAAAGGGATTTTGTTGTCTAAGGATTGAGGCGGCCGCTGAAGCAGCAGTCCTCTCAGGGCATATCTACTTCAGCACTGACAAAGTTCACACAGTGCACATTTAACGTCTATTCAACCTGACAGGAAAACTCGAGCTTTTCCCGAGAAGAGCACTGATCTCAGCATGAAGTGTTTATGCTGTCACTGCGACTCTCACATTTCCTTAATCATGCCACTGTATGTACTCAACGGTCCTCGTTAATCATCCGAGAAAAGCTCTTTGGCCTCTCCACCTACCTGTGGTGCATCTGTTGTCTGGCAGTGGTGATATTGAGCTAATCAGAGCCGATGTGCTTTATTGGCTTATTGACACCAGATATGAATATAGCTTTAGAGCCCAGTAACGCTTTAGATTACAGCCCGGAAAGTACTGCGTATAAGTAAAGCGAATTTACAGCGTAACTTTCGGTAATTATAGTGTTCCAATAAAGTACGTAAGTGTAGGTATAATAGAACAATATGTAAAGTAGTTTGAGCAATAACAAACTAGGAAATTTAACAAATTATTTATACTGTCATTATTTTAGAACTAAGGGGTACTTATTCTACTATTATGATAGGCAACAATCTTACATTTGTGTAGCTTTTTGTTATAATAGTATACCAATACCTAAAGGCTTTTTTAAAATTACGGGGTACATATCAGCGCATTTATACAGTTATTTATTTTGATAGCTAAAGTGCACTGATCAAGTTAGGTCTTCCGTGTTTCAATGCAAGTAAAACTAAACATATCACAACTTTTTTTAAATACTAGAGAAATATACTCTTGTTCCATGTAGTTACAGGGTAATTGTGACATCTGCGGTCTGTAAATTAAAGTGATGCTGGTTACCCTCTTGTTTAATGAAGTTACAGAGTAAGTACAATAAAACGACATGCAGTATCATACTGATATGACTGACTCAGAAACCTTTATTTGTAAAACAACTAAAAGTAACACTAAGTAGTTTTTCAACCTTCATAATATATTTCCAAGACCCTTGTGATGGTACATCTACTTAAAATAAGTTAAATGACTCGTCTGCCATAGCCTGACGTGGTCTGTATCGCTTTTACTGGCACTATGTAACTTCGGGTTTCGGGTAGGAACCCGTGCACAAAAAAGAACTACAAAATTCGACTGCTTTACGTCAAGTGCTACAATAGTCATTATTTCGTTTTTCTTCGTTTCTGATGTCACAATACATCATCCTTTCATGAAATCATGTAACATACTCTACCTTGTCTGTGGACATCGTTCATTCTAAAGCCGGTGCTGGATAAACAGCGAGCGTGCGTGCGACGGTAGGCTGAATTATTTACAACAGCGGCAATGGACAATTTCGTTTCCAACCAGTAGGGCGACCGAAGAGGAAAATTTACTTGGTGTTACTTTAATTCAAAACAAATTTACAACACTTCTTATTCATTTATATATATATATATATATATATATATATATATATATATATATATATATATATATATATATATATATATATATATATATATATATATGTACTATATATATATATATATACACATATAAAACACTGAGTTTAGGGCAATCGGTTCGTAGCTTTGCTTCAACCATGCGATATAGTCACGAGGAGCAAACAGAATTTCTGACATGCCAGAAATTCATCCGACCATCCGATTGCCGGTCGGGAGAGGTTTATCTCGTTTCCCCCAGTGCACTGCATAAACACTGCACGACAAACGACGCACGACAAAGCTTAAAATCGCGCCGATCCGAAAAAGAGTCGTACGAGTCAGAATTCGGCTCAAAATCTGACGGAAATCGCACAGTGTATGCTCGCCCTCAGTGTAAGTGTAAGAGCACAGAGTTCGCCGGCGTCTGAACGGGGGCGGGGAGTATCAGCTCATTTGCATTTAACCCTTCAAGGCCTAAGGGGTTTTATGCCCGCCTGGCACTATGTTGATTTTTTGGCTTCTGGAATGGTCAATTTTCATAGCAGAGTGAAGAGAGTCATATTTCTGGATTCTATAGACTCTCAGCTACAATGTGGATGCATTTACAATACACTTTTTGAGACACTTGTATGTGTTTTGCTGTGATATATCACCAAGAAATACAAAAACAGAAGTTAAATTTTTTTGTTTTTATTATAGAAAAATATTAAAACATAGATGAATAAGGGATTTTACAACAAATATTGATTCGTCAAAGGCTTTAGAAAAAATAAAAAAAAAATGGGTGAAAAAAATTTAAAAAACAAATTAACTATTTAGATTTTGGCGAATGTAGTCACCATACGTTTTTTTTAAAAAAAAAAACACAGCAATTATAAGATGTAGGGAACAATGTTAATTTTGAATTGAATATTCTATCAATTTACCAAACACATCCAAAAACAACTTCTAGATGTCACTGTGCACTGCATTTGCACATCAGTCCACACAAGGGCGCGCACGCGTGGGTTGCGCGATGATGCAATCGGCTGTTCTTGGGCTGTTCTAAAACACAAAAAATGTGGTAAATAAAGATTAGCTATTCATCATCATGTGTGTATTTTTAAATCCAAGTCATAGAACTTCTAACTACAATAATCTAACTATTATTACTGGAGCGTTCATCATTACGCACCGAGTATACGTCTTACAAACCCCCATGTAGACAAATACAAGTCTTAGGCTTACTGCACCATTATTTCTGAAAAGCTACTATACAATTTTACTAAAATAAAAACAGTACAATAAAATAGACAAGCAAAGCAAAGTAAACGAAATAGCTTGTAAATGAAGAGAGACTACATGGGCCAAAACGCGCACATTATTTGATGGCGCACATTAGCCTATTTGATTACTGCTCCGTTATTTCTGAAAAGCTACAAAAATAATTTTGCTAAAAAATCATACAATATATATTAGAAAATGCATTATCAGCAATATTGCATTCATTACTTACTCTTCAAATGGATCGATTCCGTCCAGAATTTGATCATCTTCATCCGAATCAAATCGATATGGATCAGATCCGCTCTCGGCAAAAATCATTTCAGCAGCTTGCTCGGCAGTGAATCTTCGTTTGGCCATGTTTTCTTTGAAAAGAATCTAGTACAAATACGTGTATCTCCAATGTGTTGTGTAAAGACCGTGTATAAGACGAAACCATTTTGCGAATCCCACGTGGGATTGATTCCAAACCCCTCCCCTTTCTTACGTACGTGACGACGTCATTTTTTGTTTTTGGTCTGTGATTGGTTCACACACAGGTCTGTCATTGGTTCACACACACAGATCTGTCATTGGATCACACACACACACACACACACCCACACACCCCACAACAGCACTTTATATCAATAGATAGGGTTAAGTACATTTTCTCTGTTTTGCGGTAAAATGCTATAGATTTGCACTCAAATACGGAAGGCTTATCATTCGCGGAAGTCAACAAAGTCAGACTCCTTTTACGCAGACGAATGTCAGCTTTTTAATAAAAAAAAAAGTAAGTTAATACCTTGATGCATTCCGAAGTTATTAGTAGATTTGTAAGGGGAGTGCATTTTGACGCTCTAGAGCGTCAATCGGGTTTGGAGGGTTAAAGGAGCACACACAAAAAACAGAGTGTTTTCCCTCACACCCAAAAAGGGGCAACTTTGACAAGCTATAATAAATAATATGGGTGGTATTTTGAGCTCAAACTTCACAGACACATTCTGAGGACATCAGAGATTTATATTAAATCATGTAAAAAATGGGCATATTAATAGGTCCCCTTTAATATTTATCAATAGAAAACCGAAACTACATAGAACAAGATTTTACCAGTATTTAAAAAAAGTTGCAATGTTTAGTTTGACTTTTAGTTTAAAAGAGCTGTACTTTTGCTATCAAAACAAATAACTGTATAAATGCACTGATATGTACCCATTTAAAAAAAGCCTTTATGTATTAGTACACTATTATTACAAAACTCTACACAGTGTATGTTCTTGCTAAATTGCTCCCAAATGTTGCCTATCATTATAGTCGAATAAGTACCCCTTAGTTCTAAAATAATTACTTACTTAAATATAAATAATTAAATATTTGACCCAATTCTGGTTTGTTTTTATTAAACTCAACTATTATATAGGGCGGCAGTGGCTCAGTGGTTCATGTAGGTTGTCTACAAACTGAAAGGTTGGTGGTTCAATCCTGGTTCCACCTGACCAAGTGTCGAGGTGTCCATGAGCAAGACACCTAACTCCAGCTGCTCCCGACGAGCTGGATGGCGCCTTGTATGGCTGACACCGCCGTCGGTGTATGAATGAGTGAATGAATGGGTGAATGAGAGGCAATGTAATGTACTTTGGTGGCCATTGGTCTGTTGAAAGTGCTATATAAATGCAGTCCATTTATTAATAACCAAGAATAATTCTGACAAAACATTTATTGTAGGTGTTATTTATCGTCCACCAGACTCGGCTCTCAACATATTTTGCAGTAAATTGGAAGATCTATTACATAAATTGAATAAGCAAAAAAAAGACTGCATACTTCTTGGTGACTATAATATTGATATCTCTAAGGAAGACTGGGCAAAACATGACTTCATGAACACATTGCATTCCTCCTCTTTTTTTCCCACCATTAATAGATTTACTAGAGTTACACCGACATCTAAAACAATTATTGATAATATCGTGACTAATATTCAAAATACTAAGTTAGAGACAGGAGTCGTACAGTCTGACATCACAGATCATTTTCCCATTGTAATATTTTTTGGCTCGGGTAAATTATTCTCTCCTTCACCTTCTAAAATTAAATCTAAAATCATCAACGAGAGAAACTTACAACACTTAACTGCTAATTTACAGGCCAAATCATGGGACTCTGTCTATGACAGTGTGACTCCTGATGCTGCATATGACAGTCTGATAAAGATCATTCAAGGTTCCATCCAGGATACAATACCTGAGAAGACTGTCAGATGCAGCACTACCCTCCAGAACCCTGGATTACAAAGGGGATTTTGAAGTCGATTAAATATAAAGGTAAACTTTATAAATCCTACATAAAAAATCCTTCTATCTTAAAAAAAGAGAAATACATTTCCTATAAAAATAAATTAACACAGATCATAAGGATAAGAAAACGAAATCACTATACAGAATTGTTAAAAGCTTCGCAAGGGGACTGCAGGAGGTCATGGAATGTTTTAAATGAAGTCCTAAATAGGAGACATAAATCGACTGTTCTACCTGACATTGGTGATACAAAAGCTGATCTCGCGCAGACTTTTAATAATCACTTTGCTTCAATAGGTGCAAATTTGTCTAAAAAGATAAGCCAACCCAGGGTATCACCTTCAAGCATTTTCTCTCTGGTAGCTACACTCATTCATTTTTTATGATGCCAACAGATAGTACTGAGCTCCTCAAGATCATATTAGACTTGAGGAGCTCACGCTCCTCCGGTGTGGATGGAATATGTAGTAGGATCATGAAGGCCATAGCGAACATCATTGTAGAGCCACTAGCTCATTGTATTAATCTTTCTTTATCTACTGGTATTGTACCCAAAATGACAAAAATTGCTAAGATAATTCCAATTTTTAAATTGGGCGACAGAAATGATATGAGCAATTACCGGCCCATATCAATTCTACCCACTTTCTCTAAAGTATTGGAGAAAGTGGTATACAATAGACTTAGTGGTTATCTTGACAAATTGAATATTCTTGTTCCTTCACAATATGGTTTTAGAAAAAAGAGCACAACTTGTATGGCAATACTTGACCTAGTAGAACAAATTAACGACTGTACTGAAGAGGGAAAATACGGTGTTGGTATCTTCTTGGACCTATCAAAGGCATTTGACACAATTGACTTTGATATCCTATTGTATAAATTAAATCACTATGGTATCAGAGGTCTCGCACTTAAATGGTTCAGAAATTATCTAAATGAGAGGGAACAGTATGTCCATATCAGTGATCAAAACTCTACCTATAAGCCTATAATCTATGGGGTCCCCAGGGTTCAATCTTGGGGCCACTCTTATTCATTCTATACATAAATGATTTTATAAATTCCTCTGAAATATTTCATAAAATAATTTTTGCTGACGACACAAATTTATTTACATCACACAGGAACTTACACATGCTACAAGACATAGTAAACTCAGAGTTAACCAAAGTTGACTCCTGGTTTAAATGCAACAAACTGTCATTAAATATCAGCAAAACAAACTTCATTTTATTTAATTCGAACAAAAAATCGTCTTTTTTTAAAAAATACTTCTCACTGCCAGATTAAAATTAATGGGCAGGTGATAAAAAGAGTGTACTCAACTAAATTTCTGGGGGTCCTCATTGACGATTCTCTTAGCTTTAAATGTCATATTGACTACCTTGTAAATAAATTATCAAAGTATGTTGGCTTGTTTTATAAGATCAGACATTTTCTTCCTCTGTCTGCCCTTATGATGTTGTATAAAACTTTCTTTGAACCACATCTCAATTACTGTAATGTGATATGGGGCAACACCTTCAAAAGTCATCTTAAAAAACTCAAATCCCTGCAAAAGAAAGCCATACGGGCATTGTCCTGGTCAGAGATAAATTCCCCGACTCGCCCTCTATTCTATCGTTTTAATTTATTAAGACTAGCTGAGCTAAATGAATATCACAATGCTTGTTTAATGTTCCAAATTGTAAATAGCCTGAACCCTAGACTGAGTAACCTTGTTCCTATCTCCAGCCCCAGCATGCATACCAAACAAGAATCAAACCACTTATATTTGGAAAATATCGCAGACATGTGCGCACCAGTATGAGTGTTGTTTGTAGGGGTCCGCAGATCTGGAACAAGCTTGATGATGGTATTAAGGTGTTGCCCTCTATCTCCAACTTCAAAAGACAATTGAAACATAATTTCATCTTAACCTATATCTAATAATTCAAAACTTGTTTTCATGGATTTACTGGGACGTATGTTTGTATGAGTGAGTATGTTGTTGTAACATGTCATGGTATATATTTTTTTTTTTGTGTGTATTTATTGTGTCTCACTGTACCTTGTCAGTATACCTACCCACTTAAGAACTATGGGCTCCTACCTATAAGCTTTTGTGCTTCTTTGGGAGACCCATTTCACTGTACCCAATCTACTCTGTACCTTTAAAAATGTATTATTGTAATGCTTGAAGAGGTATTGTGAATAAAAACTGAACTGAAATAACAGAACACCCAGGAATGCACAAAACAAGCGTTAAAACAACGTGTACGTGAGTAAAAAAATGCAGAAAAGAATGACAACTCAATTTTACAGCTTATACAGTTAAACTAAATTGCTTTTTAAATGGTAAATATTTAATAACTTGCATTTTGAAAACAAATTTGACCATATTTCACTTTTTAAATTCACTATCGCTGCAGCCAGTTGGAGTCAAATTCCTCTCTCCGCTCCTCTCCTCTCCTCTCCGCTTCCATTAGTTTTCTTCTATTTTCAACATATATTCCTGTTGTAAACACAGCGGTGTGTTGCCGAAATCTGAGCTTGCGATTCGGCGGGGAGCTCCAAACTGCTTCTGTCTTTCTCATCATCGACAAAATATATTGTGACAGGCTCCTAATAACCTGCACATAAAGAAGTAGTCTCAGTAGTTCTGAGAACATGTTTTAACATCCAAATGAATTAACTAACATCCCAAATAAATGACTTGACAAAACGCAATCAATTCTGTCACGTTATTTTGCGTTCAGATGCCTGGTGTTTGGTAATGCATTCATGCAAGACACTTTTGAGAGGTCATTATTGCAAATCATTCTGATGACAGACTTTGGCTCAGTTACTGTTGAGTCGAAGATATGAGCTTTTTTGCTGTGCATCGAAGAACTTATTTGTTAATGTGTTTCCGTTGTAGTTTATGTCTTCTTATCGGATAAAAAAATGTATCCGCCTCATCATGCCGTTTCCATCCAGCGTTTTTATATGATATCCCAAAATGCACGTAAACATACGTTTAAGGGAACAGGATGAGAACATATACAGTAAATTCTACTATGGTGAATGGTTTTACATGTTAATATGTACACACAAACACTTTAAAAAGCAGCGCAATTGTCCAAATCACTTTGCACCACAAATGCCATTACCAAGAAAAATAATATCCTTTTACAAACTGAAAAATATTAATTTCACATAAATCTTTTTATCAGATTTATATTTATGTTGACACTTTTTTTGTGATTAATTATTATTGACTGCATGCCAAACTGTCAGTATGCTATAACAATTGCACATTTCACTGTATTGCACTTCGAACAAAGTGACTGTCTTTGTCCAACACAATGAAATGTGGTGTAATGACAGCTGGTAGTTTGACATTGTTTTGGCACATGCTGTCACCTTTGCTGGAAATATTCTAATTGGTTCCATCCCCTCCAATAATCCTTAATATGTATTTGAATTGTTAGTAAAATAGCCATTACATGTCATAACTAAATGAAAGAAAATAATGAAAAATCATATCTAATTCTCCTGGACAGCTCTTTGCAGAATTGTCAGTATTACTCTTCTCAAATAATTACAAGTACACCAAGCAGCAAGCTGTCAGACTGTAGAATCACAGGGCAGGTTATGAGAGAAAAAAATAAACCCTAACAATTTCATCCTCTCTGTCTGTCTCTGTCACTCATTTGCTCTTAGGATATGCCCCCGTCACTGGGATGTGCCACCCTGTCCGCAGCTGCACCCTCAATCATGAAGACGGCTTCTCTTCTGCCTTCGTTGTAGCCCACGAAACAGGACATGTGTAGGTTCTTAAACATGACCAGGTGCTTTTCAGCCATTTCAGATTGTCGTTAGCTTTAAGTGCTTTATGTCACTCTGAACATATGTGGTTTCACATTTGAATTAAAACATAAATAAATTGTAAGCCACATGGAATACATGTTTTCAGGTAAATAGGCATAGCTAATGTACTTTACTGTCTGCTCTCAAGGTTAGGGCTCTATTGAGTAACACAATGGACAAAAGAAAATGGTGATGCCTCATACAAGTGAACTTGCTTATCTTTTGAGGATATTATCTAATAGAGAATTCAGTATATTTAAGTAATAGATCATATTTTGTCCTTACTTTCTTGATGTAAAGTCAGTCTCTCACATTGTTCAAAACATCCCTCATGTTAATTTTTGAGCTCATGCTTGAGAGTCCTTGGCCACTGTCTCTACAAGCCTAATTTGCCTGTTCCCTTTTGTGGGTGAGCTTACATCCCTTTTTTGTCAACAGTTGCTAAAAGTCTGTAGGCATCTAAGAATCAAAGGGGTTTCATAAAAACCCACCACCTACACACAGATTAGTCATTGAGGCAAACTCCTTATCTCCTTCTCCATATTGAAACTATTGTCCAGGACTTATCTATCTGTGTATCTCTTTCTTTCAAATGCCTTTATCCAGTTTTCATTGAGCACATGACAAAGAATGATAAACCATCATTACTCTGCATCTTGCCACCATCCTACTGATGGTCTTTCATTCAGTTTGGCTTTAGCACAGACTGAAATAACATTTTATTTAATTCAAAGAGAGATGTCAGGGCCTCTCTCATTTTCTGGCTGGCTGCCGATTGATTCCTTCTTAAGCCTCTGTCCTTCCTCTTTCCATACCAATACTTAAGCAAACTTATCCATCTGTTCGACATCGTATATTTATGTATATGTATATGTGTGTGAGTGTATGTGTATATATATATATATATATATATATATATATATATATATATATATATATATATATATATATATATATATATATATATATATATATATATATATATATATATATATATACACACACACACACATATACATATATACATATAAAGGTCTGTAAGAGGAAATTGTTAATATTTTATATTTTTGTTAAGCTAAGATAAATTAATAAGCTTATTAGAAAATAAATAACTTGAATTTTGATATTAAAGGTCCCCTGACATGGGGTTATTTTATTATTTTATAATGTTTCCTGCCCTTATAATGTTAGTATGTGTTTTAGATCAAAAATAGTCATAATTTAGAAATAAAAGGCATTTTTCCTAGCCTGATTTTAGCCTCTGATTTGAACACTCTGTTTGAAGGGGCGTGTCTTCTGATAGACTTCAGTGTAACCGGCCACTGCTGTGATTGGCTGACATGCTTGCATATGAAATAGCTACATATTACATGTGAAGCTCTCTCGAATACTTTTACTACAGCTATTATACGTTTTTACTAATACAGCTATCGAGATTAACGAATCGCGAGAAGTTTTTAAAGTATTTAGATCTATTCCCATCACATAAAATGTTGCTGTGATGAGCATTTAGCAAGCAGATGACAGTATGTTGATCGCGAGACTGAAGACCTTATCATTGCAACGCAGTTTCTTCACTCTCTCTAATGCTTTCACCAATGCAAACACTATGATGTACAGTAAGAGCTTCGTTGTGCAGTGTTACGTGCCTCACGTAAGAGTTGTCCAGATAAACTCGCGCTGTGTGGAAAGATTGTTCTTCGATCGCTTTCTGTATATAATTTGTTCACAATTTAAATACTATTATTTTCATCCTACTAAAAGAAATGGTGTGAAGTTGATATTTTACTTACTGATGCAAAAACAGTATTGAACGATTTTGAGAGAAAGATTACCTGTCTGAACTTGAACAATTAGGCTACACATCAGAAATTGTTGCTTGGTAGCTCGATCGATTTATTTTCAGATGTTCATCGAGGCCAGTTCTGTATTGGCCCAAGTTGAGGAAACAGTCGTCGGTGAAATGTTTGGACCATAAAAAACTTTGGGAAGTTGTGCCATCGCATTTCCAGAGAAAATAAAATTAACCCATTGTTTCTTCAGAGGCTCGGATGAAGGATCTAAAAAATACTTGTGTTCATTTGTACATCGGAACACTGATCAACTGCCATGCTTCGCTCGTTTGCAAGCCATTATATTGCTCGAGGAAAAACTCAAATCGCGCTCACGCGTTCGTACTTCCTAGCTCATTTTCTCATGGGCGAGCCAAATTCTCTGGGCGGGCAAAGCAGAGAAAGGGGAGGTAACCTTTCCTCCTTATGACATCATAAGGAGGAGATTCAAGATCAGCTCATCTGAGGCTGAGCTCTCAGAAAGATAGCCAAAACTCGGTTTACACCGATTGAAAATCTAGACACGAGGGCACCAAATACAGGCTAGGGGAACTAATATTAATGTTAAAAAACCTCAGAAAGTGACAATTTCATGTCAGGGGACCTTTAATGATGATGTTGTAAGATGAGTGGTGCGTCCCTGTTTAGATATAACTATGCTAATTAGGGTAGAAAGTGTTACCATTGCTGCACTCAAATGTCCCTGCTTACCATAATCATGCCTGATCTGTAGACTGGGAATGGAGCATGACGGTCAGGGCAACCGCTGCGGTGACGAAACAGCCATGGGAAGTGTAATGGCTCCTCTGGTGCAAGCAGCCTTCCACCGCTACCACTGGTCGATGTGCAGTGGCCAAGAGCTGAAGAGATATATTCAGTGAGTTCACACTTCTCTCTTCTCACATCTCTCCATGTTTTATTTAGATAATGGAAGGCCTTGAACTTATGTGCATATTTTAAAAGGAAACATGTCTCTTCACAGGTAAGCCTTATGATCAGGATGTGATTTGTGTAAAAAGCAGAGGGAGGATGTTTTTAATGTTTTAATGAAAATAAATCAAGAAGCACAGTATGTATTTCGTGCAGATGTTAAATAAACTTTTATAGAATCATTTTGAACTTTAATGAAACAATATCAGAATATTTAGACAAAGTTTAATGTTTTAATCCATTTTTTACATTTGAATTCTGAGCGAGTTACATTTAATTACATCGAGATTAGTTTTAGCAGAGTACTTCTGTACCTCTTGTTGGTTTCATATGGATTACATAATCAGAGAATAAACCTATCTGTTACATTTCAAACTTTCTATAGACATATTTCTTATCGTGACTGAGGCAGCCTAGTTTCGGTTTATTTTTGTGACGCACTGCTGTTCAGGGAGACAGAGACGGCAGAATATGCATCCTGTTTGTTTTCTTTATTTTACAAAAGCATGTGAGTATACATAAATAAAAATAGACATTTAGACAGTTACTGTCTAATAAACAATAGACAGTTTACATTTACTTACTCTTATCTGTATGACCAAAAAGTGTTTTAAGTTCTTGCCGCTGTTATGAGAAAAAAAATAAAAAATTCCAGGGAATGTGCCGGCGCGTTCGGCGATCGCTAATGTAACATGCCAAAATAAAACTCGATTTTAGGTGTGCCAAAACACTTATTTATAAACTTCAATATTTCATACAAAAGAATCAGAAAACAGTACTAATTGTATTGTTGTTTAAACGTGCGTGTTGCATATATTTCAAATCTTTATTTTAGATATTTAATATGGCTTTTGATGAAGGAGCATTGGTTACTGTTGAGGGTACTTGAATTTTCTTCCCCCACCGTGAATAAAAAAAACTCAGCAGAATAACTGCACCCTGCCTATGATAGATATTTCTTATGAGTTATACTTGATTGTAAATATTGTCCTGTGCTTTAATTGGAGCTGTGCTTTGTTTGGTTTCACCTCAAGTTCAGTTTGACTGTTTGTTTACCTGAATTAGTCACAAATAGGTCATTTGCTGCGAGAAAGAAGTGCGAGATCAAAAGGCTTTCATTTAACTGGTCAGTGGATCGCCGTGATATCCAACAGTTTACATACAACATGACCAACAGAGATTAACTCTAAAACAACCTGTAATTGCTGCTTTAGATAGGCCCTAATGATGGCGTTTAAAAATAAATAAAAAATTTGGCCATTCAAATTTTTTTTCACAGATGATTTCTTAGGTTTGCTCTGCACACGGTACACTTTGAAGTCATTCTTTATATAATTGCTTATATAATGCTAAAACACTTTTTTTTTTTCTTAAAGAGACATTTTGATTCTCAAACATCATCATTATATGGACAAAAACATATGAAACTAAATTAGAAGTTTAATTTTTTAGGGTGGAGCTATCACTTTAAGATAAGGTCATGACAATTATGTGAATGTGAATATGATTAGCCAATGAAAAAAAAAAAACAGTTATTAAATGAAATTAAAGCTGCAAGCAGCATTGAAAGGGCCCTCGCACCCGTGCCATCGCCACCCGGTGGCTTTAGGAAGACAGACCACGGTGGGAAATGTGCATTTAAGTAGATAAATATAGTGGGAGTATGTCAAAGTCAGTTACAAAAATGTCCTTTATTATGGGTATAATAGCATGCTGTTAAACATGTCACTTCCTGTTGCCAGCAGGTGACGCTATGACTGTAACTGAATATGAGCATGCACATGTGTTCAGGACAGAACTCTTATCAAACATGTGAAGTTTGGGGCAGATTGAACTTTGCCTTCTTAAGTAAAAACAACTTCCTGTTTCATAGCATTAGCATGCTTTAGCACTTAGCTAAGAATTGCTAGCATGTTTAACATGTTTATAACATGTTTATAACTCAATGGCATATTTACTATGTTGCCAGTACTGCATCACACTGTTAAACATGTCACTTCCTGTTGCCAGTAGGTGGCGCTATTACTATAACTGAATATTGTCATGTAGATGTGTTCAGGGCAGGACTCTTATCAAATGTGTGAAGTTTGGGGCAGATTGGACATTGCCTTCTTAAGTAACAACAACTTCCTGTTTCATTTCATTAGCATGCTTTAGCACTTAGCTAAGAATTGCTAGCATGTTTTAACATGTTTATAACATGTTTTTTACTCAATGGCATATTTACTATGTTGCCAGTACTGCATCACACTGTTAAACATGTCACTTCCTGTTGCCAGTAGGTGGCGCTATTACTATAACTGAATATTGTCATGTAGATGTGTTCAGGGCAGGACTCTTATCAAATGTGTGAAGTTTGGGGCAGATTGGACATTGTCTTCTTAAGTAACAACAACTTCCTGTTTCATTTCATTAGCATGCTTTAGCACTTAGCTAAGAATTGCTAGCATGTTTAACATGTTTATAACATGTTTATAACTCAATGGCATATTTACTATGTTGCCAGTACTGCATCACACTGTTAAACATGTCACTTCCTGTTGCCAGTAGGTGGCGCTATTACTATAGCTGAAAATTGTAATGTAGATGTGTTCAGGGCAGGACTCTTATCAAATGTGTGAAGTTTGGGGCAGATTGGACATTGCCTTCTTAAGTAACAACAACTTCCTGTTTCATTTCATTAGCATGCTTTAGCACTTAGCTAAGAATTGCTAGCATGTTTTAACATGTTTATAACATGTTTATAACTCAATGGCATATTTACTATGTTGCCAGTACTGCATCACACTGTTAAACATGTCACTTCCTGTTGCCAGTAGGTGGCGCTATTACTATAGCTGAAAATTGTAATGTAGATGTGTTCAGGGCAGGACTCTTATCAAATGTGTGAAGTTTGGGGCAGATTGGACATTGTCGTCTTAAGTAACAACAACTTCCTGTTTCATTTCATTAGCATGATTTAGCACTTAGCTAAGAATTGCTAGCATGTTTTAACATGTTTATAACATGTTTATAACTCAATGGCATATTTACTATGTTGCCAGTACTGCATCACACTGTTAAACATGTCACTTCCTGTTGCCAGTAGGTGGCGCTATTACTATAGCTGAAAATTGTAATGTAGATGTGTTCAGGGCAGGACTCTTATCAAATGTGTGAAGTTTGGGGCAGTTTGGACATTGTCTTCTTAAGTAACAACAACTTCCTGTTTCATTTCATTAGCATGCTTTAGCACTTAGCTAAGAATTACTAGCATGTTTTAACATGTTTATAACATGTTTATAATTCAATGGCATATTTAATATGTTGCTAGTACTGCATCACAGTGTTAAACATGTCACTTCCTGTTGCCAGTAGGTGGTGCTATTACTATAACTGAATATTCTCATGTAGATGTGTTCAGGGCAGGACTCTTATCAAATGTGTGAAGTTTCGGGGTTTCGGGGTTCGAAGTTACAGCAAATTACTATTTAATTGCAGTAATAGCATGCTTTAGCACTTAGCTAAGTGTTTGCTAGCATGTTTTAGCATGTTTCAAGTATGTTGATAGCATGTTTAGCACTTGCTGCCACTTTTTTATATGTTATTAGGAGTCCACAAAAGTGTTAAACATGTCACTTCCTGTTGCCAGCAGGTGGCGCTATGACTGTAACTGAATATGAGCATGGACATGTGTTCAGGACAGAACTCTTATCAAACGTGTGAAGTTTGGGGCAGATTGGACATTCCATACCTGAGTTACAGCAAATTCCTATTGAATTGCAGTAATAGCATGCTTTAGCACTTAGCTAAGTGCTTGCTAGCATGTTTTAGCAAGTTTCAAGTATGTTGTTAGCATGTTTAACACTTGCTGGCACTTTTTTATATGTTATCAGGAGTCCACAACAGTGTTAAACATGTCACTTCCTGTTGCCAGCAGGTGGCGCTATGACTGTAACTGAATATCAGCATGCAAATGTGTTCAGGACAGAACTCTTATCAAACATGTGAAGTTTGGGGCAGATTGGACATTGTTTGCCTGAGTTACAGCAACTTCCTGTTTCATGGCGAAACATCAAAATTTGTCAGGCCGCCGAGGACACGCCCTTCGACGAAAACTCAAGATCTTCGCAATTTAACGTCGCAAAGGCCTTAAGATTACACTCACCAAATTTGAAGATGATCAGATTAAAACTGTAGGAGGAGTTCGTTAAAGTACGAGGCCTGAAAATGGCAAAAACTGCACAAAAATCTGAGAGGAAGTTCAAAATGGCTGACTTCCTGTTGTGTTTAGGGCTACGTTCCAAGAGACTTTTTTGTAGGTATTGGGCCATTACATGTATGTACCGAATTTCGTACACGTACGTGAAACGTAACGCGAGGCGCACTCCGTTGAACCTTTATAGGTGGCGCTATCGATCCATTTTGGCCCGCCCAATTTTGAAACGCATATCAGATGTAAATTTTCGCCAGTTCTGACGCGTGTGCAAATTTTCGTGAGTTTTCGTGCATGTTTAGGCCCTCAAAAATGCGATTCATTGCGGAGAAGAATAATAATAATAATAATAATTAAAGCTGCAAGCAGCATTGAAAGGGCCCTCGCACCCGTGCCATCGCCACCCGGTGGCTTTAGGAAGACAGACCACGGTGGGCAATGTGCATTTAAGTAGATAAATATAGTGGGAGTATGTCAAAGTCAGTTACAAAAATGTCCTTTATTATGGGTATAATAGCATGCTGTTAAACATGTCACTTCCTGTTGCCAGCAGGTGGCGCTATGACTGTAACTGAATATGAGCATGCACATGTGTTCAGGACAGAACTCTTATCAAACATGTGAAGTTTGGGGCAGATTGAACTTTGCCTTCTTAAGTAAAAACAACTTCCTGTTTCATAGCATTAGCATGCTTTAGCACTTAGCTAAGAATTGCTAGCATGTTTAACATGTTTATAACATGTTTATAACTCAATGGCATATTTACTATGTTGCCAGTACTGCATCACACTGTTAAACATGTCACTTCCTGTTGCCAGTAGGTGGCGCTATTACTATAACTGAATATTGTCATGTAGATGTGTTCAGGGCAGGACTCTTATCAAATGTGTGAAGTTTGGGGCAGATTGGACATTGCCTTCTTAAGTAACAACAACTTCCTGTTTCATTTCATTAGCATGCTTTAGCACTTAGCTAAGAATTGCTAGCATGTTTTAACATGTTTATAACATGTTTTTTACTCAATGGCATATTTACTATGTTGCTAGTACTGCATCACAGTGTTAAACATGCCACTCCGTGTTGCCAGTAGGTGGCGCTATTACTATAACTGAATATTGTCATGTAGATGTGTTCAGGGCATGACTCTTATCAAATGTGTGAAGTTTGGGGCAGATTGGACATTGCCTTCTTAAGTAACAACAACTTCCTGTTTCATTTCATTAGCATGCTTTAGCACTTAGCTAAGAATTGCTAGCATGTTTAACATGTTTATAACATGTTTATAATTCAATGGCATATTTACTATGTTGCTAGTACTGCATCACAGTGTTAAACATGTCACTTCGTGTTGCCAGTAGGTGGCGCTATTACTATAACTGAATATTCTCATGTAGATGTGTTCAGGGCAGGACCCTTATCAAATGTGTGAAGTTTGGGGCAGATTGGACATTCCATGCCTGAGTTACAGCAAATTACTATTTAATTGCAGTAATAGCATGCTTTAGCACTTAGCTAAGTGTTTGCTAGCATGTTTTAGCATGTTTCAAGTATGTTGATAGCATGTTTAGCACTTGCTGGCACTTTTTTATATGTTATTAGGAGTCCACAACAGTGTTAAACATGTCACTTCCGGTTGCCAGCAGGTGGCGCTGTGACTGTAACTGATTATGTGCATGGACATGTGTTCAGGACAGAACTCTTATCAAACGTGTGAAGTTTGGGGCAGATTGGACATTCCATACCTGAGTTACAGCAAATTCCTATTGAATTGCAGTAATAGCATGCTTTAGCACTTAGCTAAGTGCTTGCTAGCATGTTTTAGCATGTTTCAAGTATGTTGTTAGCATGTTTAACACTTGCTGGCACTTTTTTATATGTTATCAGGAGTCCACAACAGTGTTAAACATGTCACTTCCTGTTGCCAGCAGGTGGCGCTGTGACTGTAACTGAATATGAGCATGGACATGTGTTCAGGACAGAACTCTTATCAAACGTGTGAAGTTTGGGGCAGATTGGACATTGTTTGCCTGAGTTACAGCAACTTCCTGTTTCATGGCGAAACATCAAAATTTGTCAGGCCGCCGAGGACACGCCCTTCGACGAAAACTCAAGATCTTCGCAATTTAACGTCGCAAAGGCCTTAAGATTACACTCAGCAAATTTGAAGATGATCAGATTAAAACTGTAGGAGGAGTTCGTTAAAGTACGAGGCCTGAAAATGGCAAAAACTGCACAAAAATCTGAGAGGAAGTTCAAAATGGCTGACTTCCTGTTGTGTTTAGGGCTACGCTCCAAGAGACTTTTTTGTAGGTATTGGGCCATTACATGTATGTACCGAATTTCGTACACGTACGTGAAACGTAACGCGAGGCGCACTCCGTTGAACCTTTATAGGTGGCGCTATCGAGCCATTTTGCCCCGCCCAATTTTGAAACGCATATCAGATGTAAATTTTCGCCAGTTCTGACGCGTGTGCAAATTTTCGTGAGTTTTCGTGCATGTTTAGGCCCTCAAAAATGCGATTCATTGCGGAGAAGAAGAAGAATAATAATAATAATAATAATAAACAGAGCAATTCCAAGAGGGTCCTCACACCATCGGTGCTCGGGCCCTAATAATAATAAACAGAGCAATTCCAAGAGGGTCCTCACACCATCGGTGCTCGGGCCCTAATGATGTGATCCAACAGCAAACTTCTCTCATCTGAGACCTGTTACATTATGATCTGGGCTAAAGGCTGTGGGTTGTATTTCTATAATAAACCTCTCAATTTGAGGTAATTTATTTATTTGAGCCCTCACTGATTCCATCATTCATTTCAGAAGGCATCTAGTGCTACTTAAGGATTTTTGAATTGATATACTGCTTAATGTTCAGGGTTAATCCTATCATGACTAAGGGCTGATGAGATATAAATTACCCATGAATCTTGGCAACTTACAGCAGCCAATACAAATGAGATGTTGAGTAGCTCTCTATGACAGAAAAAGCCTTTTCACCGTTGTCTATTGAGTTTGAAGTGGTCACTATTCTTGGTAGTCTTCGAGCAGCGTAATATCAATGTTTTTCCATTTACACCAAGCACATAGACTTGTTCTCAGAAGAAAATCTGCGTTTACCAATGAAATAGTGTGTGTGATCATTGTGTTTTACCTCAACTCTCACATCACCTTTAACCTAAACAGTGCTCATGAAGAAATGCTGAAAAATTAAGATCGGACAGATGTATTTCTGATAATAAAAGGCTTCACTATACTGAAAATCCTTGAGCAGCTGATTATTGGCCTACTGTAAGTTTAAATTAGCCAGCGGTCAGAAGGAAGCCTCTGAACAGTCTTTTGAAGTTCAAAATCTCATTGTGGTTTGAAAGTTTAAAAGCACTTTCTCTGCATGTCCTGGCCTCATTCAGCACTTCATGATTTTTAACATTTACTGTAAATTATCTATTGCATGGAGATTAGGAAATGTGATTTAGTTCTTTCTTTGAGGGTTCAAAAATGAGTTTCACTTTAATGAAATGAATCATCTAGAATGTACGAGTCTCATTTTCATTACACCATACTATCCAATTTAGGCTTAGGCCTACTGTTTGCTACCAAACTTTAAAAGTGGCTTCCAAAGTTTATTGGCCATTCATTAAACACCTTTACTGGGTTTACTCAAACAGATGTTGTAACTTTGTTTGTTTTTCACAGTTCATATGACTGCCTGCTGGATGACCCCTTCAAACATGACTGGCCGCAGCTCCCTGAACTTCCCGGCATCAATTACTCCATGGATGAGCAGTGTCGCTTCGATTTTGGAGTTGGATACAAAATCTGTACTTCAGTGAGTGTAGCTGGAGGCTGTATTCTCCCTTGACAGATCTGATAAATGTCAGTCATTACACCAAGCACCAAAAAGTCCATCTCCTAAATATTTCGTATTTAACCAATGCTCATTAAGGTCTCTGTCCAAGGTCTTTTAGATGGAAGTGCTTAAAATAATTTTTATATATTTCTATGCCAATTTTCTCTTGTAAATAAAACAAGTTTAAGAGAGACATGGATAATAATTCAGTATTAGTTTCTGGCCTTTAAATTGTAATTTTTTTAAATGTTCTCTTAACCCCACAAACCCTCCGCTCTAAACACTTTCAAGTGCTAAATGAATATGTGCTGCAAAGTCCCAATCACAGGTAGAGGGTCATGGAAAAGAGCCTCACACCTGGTTTATGGCCTGAAAATGAGAACCAGCAGATGGCAAGATGTTTGGCATTCTGTCATCAAAGGCTGTAACACTAGTAAACAAGAACACCATGCTGTGATCCTGCCTCCCAGCCCTCTGTCATGCCTTAACAATCTGTGCCAAGCTGTACACCATAGCCCAGCAAAAACTCACACCCTGAGATGTTCTCTGACCCACCAATCATGCTTTAAATAGTTGTTTCTCTGTGGCCCATTGTCAGTGTCGATAGAAACAATTAGATTGTAATGGGATTGTAAACAAAATATTTGTCAGGAACTATTTGTTGCTTCTCCCATCTGCAGTGCGATATTTTATTTAGCTCTCTGAGGAGTTTGTGGTACCAAAAAAGGTAATTTTGCAGCAAAGCTTTTCCATCTTTTACTCCATATCAAGCCGTTCTTAGATTTTGGGCAAAGTTGACTGACTGACACTGCCTGTTGATGGACACTGCTGTTTTAGTTCATACCCGCCCTGAGTGAATTGTACACAGTCCACCATTGTTTCGACGTCGGAGCAGGTGTAGACAAGAATGTCTCTTAACCTAAGCGATTGAGGTGTTTTGTTGTTGGATGTAAGAATGAACATAGCAGTCTTTATTTACTCCCGACATCTGAGTTGCTGAAGACGCAGTGGATTACTTTTGTGTTTGAAGGGAATGCGCCCAGCAATCTACCTATATGCATTTGTTTGCGCTAATCATTTTACACCAGACTGCTTTGTGAACGAGAGTCAGAACAGTAATTACTCAAGGATGGATGGATCCTTACCAACTGTTTGTGTATAAAGTTTACCAGTTTAACCCTTTTGGCGCCACGGTCGAGTTAACTCGACAAGATGCGGCACTGAATAAAACGGCCGATTTTGTCAAATAGGGTGTCATATTTCTTTCGTCCTCCCCTCCACTAGATGGTAGACATGTCATACTTCATCCCAGACTCAAAAAAACGTCATGATTCTATAGAAAATCTTCGAGTTAGAGCGCATTGAATCAGCGCGAACAAAAGCGGAGCTAGTGTGCGAGTGAGCCATTTTATCAGAGCAATATTGTCAACGTCAGCGAGTATTTGCATTAGATTTATTATTATTATTATCTAATGGCATCAATAAAGCTTACCCAATGAAGTATTGGGTCTTCTATTCGCGGACCCTGATTCTGAAGGGGAATTTCTGCCTTCAGAAGATGACGATGATTTTGAAAGTGAAAGTATAACGTAGCCCTACACCAAGCACAAACGGAGAATCCTTTGCCCAATGTCAGAGGTGGGAACAATGTTTCCCGGGGTCGGAGTGTTCATTGCGAAGTTAGCAGGCGTGTTAGTGTTGTGGGGAACGAGGCACGCGCTCGCCATGTAACTTTGTCTTCTGACCGTGTCTCTCCGCAATCGCGGCGACAGTATTGTGGTGGAGACTTTGTCTAATGCCACTGGGTATGTTAGACGAGGTCGAAGTATTCATAGGACAAGGGGCAACGTGGAGGCAGGTTGGGGAGTCGCGATGACAATGACAGTAGTCCACGCCGCGCTGCTCGTAGTCCGAGCTGTGCACACTCGGCGCGCGCGCGAGCCAGATCTGAGCTTTTGAACTAAACAGGTCTTGTCTACTTGTGTTTGTGTGTGTCATATGAATAATATATATGCGCCCCATACATGAAATCAGAGTGCCTACTGTATGTAGTAAATGGAAAATCTCTACAGCAAAAGGCCAACCGCTACATGCATTCGGTTTGTTTCTACCATTTATTAATAATGATTTACACAGTTTGTTTACTAATATTTACCTGAGCATTCAGTATTGTGCAATATAGCATACAGAAGGTGAGGGACATTTTTGGGGGAAAGAAGTGCTGCATTTTAAACATGTGACTTTTCATGAAAATTCTATAATCCAAGAAGGCCGCCACCATATGACGTCATAATATGCTAATTAGATGGGGAAATTTAATCCCTACATAAACTTTGGGTCATCCTTAATACTTCTCTAATTTACAGAAAGTATCTATCTTTTATCACTTTTAAGATATAGCCTTTTAAAATTAAGATGTCAAAATCGAACGTTTTAGGAAAAAACCTCTGGCGCCTAAAGGGTTAATAAGCACCCCCTGAAAAGGTCTGTATATACTTGTTTACTGTCAGTTGTAATAAATGGTTTTGTATAATTCGCTGTGTATGTTGATGATAATGAAAGGTAGAATGAGAGTTTATGGATAAGACTTTAATATGCACTTCTCGTCCTGTTTCATTCAGCTCATGAGCTAAAACTTTACATACCTTGGGGACATCAGAAACTTATTTTACATCTTGTAAATAGGTGCATAATATGTGCCCTTTAATAAGCATATCAGTTACGAACTTGCAAAGAGCTACGTTTGGCACATGCATGAAATACTATTACAGTTTTTTCACTTTCCTGTTGCTTCAAACCTGTAGGCTATGACTTTTGTTCTGATTGTGTTTTACGGGCAATTGCAATGAATGCTGACTGTTGCCTTGAAGCTTCAAAAAGGGTGTTTTAGTTGAAATGTTTTAGTGTGTTTTAACCCAGTTTTTGTGTAATCTATTACTTTCATTTATATGCAGTAAAATCATGATGAAACAGAAGTAGCGGCATATCCTTTTTTTATATTGTTAAGGGTTATATCATTAACATTAACATCCAACGTACATATGTTAAATGAAAAAGAAAAATATATAGGTTGAGTCAACGCTATCTCACGACCAATTCGTACGAATTTGTACGAATGATTAAAAGGTGGCTAATTCGTACGAATTCATACGACCTCACTCGTACGGATTCGTACGATTTGTCTAAACCCACGTGATGGGTAGGTTTAGGGGCGGGGTCAGGAGTAGGTCATTCGTATAAATTCATACGAATTTGGAATTCGTAAAATATGTACGATTTAGCAAAAATCCTACAAATTCGTACAAATTCGTACGAGTGAGGTCGTATGAATTGTTACGAATTAGCCACTCGTACAAATTCGTACGAATTGGTCGTGAGATCGGGCTGGTTGAGTGTGTGGTCGATTGTAAGAAAGGAGTGGAGTATTGACTAAATGTTCGATTGGAGAGTTATGATATTTCTATTTACACACACAGAGGAATTGTTCTCCTTGAGGCCAATAATTTGGATTTTTTGGAAATACACAGGGTGAATTTCCATTTCATTCCAACTTTAATAATACAAGTACTTTATAATCGATATTGGCTACTATTGGTAAAATAAAGCACTAAGCTAGTGACAGAGCAGATAACTGATATCCTTTAGTCTAGCTGCTTGCCAAGGGACTTGTTAGAGACTTTAAATGGAAGTTCATTTATGCCTTCAACATAGTGCCGTTTCTCCCTTGGGCACATCCGTCCATTTATTAACCGTATGTCTGAACCTTCCTACTCCACACGGCATTGCAAATAAGCAGAACTGTTTTGGTAAATAACAGAGCTTAGAGATGAACCTTGAATTTCAGCTGTCATCCATTAGTTTCCTCTCCCAGTCTTGTGTTACATGCTGGCATTTTAATTATTTGTTTACATTTCTGTGTGTATTTTTTCCCAAGAAAAAAAATATATATTGCAAATGGGAATTGTATTTTCAATTATTCACATTGTAATGTGTGTGCCACATTCTCCTGGTGTGTTTAATGAAAAGAAAATGTAGTGAACAGAAGTCCAGCTTCAGAAGAATCAGCCTAGAGTGGACAACGTTATCATCCCTAAAATTATATTCACTTTAGCTGTGTTCATGTTGATTTGTCATAATCAATACCCTTATAATTAGTGATAAATATCTGTTTCCTTTTTTCTTTTGAAAATAAATGTAACTTGGTTTATTGTGACCTACAGTCATACAAATCGCATTGTAATGTTTTCATCTCATGTGCTTTAAACCCACAAACAAGTGTGTAAGAAACCACAGCTGATGTGAATTAAAGGGATTGTCCAAGCAAAAATCACTATCATTTCAAACCTGTGCGATTTTATTTAGAGACATTTTGAAGAATTTTTGTATAGCAAACTGTTTTAGTTTCCATTGACTTCTATTGTGTGTATGTACATAATTCAATGGAAACCAAACCTTTTTTTATCCAACATTATTCAAAATATCATATTTTATGTTCTGCTGAAGAAAGAAACCCATACATGTTTGGGACATGAGGGTGAGTAAACTATACAGACAGAATTTGCATTTTTGGGAGGACTATACCTTTAAAATAAATAAAATACTCAGGAACTCAAAAATCCTTTTTGGTACATGTTTTTGTTTGCGCAATGACTATTTGTTCCTTCCGACTAAAATATACACTTTTTTGACTCCGATTGTGGCATTTGCAGTAAACAGAAAATGCAAGAACCAACCTCCAAAGCAGGGGTGTCTAGCAGTAACACTAGCTCCAGAGTGACACTGGCAGTCTCCAGAGGGAAAATCAATTCAGTCTCTCTCGCTGTCCCCTCCCCTCCCCCTATTTTTTTATTAGAGCTCGAGCACTTTCCTAAGAAGAAAAGGATTGTCAGGTCTTATCTCTGGTGGAATTGTAGCTTTTTAGCTTGGAAACTTTAGCTTAAAGTTAAAAAAATCTTTTGCATTTGTCTTGCCATTTAATTCTCTCTCTCTTAAAATGCCAAGCATCCAACCATGGACACTTTTCTCTCGCTTCAGTTTCGCACATTTGATCCATGCAAGCAGCTTTGGTGCAGTCATCCAGATAACCCTTACTTCTGCAAGACCAAAAAAGGGCCACCATTAGATGGGACTGAATGTGCACCTGGGAAGGTAATTTCATGTGTCCACATAATGCTGTGCCTATTTTGTCCTGTTGTTCCCAATTTGATTCTGTCTCACACCTCCCCCTTATAGTGGTGCTACAAAGGTCACTGCATGTGGAAGAATGCCAATCAAGTGAAGCAAGATGGAGCCTGGGGCGCATGGAGCAAGTATGGCTCCTGCTCTCGCTCCTGTGGGACGGGTGTCCGATTCAGAACCCGCCAGTGCAACAACCCTGTGTATGTTATCTACTGAACGCACAGTCAGGATTGCTAATGAAGCATACTGGCACACTAGTGTACTCTTCATAACTAGATTCAGTAATCATATGGATGGCTGCAGTTTCTTAAAAATGAAAAGAACTATCTAACAATAAAGCATACACAAACAGCAGGTGAACATGATTGACACTATCCAATGATAGGAAATGTCAATCACAAACTTTGCATTCTCCAGTAAGGTTAGTTTGTTATTTATCTCTTTATTATTTCAATAACTGATGTTTCAAGTCAGATCAAAAATAATGCATGAAATGATCTGATTACCTGTTTGCATCTCTGAACATTTTTTTATAAACATTTGTGCAGGATGTTTTTAATCAGATAGGGCTGCCGTCTTTGCTGTCTAAGTGTATTTTTCTGTTTGAAGTATGGGTATTATTTTGCACCAGAAAAAGTGGATGCTTCTTAATTAGCGTGCATACTTTGAGAATTAAAGAAGCAAGAGAAATATGTATTTATTTATTTTATTTTATTTTTTATGCCACCCCATTAGTGTGCTAGTTGTGTTGAGTGTTTGTTTTAAGGACCTGTTAAACAGCATTTGAGTTGAACAGATGTTCGCACTTATAGAAAATTTGCATGAATGGAATTTAAAGTGAGGGTTGTGATCGGCTGCCATTTGATCCAAACATTGCTTAGCTTTTCTGAATCTGGATCAAAATATTTTATTTGAGCCCCTTTCACACAGAGATTAGGGAAAATACACGGAGGGATCTTTTGATTTTGCTTCATTCACACTGCTAGTGATTTCTGGAATTTCTGAGTGCGTTCACACACATCCTGTAAAGATCTCGTAAAAACACGTGACGTCAGAATGTGATAACTCCTGTCAGATGTCAGTTCTGCTGATAACCCCTCTTCGTCATTTCTACATGAAGACGAGTCCATACTCTCCAATAGCGTCACTGGGTTTGCCGAGTGGCTCGTTACCCATATGCTGTAGCATAGGTTGTAGAAAGGCCCGTGGGATGGCACGTGTGTCATCACTACGCTACGACACAACCATTACGGCATAGGTCCTGGCTTTTGTTCACACAGGCTCGTTCCGAGACTGATCCCAGCAATGTTACTAGGTCCCCATCCCGTCATCGATCCCGGCATCAATCCCAGACGTGTTTGCGTTCACACAGAAGGCACTCTAGCAATTTTACGGCAATTTTACCGGATCAACACGCTGTGTGAAAGGGGCTGTGGTGAAAGAAGGGATAGATGTGTTTCTATTATCTGTTTGTGCCAGACTTTTTCATTGAAGTGATTAATATAAACTTTGTTTAGATTAACTTTGCTTACTTCGCTTACTTGTATATTTAAAGCACTTTGTTGATCTTTATTTGATTATTATCTTTTGTCTGTTAGTCCATCTAATGGAGGTCAGGACTGTCCAGGGGTGAACTATGAGTACCATCTGTGTAACATTGATGATTGTCCCAAACACTTTGAGGACTTCAGAGCACAGCAATGTCAACAACGCAACTCCCACTTTGAATACCAGAACACTAAACACCACTGGCTTCCCTACGAACACCCAGACGGTGAGTTTTTCAGATTTTAAAGCAGTGTAATTTGTGGAAATATATTTATATTATAGTGCCGGGTCCTGGGTTGATTGGCCGAGTGACATTCCAAGAGCACTGAAATAGTGCCTGACAACTTTTTCAGCAGCTTTGTTCTATATATTTTTTTTCCATAGGAAATGTCTGTGTTAAAGCTATATTAGCCATGAACTAAACCAACCAGTACAAGATGAACCACAACTTTACCCACTGTCCTTAGTGTGCGGTAGGGCTGGGCGATAAATCGATTTTATCGATTAACTCGAATGTGTAGTTTACATCGACTTGTTTGAATGAAAATCGGTTTTCTCTTTAACATCCGCTGACGTCCCGTAGTTCTCTTACGAGAGTACTCTCGTGTTGCGTAAGCTAGCTTACACTACGGGAAAATCCCTTTTCTCGAGAAAACCAAAAAATTATCCTTTAATTTTCATATATTTAAAACGCATTGCTGCACAGAGCAGACCTATGCAAGGCAGCTCGTGCGCCTATTGGCTGCTCTGCGGCACATGCTGCAACCTATCGGTGGACTGATAGTGATGTAAGCACCAATGAGGGCGCGGGCGCCCTTGCACGTCACGTCTTACCAGAATAGGTGTGGCTTATCCCTATATAGTCAAGTCGTTGTTTCAAATGCCTTGTTTTTCCAAATGCAGCTCTTGCCGAGCCCCTCTCAGTGTTGGGGACCGCCACATCTTATGCGCTTCCTGTCTGGAAAGGAACCACGCGGACCACGCGCTTTCCGTTGGCGGATGCCCGGAATGTGACTGCATGGCTGTGTCGACCCTGCGGGCTCGACTCGCCATTTTCAATGTGGATTCTGCACCTCCGCTTCTCTCATCTGGGCCGCGCCGTAAAAAGCGTTGTTCACAGAGAATGCCTGAGTTTACCACTGTGAGCGAATGCATGCTGGCACGTTCCCCGTGTGCATCTCTCTCTGATTCCCCCGCCTCGATCACGGCCGGCCAGCCTGTTGCTCCCGCCGTGCATCTGGAATCTGAATCTTCAGCACTGCACTCGATGGCTGTATTGCAAATTTTCCTGGCCAATCTTCTCCGTACAATGGACGAGGCGGGCCCAAATCCTGAAAACTTCAGGGACCTGAGGAGTGCTACTGACTTAGCTCTGTGAGCCACCAAGTCCGCCGCGCAGGCCATCAGTCGCAACATGGCGTCCCTCACCGTGACCGAGAGACACTTGTGGCTGACGCTGTCCGACATGAAGGAGTCTGACAGAGCTACATTTCTCGACGCGCCTATGTCTTCTGCCGGTCTCTTCGGGCCAGCGGTCAAGGGCTTCACCGAGCGTTTCATGGAGGTGCAAAAAACGTTGCAGGCCAAGGCGCTCCAGTTCCGCTACAGGTCGCACAAAGCAACAGCCGCCTGCACGAAACTCAGCACCACCGCCTCCTCAGCTTTGGGGGAATTTGCCCGAGGGACTGATTTATTTCAACGGATCTGAAAGATGCTTATTTTCAGATTCAAATAATATCCTGTCACAGGCCTTTCTTGCGATTCGCCTTCGAGGGTCAGAGCTATCAATACACCGTCCTGCCGTTCGGCCTGTCTTTAGCACCCCATACATCCCCTGAGACTTCAGGGGATGCGCATACTGAACTATCTGGATGACTGGCTAATATTAGCCCAGTCAGAAACGGAACTGATAGCCCACAGGGCTTTATTGCTCAGCCATTTGCGAGATTTAGGTCTCCAAGTCAACTGGACCAAGAGCTCGCTGTCTCCCAGCCAGAAAATTTCTTTTCTGGGGACAGATTTAGACTCCGTGTCCATTACAGCGCTCAGCGGCGTCCTTCAAAATCGGCTGTGTTTGTCCTCTAAAAGATTTTCAGAGGATGCTAGGTCTTATGGCCTCAGCCTCGGCAGTGCTTCGGTTGGGTCTACTGCGCATGCGCCCCCTCCAGCGCTGGCTGAAAGCACGAGTCCCGCTGCGACCATGGACTTCCGGTCGTTGTCCCCTCAGGGGTAACCCAGACCTGTGTCACAGCATTGGAGCCTTGGAAGGTGTCAGACTGGTACCAGTCAGGTATCGATCTGGAAACGACTTCGTCACGAAAAGTTATCTTGTCAGATGCCTCCAACTCAGGTTGGGGCGCCCTCTACGAGGGCAGGCCAGTCTTCGGCCGCTGGACGGCCCAGGAAAGCCATTTACACATAAACTGTCTGGAGATGATAGCGGTCGTGAACGCCTTGGGGCATTTTCTCCCTTTATTAAAGGGCCACGATGTCCTAGTCCGCACGACATGGCGGTGGTGTCCTACATAAATTGCCAGGGCGGTCTCAGATCGTGACGCCTGCATACACTGGCAGAACGCCTCCTGGTGTGGTCCCAGCACATTCTGCGCTCCCTCACGGTGGCGCATGTGTCAGGACTCCTGAATGTGGGCCTGGACAGGCTGTCCAGAGAGAATGTTCCCCCAGGGAAGTGGTATCTGCCCCCTCAAACAGTCCAGTTACTGTGGGACACTTTTGGCAGAGCGGACATCGATCTCTTTGCGTCAGCAGAGAATGCGCACTGTCCAATGTTCTTCACGAAGAGCAGGGACGCGCTGGCCCTCGACTGGCCCAGTCGCCCGCTTTATGCGTTTCCCCCGATCGCGCTATTACCACAGGTGATCAAGCGAGTCAGGGAGAGCGAGTTCTCTACGCTTCTCATAGTGGCGTTCTGGATAAACCATGTTTGGTTCTCAGAACTGATGCAGCTCACGAGCACAGCTCCGTGGCCGATTCCTTTGAGAAAGGATCTCCTCTCTCAGGCCGGGGGCTAGAGGTGCTAGAAGACTAAACCCTCCTCGGCCCCCTACGGTTCCAGCCTGGGACCTTTCCACACTTTTAGAGGCTATGAAGAGTGACCCTTTCGAGCTACTTCAGTCAGTAGACTTACGGTGACTCTCGTTCAAAACTATTTTTCTCCTGGCTCTCGCTTCAATTAAGCGAGTGGGTGACTTACACACGCTCTCTGTGAGCACGTCGTGCATGGAATTTGGGCCTAATGACTCTAAAGTTATGCTCAAACCGAGACACGGCTATGTCCCCAAAGTGCTCTCCACTCCGTTCAGAGCGCAAGTCATTTCCTTGTCAGCCCTTCCGAGAACTGACGGTGAGAACGACGTAAATCTCCTTTGATTTACGTCAGGGTCAGGGTCAGGTCAGGGCGTTAAGGATTTACGTTCAATGAACTGCTGCTTTCAGGCAGTCAGAACAGCTTTTTGTTTCGTTCCATTTCCAGATGGATAGTTGATGCTATCGCTTTGGCTTATAAGTCTAGATGTCTTCAATGCCCTTTAGGTGTTAAAGGCCTGTTATTCCCCTAGAAGCATGGCCTTGACTTACGCAACACGAGAGTACTCTCGTAAGAGAACGACACTCGGTTACTAACATAACCTCGGTTCTCTCTAGAAGAGGGAACGAGTGTTGCATAACCCCGCCGTGCTGGTGCTGTGTTCTGGTTTCACTTCAGTATGAAAAACCAAAGAACACTCTATCTGGACTCGGCTTATATAGGGATAAGCCATGCCTATTCTGAGGGGACGTGACGCGCAAGGGCGCCCGCACCCTCATTGGTGCTTACATCACTATCAGTCCACCGATAGGTTGCAGCATGTGCCGCAATAGGCACGCAAGCTGCCTTACCTAGGTCTGCTCTGTGCAGCAATGCGTTTTAAATATATGAAAATTAAAGGATAATTTTTTGGCTTCAGTATTCTCGAGAAAAGGGATTTTCCCATAGCGTAAGCTATCAAAACAAAATTAAGTTAAAACTTGTTTTGAACAATTTCTTTGTCATCTGCAGATTGATTTTAAGTAGGAAAAAAATGATTTAAATCATAAATCAGACTTTTTGTGAAAAAAATCAGAGATTTTTTTTAGTCCATATCGCCCAGCCCTAGTGGCGGGTCAAGCAGCCGTTTAGAGTGCCCTCACACATGAGGTGACAAAGTGTCGTTTTAAAAGCTTTTGTCAAACTTTCTGCTGTTGCTTCATGTTGTGTCCATTGCCATTTATCTCTTTAACCCACAAAATGAAAGGACCACATTGTTTAAATCTAAAGCTGTGAGAAATGTCACTGACAGCCATTCCAGTTTAAAAACACGTAATAGGTACTGCATGTGAGGGATTTGGCCCGTACGCCATCTATGCTTACCTTTTTTTCAGCAGTGCTTTTTGTTCAAAATATTTTTTGCGAATTTAGGGACAGGTGAGGTACGTTTTTTTTTTTTTTTAAAGACTGCAATGTTGCTGTATCACAATACGGCATATGCAATATTACACGAGCAGGAGTGCAATGTAGCTCTGTAAAGGCATGGTTGTAATTGTAAATGTGGTTGTAAATGTTCTTAATTCTGCAACAAACCCGCTCTAGAGTTTAATAAAAAACATAGCACAAGGGTTAACCCTCTGGAGACCAAAAACGCACCCGTGTGTTTTGCTTGTTTTTTTTTAGGCAATGCAAAATAAACTCAAACTGCTCTGTTAATTTTGATCTTTCATTTTCGTGTTATACATCAATCGATCCTGTTCAGTTTCTATTTTTTTCTGTATACTCAAAATAAAAATAAAGTGTTTTGCTTTTGTAAAATAAAGAAAATAAACAGGGTGTGCATTCTGCCTCTCCGCCTGAGTGAACTTTTTTTCTGGAGCACATCTCTAAACTTAAACAAAACTCAGTGACTACTATTCACCCAGCCATAAGCAATATATCTTTTAAATTATTTGAGTTTGTACTTTTAAATGTTCTGATTCAAAACTAAAATAAATGTTATCTGTTTATGTCATCTATATAAAAAGAGAGACGTGTCAGCCGTTCTAATTATCTTTCTCTCAGCTCATTATTTTCCTAATGTGACACGCCCACGGAGAGCACACACTATTCAAACGCAAATATGTGAAGCAACAAATTGAGACGTGTAAACGAATCCTTAACTTTGAAATATGTATGATCAAATGTATTGGCCTACTAAGAGATTTATGGAAAAAGACAATTTTCTTTTCAAGATGTTTCCAACTCAAACTTTGAACCAATTCTGTAGAATGGCCCATATAACCTATTTGAACATGATTTGTTTCCAGGTATGACTAAAAATATGCTTTTGACTTTCATTTAGATTTAGATTTTTATATATATATAAACTGAAAAAAGCACAAATGTCAGTGCATGTCAAAACATCCCAAGGGCCCCAAAAACACCTTGGTCCCCAGAGGGTTAAAGCTGTTGTTTAAGGCTTATCTGGTTGTTATTGGCAACATGCTGTGTATAATTCAGCAACATGCTTATTTAGTGTATCAGTAACATGCTTGTTTCTTAAATGCACAGTAGGTACATTTTGTTGCAGAGGTCTCTTATTCAAACAATAACAACATTGTAGCTTGATAATCACATGAAGAAGTGTGGAATAATAAAACCGTCATCTACACAGCCAATGGAATCAGTCCGATGGGAACAGAAATTATGTTCATGAATGAGGAAGAACACTGTTTTTCTTAGATTCTTCAGGAGTAAAATCGACAACCAACGATTACGAAGATATGCAACTTTGACAGGCGAAGCGATGATACGGACCACTTCATTGGTTAAATGTTGGATTTCTCTTGATTTAACCATTGTTGGAAACATTTGGGATAATGCAAGTACACCTCAACAACATTTATAACTTGGTTCTAGAGATTTTTGGATATTTTAATGCAACATTCTTACATATTCGTGCCTTAAAGATATCTAGGTATCAGCATCACACCTGTTGCATTAAGCCATCCAGCTGTTATTGGTGTTGCTTAAATCTGTGTGAACTGGAAGTTGCCACCGTCATTACTTCAGTATTGTGACATATTTTGAAGCGAAGAGGTTATTAGAAGAGGAAATCTCCATCTCTCAACTCTAGTTCACAGCAGGGGGAGCAGTTAAGGATGTTAAGTAGTCAACTGATGCATTAGAGAAGGAGCACCATTCCAGAGTACCACATTTTGAGTAAAGTTTATTAAAAGACAATTTGCACAGAGGTAGGTTTACCATAAGACTAGCGATTTGCGCTAAATTGGATTTCATGTTGACCTTGAGGTTTTTTAGGTAACAGCAATATACCTGTTGCCTAAGATTTCTGATGGTAATTGGTAACATGTTTGTGGCTTAACAGCTCAGACACACCAAGCCTAGATCAAGTAGTGGCAACAATCAACCATGGTTTATGTTTACATTGCCTGCTTCTAGGTCAAGTTGCACTCGAACACAGTGCAAGACTACAGCCCAGAAGCATGCACATCTGCATCTGCATGAGAGGAAAAACTATCAACACCAGCACATGGTAGTAATATTCATCACTCAAAAGAAAACTGGAGCTTGGACTGCAAATATACAAACAATAACCAAGTAGTGCTTGATTGATGTTGATTACTTAATCTTCACTTTCTTCATTCCAAACAGCATGCAATTTATGGAAATATTGCATTGGAATGCTCAGAAGAATCCTTCTGTGTATTCCCTCTTGCTTAATCACTTGCTTTTTTATTCTCGTATTCTTCGCTAAGCTGAACACTCAATAGCTCTGATGCTGATTCAGCATGCTCAATCGGCAAAAACACTTTTCGGTAATATTGGCAACATGCTTGTTGCTTATGGCTATAAGGGTATTGAAAAACACTCTTTTAAGTGTTCTGGGAAAGGGCAACATGTTTGTTGCTTAGGGCTTTCCAGTTAGTGTTGGATAAAGGGATAGATCACCCAAGAATGAAAGGTAGTAAAGACATCAGTAAAATAGTCCATGTAGCTACAGTGGTTTAACCTCAATATTATGACGCAATGAGAATACTTTTTGTGCACAAAAACAAAACAAAAATAACAACTTTATTCAACAATTTCTTCTCGTCTTTGTCAGACTCCTACGCTGTTGATGTAGTAAACAGTGCAGAACGTTTCGGTTCTATGTCAGAATGGCGCATCATTATTGAGACATTCATTGTGGTGCACACTTGAACAATGCCAGCCAATGGTGAGCTGGCGTCCTACCGTAGAAGCCGGAAGCACTGCACTGTGATTACTACGTCAACAGCGTAGGTATTGGTGATGCTTGTAGCAGAAGTGTCTTACTTCCAGTACCAGTATTGGAAAAGAATTGGCAAAAAACTGGTACAGTACAAACCTGGACCCTGGAAAAGTATTTCCCGACAGCTTTTCAGAACTAACAACTGAGTTGTATCTTGCTTTGTCTGAGCTTCTTGGGTCACTCAGTACAACTTATTTAAAAATAGCAATATAAGGATAAGAGAGTGGTCGCGTACGTTGGAGAAGCTGTCGGTCGATTGACTGTCGATTGACCTATTCAAATGCATTTTTCAGCGATTCATCCTGGGACTGTTCCAGGGGAAAATCATTGCGTTCTGTAAGGATTAGCCTTTCAACAGCGCTGCATTCCTCTGGTTCTGGTCCCAGCGGTCCCAGTTCAGCTTCCCTTAGCTGTGTGACCACCCCCTTTCCCCACCCTCTGTTCTCCCAAGAGACATCCGCACAGAGAAACCCCAATAAGTGACTAAATACTGGCCAATTCGTCGGGATTAGCTGATGTCTGAGGTGTGGACTAACCACAACCTCTACACTATGATTTTTCCCCCTAAATTGAATAGAGACAGGCATTAAGGGATATTTTACCACATTCCTGTGCAAACACCTTACTGGAAACATACGGCTGTTATCTAATGCCTCAGGTTGAATCAAGCTTTGATGAATGGAGGTTTGGTTACATTCTGAATCCACCAATGCTTGATAAGTACCCCCCTTAATACTCCCAGGTATTTGGTACAACCCAGCCTAATCGAGGGCAGCCTGCATTGTGGCCAGGGTCCCCACCTACATTACCGGACACATGTCAATAAAATGGCTCGTGTCCCGGCAACGCCAACAGGCCGGCCCAGACTTCCCCAGGAAGTGGGTCACGGTTTTGACGCGGAGAGAGCGGAGGAACGGGGCTGGCCCCTGACCAGCTGACGACTCACCACCTCATCCACTCCTCCATCGAGTTGGAGCTCTCGGTGGGAGGCTTCTGCAGGTCCTGGGAAACGGGACAGGGCGAGATATAGAGGTCGAGAGAGAGAGAGAGGGAAAAAGAAAGACAGAAGGAAGGGGTTCGCCGGCCCTGGGGGACGCCACCATCTAGTCCTCCGCCAGTTGGATGGTCGAGTCCAGCGTTGTTAGATGGTGGCACTGGACCCACTGCACCATCTTCGTTGACAGTCGGGCGATGAACTGTTCCAGTACCATCTGGTCAATGATTTGGTCCACATCGCTTCGCTCAACCACCAGCCATCTGCTGTGTCTTGGAGCTGCTGAGCCATCACAAGGGCCGGCCACTTTCACCCAGGTCCAGTGATCTGTGTGAACGCTGGCGTTGTTTATTTAGGGGTGAGGCCGACACACTGGAGGATGGCTCTTTTCAGGTCTTGGTAGACCAGGAGATTCTGGACCGGTAGCTGCTGGGCCTCCATCTGGGCGCACCGGCCAGTGTTCTTGTGCATTCAGGACGACACGGAGGCATTCCTGGACCTATTTGAGAGGACCCTACACACAGGCCTCGGCGGTCCTCTCAAATAGGTCCAGGAATGCCTCTGTGTCGTCCTGGCCCCCCATCTTCATGAGAGTCATGGGCGTGGGTTGTGCAGGTGCAGTGGTCCCTGGTTTCCCCTTGAACCAGCTCGCGGTCCTCCTGCTGAAGGCTGACGGATTTTGGATAACGGCGGCGGCACTCTTCTTTCCTTCTGGTTTCGGCACCAGTGTGATAATGTTCGTAGTAAGAAAGGAAGAAGTCAGAGTTGGCGTTACTGAGGATCATGGGTTTTTTATTGATCTTGGCACAGATTCAACATAAAGCACACTGCGCTATGCATAAACTCAATCTGAAAAAATAAACACAACCTCTCAGAGCTCTCCAGAGCATTCAGTGCACCCACTAGTCCTCATTCAATCTCTCTCCCTCCAGCCACTGTTCCTCAATGGCTTTTAAGCGGTCTCTCCGTGCCAATTACTGCAACAAGACATAGGTGTTTGTCATTTTGACTTGACCTACTTACTCACCACTAGTCTCTCAGCTCTCTCTCTCTGTGCAGACCTCGCTGAACCACACCCCCCTCGCCGCAGATAGGCAGCGAGTTCTTGCCACGAACAGAACCATACTCCAAACTGTATGGTAATTGTCAATCATCTTTGACGATAGTGGTCCTGACAGAATTGTCTACATTACCAAGTTAATACACAGCAAAATCCCCAGTGTTAAATTAACACTGCTTAGTGTTTATATGAGTCCACACTCTCAGAGTGTTAAATGAACACTGAAGCAGTGTTAAAGTTAATGAGATAATTAAGTGAATAATTGAGTGATGATTGAGCATTATTGAAGACACCTGATCTTAACAAGCAGAATCACTGAAGGAGAAAACCGTAATTGGTATGTTACCATTATGGAGATCAATGTTTGCTTTAGTTGGGCTGTTGACCCATAAGTCATTAACTTTAGAAATTGTTTGGCTGCTGTAATCCAGTTATAACAGCAGGATGAACAAATAGAAAAGGTGATCTGATGGTGATGGTTGTGTTTAACATAGTCGTTATATCACAATCATTTGACCTGAATCACTAATCTCATATAGAGTGCAATTTTTGAGTTAGATTTACCTTATTAATTATAGCAGCACTGTCCTTGGAAATCAATATATTTTTAACTTTTACAATGTAATTCAAATAATTTCTTAAAAGTTGTTCACATCCGAAAATACTTTTCTTTCTTCTAGTAAACACAGACATCAAGAATCAGCCTGTGAATCACAACAATGGTGACAATTATAAAGCATGTTGCAGTGCATTCTGGGTGTTTCCAATCAAAATTCATTCATGGCTCCCATCATGCATTGCTGCATGAATAAATAATGAGCTTATGTTCAGAGTTGATCTGTTTGTCACCATTGTTGAGATGCATACGCTAATTCTTGATGTCTGTGTGTGGCAACATAAAACACTTTTCAGAGCGTTTTTTTTTTTTTTTTTTTTTGTTATTGATTTGAACCTTTCGTTTCATTAAAAAGGCTAAAATCCATATCCATGCTACAAATCCATAAGGTAGAATTAACTCTGAAATTATGCTCTCATTGAGTGCAGTGATTCAGGCGAACCAATGATTATGTTAAAACACAACCAACACCTTCATATCACATTTTCTCTGTGTTCATCTGGCTGTTATAACTGAATTTCAGCAGCAAAACAATTTCTAAAGTTAATGACTTAAGGTTCAAGAGCCCAACTAAAGCAAACATTGATCTCCATAATGGTAACATACCAATTACGGTTTTCTCCTTCAGTGATTCTGCTTGTTAACATCAGGTGTCTTCCAAAATGCTCAATCATCACTCAATTAATCACTTAATTATCTCAATAACTTTAACACTCTTCAGTGTTCATTTAACACGCTGAGAGTGTGGACTCATATAAACACTGAGCAGTGTTAATTTAACACTGGGGATTTTGCTGTGTATTCAGACACTATATGACACTATTAATATCATTGCATTCCTTTACTATGTGCTGAAATCTGTCATCATTTACTCGCCCTTTTGTTGTTCCAAACCTGTATGAGGTGACATGATGACATGAGGGTGAATAACTAATTTAATAATTTTCTTTTTTGGATAAACTATCCCTTTGAAAAGTAAACTTCTGTGCTCTTTTTATGTTGACTTGGATGGAACCAAGTAGCCAGATTCAATGTGAAACCTAATTTGCATATGTTAAATGTTTTAGGGAGTTATTCTAATTTTATTTTATATAAGTTCAAGAGTTCAATAGGTTGTCAGATGTCAGACCTGTACTAACTTTTCACATTAGCACAATTAATTTTTTATGCACTTGAATAATTAATCGATTCAAAGATGTAGATTAAGACCTGTAAGAACACATTTATTTTCATTTTGCTTGAATATTACATTACACTATTCTTTATGCATGATTACATACCAGTTTTACTGGTTGAAGATTATTGTTTTCTCAAACTTAATTTTATTTCAATAGACCTATAGCAGAAAACAATGTATGTAATGTAATTTGTGGTGTTAAATATTTCTTCATGTTTTTCTATATTGTCAGCCAACAAAAGGTGTCACCTTTATTGCCAGTCGAAAGAAACGGGTGACGTGGCTTACATGAAGCAGCTGATGCATGATGGGACAAAGTGCTCTTACAAAGACCCGTACAGCATCTGTGTGCGTGGAGAGTGTGTGGTAAGTGATTGAATTGCATTATGCATTAACTTATTTCACGGTTGCATACTTACTTTTGCAGATATTAGAACTGGTGCTAGTGTGCTAAAACTTAATTAGTACAAATTAAAATTAATATTATTATTGTTTTTCTTAGCAAAATTTCAATTGTGTGTAACAATGTAATTAGTTTACAAAACTGCCTCAACAATCATCTACTTTAAACAGAAGTGAATTTCTTTGAAATATTTCATGTCATGAACTTCGCAAACTTTTGATAATCCAACCACTAGATTATCTTCTGAGTCACTTATAATAAACCATCCTGGTATTGATTGATTGATTACTAATACAGTTTTTCTCAGTAAACACAAATCCACAACACCTCACCCAATTTCCCAAACATCCTATTTTCAGGTCAAAATGAAGCTCTACACTCAAAACGTCTTGGGTTATGACTATAACCCTTGTTCCCTGAGAAGGGAACGAGACACTGCGTCTTCGAAGAATGACTCTTTGGGGACGCTTCCTAAGCGTGCGCCTCTGAAGTAAGAATGAAACTATTCCACTGCTGATTGGTGTTGCGTCATGACGTAACATGTGACAGCATAACCGGATGTCATAAAAGTGACGCTGGCACTCACACACATTAGCCTAGAGATGAAGCAAGATGCTCTCAGGCCTCGAGGGCGTGGCAGGACAACGCAGTGTCTTGTTCCCTTCTCAGGGAACAAGGGTTATAGTCATAACCCGAGACGTTCCCTTTCGAGGGAACTCGAACTGCGTCGTCGAAGAACGACTCTTTGGGGAACGAATGCCCACTAGGCCACGCACCTACCCTAGAGTGAAACTGACTCAGGCACTAACTAGGACGAGAGCACATGTGCGCCAGGCGTACTAGGAAGGTGCAAACTATAAAATCTGAAAAAGGTGTGCGGAGTAGCCCAACCGGCTGCCTCACAGATCTCCTGAAGGGGCGCTCCCGATAAGAGAGCCCTAGAGGACGCCATGCCTCTAGTTGAATGAGCCCTAATGGCCAAAGGTGAAGGCAAATTGCGCACCTTGTAGGCTGAGGCAATTGCCTGAACAATCCAATTACTAATAGTCTGCTTGGATGCAGGGAGCCCCTTCTTAGGTGACCCAAAACACACCAACAGTTGGTCCGACCTTCTCCCACGAAAAGGAGCTCTCAAGGTACACATTCAAAGCTCTGACTGGGCAGAGCAAATGGAGCCTCTCTTCTTCTGCTGACACATGAGGTGGAGGATGAAATGCCTGCAGGACCGTAGACCGTGCCATGTTGGAAGGCACCTTATGGCGCTTTTCCACTGCATGGTACGGTACGGTTCGGTTCGGTACGGCTCACTTGTGGTGCTTTTCCACTGCATAGTACGGTACGGTATGGTGCGCTTCGGCGCGCTTAAATGGTACCTGATCTGTTGAGGTTCCAAGCGTACCGTACCGGTACTAAAATGTGACGTGAAACACTGCAGATCACTGATTGGTCAGACAGACAGAATCGTCACTACCAGCGTCATTGGATTTGCGACACGAGACACTAAACACGCTATACAGAGTCATATAACCAGTAGACAACAGCCAACACGGTAGCACCTGTGTTTTACTTACTTGAAAAAAAGAAGAAGAGATCAACACTTTAAAAAGGAAATGGCTGAATCGTGGTCGAGGTGCAGACGTTCCTCTCGTTGGTTGCCTAGGAGCGGGTCCAGCGGATGGGGCAAAACAGAATGAAAAAGTGTTCCAAGAAGTAGCAGCTAGCTCAGCTAGCCGCACACGGCTATCGCCGGACCTACAAACAGTGTAACGATCAGTCCCACCCACTTTGAATGGGTACTAACTGCAGTGGAAAAGCAACCGAGCGCGAACCGTTCCGCGCCGAATCGAACCGAACCGAGCGTACCATGCAGTGGAAAAGCGCCATCTGGCACATACCCAGGCCTAGGATGCAAGATAGCCATAAAGGAGTAGTTTACTTTTAAAAAAACTTTTGCTGATAATTTACTCACCCCCATGTCATCCAAGATGTCCACGTCTTTCTTTCTTCAGTCGAAAAGAAATTAAGGTTTTTGATGAAAACATTCCAGGATTTTCTCCATATATAATGGACTTCAATGGGAACCAAAGGTTCAAGGTCCAAATGACAGTTTCAGTGCAGCTTCAAAGGGCTTTAAACGATATCAGACGATGAATAAGGGTCTTATCTAGCGAAACGATCGGTCATTTAAAAAATAAATAACAAAGTTTAAGTTTTATAAGCACAAATGCTCGCCTTGCTCTGTTCTGTGATGAGCGTTCGTGACTCTCCTGTTCGAACTCGTTCATCAAAATTAACAAATCTTTTTTCAAGTCATGACTCGAAGGGTCCTAGATAAGACGCTTATTCATCGTCTGGAGTCGTTTAAAGCCCTTTGAAGCTGAGCTGAAACTCTCATTTGGACCTTGAACCGTTTGGTTCCCAATGAAGTCCATTATATGGACAAATCCTGGAATGTTTTCATCAAAAAACTTAATTTCTTTTCGACTGAAGAAAGAAAGACATGGATATCTTGGATGACATGGGCGTGAGTAAATTATCAGCAAAAGTTTTTTTAAAAGTGAACTACTCCTTTAACTCCCCCAGGGGCAAACTCCAAGCAAGCTGGCGATACTGCCAGGGCTTGTAGATCTCCCACCCTTTTTAAAGCAGTAATAGCCAAAAGAAAAGCCACCTTGAACGTAAGGTCCTTAAGCGAAGCCGACTGAAGGGGTTCGAAGGGGGCCAGAGATAACCCGCCAGGTCCCAGACAGGAACCCTGGACCTGGTTGTCGGTCTCATCCTCCAAGTAGCACGGAGAAAACGAATGACAAGCTGGTGCCTCCCCAGAGGCCCATTACTAAGTGGTGCATGGAAAGCCGCAATGGCAGCCACATACACCTTAAGTGTGGAAGCGGAGAGACCCGCAGAGAAACGATTTTGAAGAAACTCCAGAACTGAAGCCACTGGGCAGTTAACTGGATCTAACTCATGTTCTCTACACCAAGTGGAAAAAACATTCCACTTGAGGCCATATAATCTCCTAGTGGATGGAGCCCTAGAGCTAAGTATGGTCTCAACCACCCCAGGTGATAGTCCAGCATCTAGGTACTGAGCCCCTCAGGGGCCAGACCCACAGGTTCCACAACTCCGGGCGAGGGTGGAATATTGTGCCCTCCGCCTGAGACAACAAATCCCTCCTCAGAGGAATCAGCCATGGCGGACCTATCAGGAGTGATATTATGTCTGAAAACCATACTCGGGCCGGCCACATTGGGGCAACCAGTAGTAGACTGATGCCCTCCTGACGGACCCTCTCCAGGACTCCTGGGAGCAAAGCGATCGGCCAGGCCTGTACCATGGCATCCAACCTGGATGCGTGAGGGAGAACCAAAGTGGGCAGTGGGATGTCTATCGAGACACAAATAGATCCACTTCCAATGGTCCAAACCTCTCCCATATCAACTTCACCACGTCTGGATGAAGTCTTCATTCCCCGGGCCTCAGCCCCTGCCTCGACAGGATGTCTGCCCCCTGATTCTGAACCCCCGCAACGTACATTGCCCTGATAGACAGTAGTTTCCCTTGGGACCATAGGATGCCTCTGTTGCCAAGCTCCAGAAGGAGGGGCTCTAGAGGCAACGCTCTCTTTTTGTTCCTGGCGGTGCAAGGAGCTCTCTGACGGCTGGGCCTGATCTCTTTGCCCCGCCCTACTCGACTTGGATTTGGAGCGGCGAGGGAGGAACTGCTGGAACGCCGCAGACTGCTTCCTCGCCTCCTGGAACCTGTCGGCGACAGTAGTAACTGCGTCACCGAACAGGCCAGAAGACGAGAGCGGCGCATCCAGGAAAAAGAATTTATCTTTTTCCTTCCTACCAGAAATTCAGCCACAGATGCCTCTCCGTGGCTACCATAGCTGCCATAGAGCGGCCTATAGCGCGGGCCGTCTCTTTAGTAGCACGGAGAGACAAATCTGTGGCTTTACGCAGTTCCGCAATATCCTGAGGGGTTGGCCCCTCCCCTCATCCAAGTCTTTCAAGAGGTCGGCCTGATATGCCTGCAAGATAGCCATTGAGTGCAGACATGAACCAGCCCGACCTGCCGCCATATAAGCCCTGCCAACCAATGCCGAGGTATCTCTGCACGGTTTGCTGGGCAGCGCCGGGGCTTGCTGCTGCTTCAGGGGAGAGGTATCCCGTGAGTGCCTCTTCCACCTTTGACATCTTCCCATATCCCATATCCCTTGCCCCTAAAACATTGCTATAATCAACCACTGAAGGATTATAAACACGGGACGAATGGGGTTTTTCCCCACGATTTCGATATCTCTTTATGTAAATCGGGGAAAAGGGTAAACCCCGGCGCTGAGGTTGTGACCTGTGCTGCAGGAAACGCTCATCTAACTCTAATCATGTGGCCAGCTGATGTTGAGTCTGGCCACAGCACGAGTCACAACCTCTATTAGCTCCTCATACGCATGACTGTGAACCGGCGAGTCTGGTTCATGATCATCCGCCTCGATACTGAGCACATCCACTTCCTCAGAAACAGAGAACTCGAGCATCGGGCCCTGATCACGGGCAGAAGAAGCAGCGACGCGGGCTTCTGCACCACAAACAGGAGCCTCATGATCTTCAGATGAAGAATGAGAAAGTGCCGCAGTAGTCTCATTCTCATCTGCAAGATCTCTCTGCGAACCCCACGATTTCAATCGCCGCGCCGCCTCAACGGACGCGGGACCGGAACCGTGGGGAGCGCGAGCCTGGCCATGTACATCAAATAAACCCAGGAGGGAGTTTATTTAGGAAGTGCTTCACAGTCACCACAAGCGGCTCCCTCAAGAGCCGCCCGGGCGTGCTGCACTCCCAAACAGTTCACACACAATTGATGCGTGTCCCCACCCGTAATGTATCTAGGGCAGGGGTGCACACATCGCTTGAACTGCTCACTCACCATAATATATATATATATATATATATATATATATATATATATATATATATATATATATATATATATATATATATATATAAATATATAAACTCTTTCAAGACAAACAACACCAAATAGAACGAACAACAACAGAGAGCGCTTGCTGAAGAGCGAAAGCTAATGTGTGTGTGGCGGCGTCACTTTTATGACAACCGGTAATGCCGTCACATGTTACGTCATGACGCAACACCAATCAGGATTGGAATAGTTTCATTCTTTCTTCAGAGGCGCACGCTTAGGGAGCGTCACCAAAGAGTCGTTCTTTGATGACGCAGTTCGAGTTCCCTCGAAAAAAACTTTGCCCTCAGTCATCACACACAAGCCCTCACAAACACACACACTACAACTTAGTCTTACACACTGGTGCAATAAATTCAAAACAACAACCCCCCCCCCCCCCCCCCATCATCTTTTCACATAATAAACACAAAAGACACAACCAATGGATACATTGTCACATTTTATTCAGTACACAGCTGAAATATTTGGCAGGGCTTCTTACATTTCATCGTCTCTGTGTCCTAGAAAAATAGAAGTACTGATTACTGTAACTGTAACACATCCTTTTGACAAAATGGAAGCTTTTAGAAAACTATCTGTATGTGAGGCAATTTGATGCCTATTTGACCACCTCCTCCTCCTCCTCCACTTCCTCCTCATCCACCACATCCTCCTCCACCACCACCACCTCCTCATCCTCCACAATGAAACAATGACAACACAGAACACATGGCAGGATCACATGAGGGCCAGGGAATCACATGCTAATACATGAAACATGACTGACATGAAACATGACCCAAAAACCAAAAACAACCTGAGACAGTAGTCTTTGACAAAAAATGTGATTTTCTCAGCGTTTTACTTAAAGGTGCTGTATGTAACTTTTTCTCTCCACTAAAGCATAAAAATATCACAATATGTTTGCATATATTGAGGAAACATGCTAAGTTCACATACTCCTTTCTCTGGAAAACACTTCTACAGCCAGTAATTTTACTTTGAAAAGGTATGTTTGCAGGCTGAAATGTTTGTTATTGTTTTGGTCTGTGATGCTGCACTTTGCCAATTTGCAAATTTTCATTATCCATTGCAATCGTTCCTGTTGCGTGTGCTCAAACTGGCAACCCGTGTGAGCACCATCCAGTCTGAGGATCAGGTGGCGGAAGAAACGACAATCTCCGATATTTTTTATTTGACTGCAGTGCCTATTTCGACCACTAGTCATTCTTACATTACTGCACCTTTAATGTTGCTTTTTTATGAAACTTACCCTCAAGTGTTGATAAAAAAGAATACTTCCAGCTTTTACTTTTTTTCTTTTTTAAATGTATTAGGATATCAATGCCAGTGTCAATGTATGTGGTATCTTGCCCTTTTATTGATTGTCTTAATCATAATTGTGCCGCAAAACACCAGCATGCAGTGTAGATGGACTTTACCTAGTCTGATATTAAAGTAGACATCTGACTCACTGTACTCACAGACATGTGAGTGAGGCCAGTTAGAAGATTATTCCACACTTCTGAATAGGTAAAATAAGTCTTCACATCATTTTTATTTTAAGACAAATCTGTCACTGTGCAATATTGTTATTTTTTTGATTTGGCTCTGTGATATGTCACTGATCAAGGAAGGTTCACAGTGCAGTGCATATAGGATGAGTGCAACTTCAGAATGAAGGTTGTTTGAAGAATGAATCTCTTCAGATGAGGTTGATCGAAGTAAATAGATTTTTGTAGATGGACAATGAATAGTGATTAGTTTTGGGAGCAAGTGATTGATAGTGTGTCAGCTAGTGTACAGAGGCTTTAGGATTTATTTGCAGATATCTAGCACCTTTTTAAAAGTTTTGTTCAACAAACGGCTGTAATGTCTCATATTTGTCAATGTCAGTTGTACTTTCAAAAGAAAAAAAACATTCCTTGTTTTTTTAAGGATTCTGCTTCTGTGGCCAAAATAGCAACATTATAAATACTTCAAAACCATCAAAAGCTCCATACCCGGTAGCCAGCATCAGTGGGGAATATAAATAGTGTGACGAATAGACGCATTTCATGAAAATGTACTAATTTATGCAATCAACATAATCGATTACTGTATGTCGTTCCAGCCCTACTTCAAACATTACGAAGCCCATGATAACTTTTGTTAACTCTACAATAAGTAAATACACTTCACTTGCAAATTTACTCTTCGATAACGATGCCATAGGGTGTTATCACACTTGAGTCCTCTTTAAAAGAACCAAACTTAGACTCCTTTAAGTGGACCAAGAGGTGAACCAAGTGAAAAAGAACCAAGTTCTCTTTACGCTCACACTGTCCATGTCCCTGAAAGAGGACTCCGATCCTTTTTTGGTCAAATTAAGTAGGAATGTAGTCTCAGACCTCTTTGTATAATGTTGCTTTTTGGATCTTGTCCAGTTCAGTGTTTGATGGCTGACCCTGTGGGCTTCAAAATAGGGATGAAACGATTACCGGTTTCACAATAAACCACGATAAAATGTCCTGATGGTTAGTATTATCGTTTAAAATTGAATTATCATTAAAACCGTGTTTGATCGTCGCAATTTTGAAAACTTTCCAGTTAATCATGACCAGCCAGCAGCAGTCTGATGCACATGCAACGTTGTTTTTTGTATGAGAAAACATGGTGGAAGACAGTGACAGTGTTTGGGAGATTTTCAGCCCTCTAAAAGGACCAAATCTGAGGTGTGGTCATATTTTGGCTTTTACAAAAGTCCTGAGGGAAACTTAATCGAGGATGGTCACCCTGACTGCAGAACATGCAAAAAGAAAGTCACTGCAAAATGAGGAAACACTTTATTGGACACAAAATTTTGTTTTGAGTTGAAATATTTTATCTCACTTGTAATTAACGCAAAGCGTCCGTTAAGAAAAGTTTGCAGCAAGTGTCTTTGAGTTAAGAGGAACTAACAAGTTCAAACAAGACTACTAGTGTGACTGACAATTGTAGCGAACCTACATAATAATAATATACATAAAATGTATTTAAGGGGGCCGGAAGGCCAATTCAGCTCAAAGGGAAATGATTCATCGGTTTGCAATGAATCATTGACCGAATCACTATGGAACCGAGCAAATGACTCGTTTAGAGTTCATTTGAACGGGCCGTAATTTAAACCTTGGCAAAAGATATAAATATCCAATCTATAGTGAAACACTATGTATTAGCAAGGTAACTAGATCGGCAGTACAAGACATTAAATGTGTAAGCACACAACACAAGACATATCTTTTCAAATATAAACAAGACTTTATTGATTATTCTAAACACATAAAACTAAGGTCTAAACACAATCACACACACACATTCATACGAGGCGCAGAGGAAGAGAGAGAAAGAGTGAGTTTTCAGAGTGAGATGCACTTTGTAAGACATAAACCTGAACGAACCACCAAGCATTAATTTAAACCTTCGTTTCTTAGAAAGGTTATTCAATTTAAATTAACAAACACCAGTTCAGCTAGAGTCTGGAAGTTACTTGCTTGTCCTTTGCGTTGCTTAGGCCAGGGAATTCCCTATTTGAGGTGCTTCGTCAGAGGGGTTTCCCGGCTGGCCGCGTGGCTGGTTGTCTTTGTCTGTATGGAAGTTGGACGGCCAGTCACGTGGTGTGTTGGCGCGGATGAATGAAAGTCTTTGAAGTTGGAAGCGGGTTTTGCAGCCGAAACGTTAAACGCAACTTTGCAGCAAACTTAACTTAGAACTTAGACTTTTACGAAAAAGAAAATAAAGGCAGAAAGGAAAGTAAGACGAGTAAGGTGGCTTGAATGAGCTGTTTTAACCCCGATCTTGATGAGTTTGTGTTTGTCTGCTGGTCTAATTTGGGTCTGGTCGATGTAGAAGCGTACGAACATGAACACTCTCTTGCTGTTTGTCGAGAGAGGCACAAACTTAATTCAACACCGAACCGAACTGCCGAACTGAACCGAACCGAAACTGAACTGCTCTCTGAACCGCACTCTGAACTGAACTGCCTTGTTCGGGTCTTTAACTTAAAGTTAGTCCAACCTCTTTTGGAGAATTCTGGCCAATTGGACAATGGCATCATCTTAGGAGGTGGACCTCGTTTCTTCTTATCATAAATCAGGCGTTATCTATGATCTGCTTGCTCTCCAACACTAGCAGAGAACAAGAGACCACAGTTTAACATTATAGATTATTATAATCATACAAAGCATTTTACACAGATTTCACTCAAGCCATCTTAAGAATTAAGAATATATGATCTCACTGATATCAAACAAGACACACTTTCATTCATCCATCTAAAGTAACAACATTTGCATGACTTGTATGCTATCTAGTATAATAGACACATACATAGCTACAATATAGGATTAGGTAGTGGAACAATGTTTGATTATAAGTTCGTCAAGAATTGTTCTGGGATGAGTTTATGCATTTTTATATGAGAAGTCTCTTGTCTCTGTGGGTTTTAAGAGGTCTCAACAATGAGGTCATTCAAAAGTCTTCACGCAGAGGGAAGTCTGTTTTACTTTTCGGTGTCATGTTCAGCAGTGGTCATGCTGAGGGAGGTCAAAGGTGGTCAGACCTTTCACCATTCTGGCAACGTTCTTCCTGTTTTAGGCTTATCTCTGAGGAGTCTTGGCCATAAAAATCTTCTCCGGAGGGGGTGCCTAGACTATCTGGCGTCAGTGTTGTGACTTAGGAATGTGGTGTTAAAATCCGTAATGTTGAATCACATTTTAATGAAGCCCATGAGAGATTAGAAAGATTAATTTGTGTTTGGTTCATGGTTCATTCTCTACATATTTCCCCCCTTCGATCAATGATGGGTTGATGAGAGAAGACATCATTGAACGCTGGAGAAACAGAAGAAGCAAACACACACAGCAAACAACAAGGCAAACACCGCCATGACTGGTCACTTTACTGGTGCAGGGCATTAGATTATCTAGGCCTAAACAGGTTCACTCTCTCAATATAGTCAATCATGTGGAAAAAGTTTAGTTCAATTTTAGGACCGTTATTCTAGTTTGTTTTAAAACGGTGATTGATCAACTTTGTGACTAACTTTGATTTGTTTGTTTTATTCTCTTCTAAATTGTTCTAGGTTTAGACCAATTTACCTTTCAAATTTTGATTCGAATGATGCAGGGAGTTCTCTAGGCTAACATTCGTTTTAAGGTGACTTGCAAACATCAGGCGTGGTGCGTCAATCCTTATATGGTAACCTTGACCCTTATGGGGTAACAGGGATTTTACCTAATAAAAGAAGAAGAAAGGGAAGAGGTAAAGCAAAACAAAGCAGTTGAGTGACTCCTGTATGGCTACTGTTGTGCAGTGTCAGGTGTCACAACGTAATGAGAGGGTTACACTTGTTGGGTGTATTGCTACATGTTTCCTATGGAAAGGATAGCTAAGTCAGTGTTGCGATTTCAGTGTCTACCTGTGGGAAGAACATGTTTGTTGGATGTTTTTCATGGTAGCTGTGTTTAACTTGTGTATGTTAGTGGTACAGTGTAGTGTAGTGCAGGTACTGCATGTATACTGTATGTATGTCAGATCTGTCTCAGTCTGTTTTGCTCCCCCCTTTTGCTTGATGGTTAAGCTTTGATGGGCTTGTTGCATCTTTGCCTTGGAAAGGGATCTTCTGTGATCTGCTGGGGGTCAGTCCAGTAAGGCAGGAAGTTCTCTGGCAGACATTGGGAGATGGTTTGGCATGGATGCGTGAAGCTGTAGTGCAAAACGTGGTCTCCTTTGTTGCATTCCTTTTGTGATGCCTTCTGGTTGTGACAGACTTTCTGACCTTCTGGGCTTACTGTCGTTGCTGTAGCACACACATCGTTCTTGAGTTTGGAGCTTGTGGTGTGATGGGTAACCAGGATGGTGTTTCTGGTACCTCGGGGTGTTTGTCAGTGGTTGACTGTGAGAGACCACTTTGTTCGGGTTGTTGTGGAACAGGTGGTCGTCGCAGGAAGGTGTACAAGGTGATCACTGGTCTTCTGTGTTCAGCTTGTCTTTGATGAGCAGTTGCCTCAGTAGTTGCTCCATGTCTTCTGAGGGGAGACTGTCGTGTTCTTGGGCACACTCAGTGTGGTGTTTGGCTGAGTGGTGCGGAGGTGGGTGTCGTTGTCGCTTACCCACATAGAATGCTTTTGGATGCACTCGTTGATTCCATTTGTTTCCTTCTGGTGGGTCCCATGACTTTTCCATGTGGTTGGAGTGGTAGAAGTCATCGGCATGGGAGTCACGTTCTCTGTGCTCCTTACGAAGGACTGTGGTGTTGTCATGCCACTGGGTGTCTTCCAGTGCAAGGCTTGTGTCTTGGCTGATGGAGTTTGACACTGTGGATGTTTTCAAACCTTTCTTTGAGGACATCTTTTGTTTGATGTAGGCCTTGTGTGTCAGGTCACGTAGCTGCTGAATCTGTCATTGTGCCTGGGCAGGCCATGATGCCAAGATGATGACTCAAACCAGGGTGCAGGTTTCTCAGGAAGAGGGTTTTGAAGTTCACATCCTCTTCAAGTTCAGGTTTGTTATGTCCACCTAAATAGGCTTGTCGAAAGCGGCGGTAATAGCTTGGGGAGTCTCTTGACGACATTGTTTGGTTTCCAAGGCGATTAACACACCGTGTTCTGACTCTGGACCTGTGAATTCTTTAATCATGTCTCACGTAGTAGCTGGTAGTTTGACATGACATTAGCAGGTTGTCGGTCTAGGAAGCTTCGTACCTCTGGACTGGATGTGGATCTGAGGAGGTAAAACCTGTCTCTGTCAGTCATATGGGGTCTCACCTCGAGGTTGAAGTCGATATCACGGAGGTAGGCCTGGATGTCGGGACCCTCTGTGGAGTTCGGGTTGAACTGAGTGATATTCTTAACCAGCTGGTTGAGATCTTTAACGGTCATCCCATGTGCAGCTTGGGCATCTGCCTGGATGAGCTCTCTTCGTTTGTTGGCAGTGAACAGTTCTGTGGTGAAGGCCGGTGACGTTTTGGGTTGTGGCCATTCACTTCTTTCACTGTATGCCAGTTCTTGGATGGAGGACTCTGTTCTGCTCAGCAGGGGTGATGCTGAGGGGGTCTCTCCCTTCTTGGCTCTGGTTTCTGTTGGAAAATGTGCTGGAGTTCATCTCTGACCGCGTAGAGCTCGTCGTTGGCGTCGTCTCGCTGTTGGATCAGGTGGTCCAGTTCAACGCTGCACCTTTGCAGGTGGTCTTCCAGAGCAGTGATTTTAGAGTTCTTACTTTCAATGTCAGCTTTGGCTTTCTCTAGCTGATGTTCAACAGCCTGGAGTTGGTTCACCAGGTGTTTCTGGACAGTCTTTGACTCTTGTTTGTCACGTTCAGTGACTGCAAGGGCATCTTGGAGCTTGTCAACTTGTGTCTTTGTTTCTTGCTCCGCTTCGTCAGACACTTTGAGTTTGTCTTGAGCTTTACCTTTGAGCTGGTCTTTGCAGTGTTGAGTGTGCATCAGCTCTCTCAGGAACTCGATGGTCTTGGAGTCATCCTGGCCTTTCACTTCCAGCTTGTCTATGCGGTTCTGGGCACGTGTCAGCTCCTCCTGTAGGTGGGTGACGTGCTGGTGGCTTAGGTTTAGCTGGGCTGTGAAGGCATTACTTAAGGAACAGGTTATCTTGGTTAGTTCCACGTGGTTTTGGTTCTGGCTTGAATCATGTGTCAGGAATCTTCTCAGAATTATGATTATTATTAAAAATAATAACAGTTCAATTGTCTTTGGTGTGAGGCAGTCTGTAATGCCTCTGAGCCAGGCGTCCACGTCTTCCCGTTGGGCAGTGGGGTTTGTCGTCCACGACATGTTGGCACGCTTGGTGAAGAGACTGACACAGATCTGTGTGTATAAGCCTATATGTGGTTGAACGGCTAAGTGTCGTTTCAGTAATTGTACATCAATAGTGAAGTGTTGTGATGACTAAGTGTTGGTCTAAGGGTACACAGTGAGGCTAGTGATGCGAAGATCTCGTCACTCAACTGGGTAAATGAAAGAGAGAGAAAAAGGTTAAAACAAATCTCAATGGAAAGAAACCCTTTTTTTTTTTTTTTCAATGGGAGAATATTTTTATAAATATTTTCTATCAATGAAAAGCTGGTTTCAACTCGTGGTGTGAGGACTTAGTCGCTCAACTGAGTAAGGGACAAAGAGAGAAAAGTTAACAACCAATTTCAATGAGGGACAAAAAAAACAAAAAGAAAATTATTAACTAGGGGAAGTATTAATTTCTCATAAATGTTTTTTATCAATGAAAATCTGTTTCCGGAAAGGTAAACAATATTATTGCTTATGTTTGCGAGGAAAAATAATACAATAATGATGTTGATACCTCTTCTCTGAGTTTGACAGGATTGACACCACACACCTTCAGTTCGACCGCTTACAGCAGGGTTTACAGCAGGGATGCTGTGAAGGCGGAGTTTGCTCGGCACTTGTCTCTGTTACTTAATCTTGGATAAGATGTCAAAGTTTAAATTGCGTTACAAATGCAGGGAGAGTATGAAGAACACAAGAGGGTTTGATTAAAAATCAAATATCTAATAATCTGTTTGTTGGGACAGATTATATTTGTCTCTTTTAGAGTCGATTGGTGGTTCTTCCAGGTTTGTTCCTACAAATGTGAAGAATAAGATGGAATAAAGCAGGACAGAACAGGAAAGACGTGATGAGGAAGAAATGAAGCAAGGAGGTTGGATCCCGCTACCTTTACGTCTACCACGAGTATAGAATTGATAGTTGAGGAACAACTAAACACACAAATAAACTTTGGTAAAGGACGATTGTCTCTGGTTTATTTGAAACTCGTATGGAGATGGTAATGTCCCCTATTGAAGCTTCCCGAAAATTAATTAATCAGAACAAATATAGTGGTTAAGTTTATAACCAACGCAAGGATAAAACGCAATGACAATAATGAGCAAGTCTGAGTCTAACACTATTTTTGTAATAGTAATAACAACTTTCAAATTTTAACTTTCAGAGTTCAAGACTTATTCACCTAAAGTGATTAGATCTCAACGAGAAATTTAGAAATTATGAAAATTATGAAATTAGAATTATTAAAAATAAATCTAGAAATCATTAAAAATGACCTGTCTAGAAAAATAGAATTTCAATTTTATTTTAACATTTCCTTGTTCTTCAAAACATATTCTAAATTTGACAATTAATAATCATAAACCAGCATTTTCTTTTTCAAGTAAAATGCAGGTAAAGTAATTAATAATTGTAAACCAATATTACCCTTTCTTTAAAATCAAATTCAAAATTGACAATTAATAATAGTTAACCAGCATTCTCTTTTTCAAGTAACATGCAGGTAAAGTAATTAATAATTGTAAACCAATATTTCCTTTTCCAGTAAAATATAGGTAAAGTAAAAGAGAGAGGTAAAAGAAAAACGAAGAAAAGAGGTCTAAAAGTCGAGGTGTTTAAATGGTTAAATCAATTTAACTTTGTTCAAACAGACACTGTAGTTAACTGCTGGGGTTAGTATTGATAACTGATGCTAAAGGCTTTAGCACAGACCTCAATGTGAACAACTGCTCAGGTTAGCTTAGCTTAGCTAGCGTTTGTTTACACCGAGGGTTGGGTCAAAGTTCACCCGGAAACGTTTGGCCAAGACTTCCGTGTCACGATCGTAACTATAGCGACCAAACGAACGCTAGTGGGCGAACCGGGAATTGCAGACAGTTGGAAAACAATTTGTTACAGTTCCATGCAATATGGGAGCATTTCAATGTCCACAGAACATGCATGTACAGTAACAATCGATCCTATTACGGGAAATGTCGGCGCATTTCACACTGTTCAAATAAGATACACCACTCGTAGCTGGTTTTACGACGTGGGGCTTCACTCAGTTTGTCAAGAGTGATATTAACTTTAAGCAAGCGACAGCTTTGCGTTATAATAGATGTAATTAGGACGACCTCGGCGGATCGTCTCTGTGCAAGTTTATCTAGGCACATAAAACAATAACTGTTGGTTCAGTTTCAATGGCAAGCTTTACTTGATAACGAATTTAAATAACCACTATTCGAATTACACTCGGACATGCGCAATGTTACACGAGAATTATTTGAACGGACACAAACAGATAAGATTAGTTAAGCCTCGCTGTTTATCACGGGGATCAGTGGGACACGCACTGAATCAGATAAATAAATATAAGGCTTATGACTAGCTTAGATGAGGAACACGCTCATCGCTCTGTGAGGAGAATATTAGTCCTTATAACGTTAGGGTTATTTTAATTACTGCAGTTTGATTTCGTTCAGTTCTCTAACTGATATAAACACACACACACAACGTTACAGCTTTTCTGAAAGACTCTGGAACACGCAGAAATCGAACAGCTCTAACGAGGTATTTCTGGAAATGAGGAACACGCTCAATTCTTACCTTATCGTAGTGTGAGGTTTCATATCTTATTTACTGCAGTTAACAAGAGAGCAAATAGGGCGGCAGACTAGACTTTTCAGCTTTCTCTGGGAGCTTCACTCACAGACAACAACAGCAGCAGCAGCATTCATTCAAACGGGGCGCGCGCTGCGCGCGTCACACACAGACTCTCAGAGGTCCGGATCTCTCATCCGCACAATATGAAAAGATAAATCTTGATAATATTCTTACAATTTAGGTTGAACTGCCCGCATTCCTCCACCAAATAAATGTAGCGAACCTACATAATAATAATATACATAAAATGTATTTAAGGGGGCCGGAAGGCCAATTCAGCTCAAAGGGAAATGATTCATCGGTTTGCAATGAATCATTGACCGAATCACTATGGAACCGAGCAAATGACTCGTTTAGAGTTCATTTGAACGGGCCGTAATTTAAACCTTGGCAAAAGATATAAATATCCAATCTATAGTGAAACACTATGTATTAGCAAGGTAACTAGATCGGCAGTACAAGACATTAAATGTGTAAGCACACAACACAAGACATATCTTTTCAAATATAAACAAGACTTTATTGATTATTCTAAACACATAAAACTAAGGTCTAAACACAATCACACACACACATTCATACGAGGCGCAGAGGAAGAGAGAGAAAGAGTGAGTTTTCAGAGTGAGATGCACTTTGTAAGACATAAACCTGAACGAACCACCAAGCATTAATTTAAACCTTCGTTTCTTAGAAAGGTTATTCAATTTAAATTAACAAACACCAGTTCAGCTAGAGTCTGGAAGTTACTTGCTTGTCCTTTGCGTTGCTTAGGCCAGGGAATTCCCTATTTGAGGTGCTTCGTCAGAGGGGTTTCCCGGCTGGCCGCGTGGCTGGTTGTCTTTGTCTGTATGGAAGTTGGACGGCCAGTCACGTGGTGTGTTGGCGCGGATGAATGAAAGTCTTTGAAGTTGGAAGCGGGTTTTGCAGCCGAAACGTTAAACGCAACTTTGCAGCAAACTTAACTTAGAACTTAGACTTTTACGAAAAAGAAAATAAAGGCAGAAAGGAAAGTAAGACGAGTAAGGTGGCTTGAATGAGCTGTTTTAACCCCGATCTTGATGAGTTTGTGTTTGTCTGCTGGTCTAATTTGGGTCTGGTCGATGTAGAAGCGTACGAACATGAACACTCTCTTGCTGTTTGTCGAGAGAGGCACAAACTTAATTCAACACCGAACCGAACTGCCGAACTGAACCGAACCGAAACTGAACTGCTCTCTGAACCGCACTCTGAACTGAACTGCCTTGTTCGGGTCTTTAACTTAAAGTTAGTCCAACCTCTTTTGGAGAATTCTGGCCAATTGGACAATGGCATCATCTTAGGAGGTGGACCTCGTTTCTTCTTATCATAAATCAGGCGTTATCTATGATCTGCTTGCTCTCCAACACTAGCAGAGAACAAGAGACCACAGTTTAACATTATAGATTATTATAATCATACAAAGCATTTTACACAGATTTCACTCAAGCCATCTTAAGAATTAAGAATATATGATCTCACTGATATCAAACAAGACACACTTTCATTCATCCATCTAAAGTAACAACATTTGCATGACTTGTATGCTATCTAGTATAATAGACACATACATAGCTACAATATAGGATTAGGTAGTGGAACAATGTTTGATTATAAGTTCGTCAAGAATTGTTCTGGGATGAGTTTATGCATTTTTATATGAGAAGTCTCTTGTCTCTGTGGGTTTTAAGAGGTCTCAACAATGAGGTCATTCAAAAGTCTTCACGCAGAGGGAAGTCTGTTTTACTTTTCGGTGTCATGTTCAGCAGTGGTCATGCTGAGGGAGGTCAAAGGTGGTCAGACCTTTCACCATTCTGGCAACGTTCTTCCTGTTTTAGGCTTATCTCTGAGGAGTCTTGGCCATAAAAATCTTCTCCGGAGGGGGTGCCTAGACTATCTGGCGTCAGTGTTGTGACTTAGGAATGTGGTGTTAAAATCCGTAATGTTGAATCACATTTTAATGAAGCCCATGAGAGATTAGAAAGATTAATTTGTGTTTGGTTCATGGTTCATTCTCTACACAATTAAGGGATAATTGTAAATTTTACACTTATTTCACCGTTTATTTTTATTTATTTTTTGCTACCGAATCACCCAGACACGATGACCATTACAACAATATTATATTAGTATTAATACTAAAGTCCTCTGAAAACACTGACAAGCATGATGGCAAGTTGCATTAGAATGAATAGAGAGAGTGTGTCCACGGCCATACAAGAGACATGGATGTGCACTGTTATAATGCGTTGCTATTGACAAGGGTCATTAAAGGAATAGCTCACTTCAAAATTAAAATTCTGTCATTTACTCACCCTTAAATTGATTCAAACCTGTATGAATTTTTTTCTTGTGCTGAGCACAAAAGAAGATATTTTGATGAATATGTGTAACCATACAGTTGATGGACACCATTAACTTCCATAGTAGAATTCAATGTGGTACATCAACTGTCTGGTTACCGACATTCTTCAAAATATCTTCCTTCATGTTCAGCAGAAGAAAATAATTCATCCAGATTTTAAACAACTTGAGGGTGAGTAAATGATGACAGACTTTTAATTTTGAAGTGAACTATCCCTTTAAAAGCAAGGAAATGCCTCAGAACAGAATCTTGCTTAAAAAGTGCATAGAGCAGCTAATTTGATTTGTTGTTTGTTGATTTTCAAATGCATAACCTGTTGAAAGGTTTTCAGTGCATTTACCAGTTATTTTGGAACATGTTCATCTCATTTGATCAAAACCGTGATAATATTGATAATCGTGATAATTGTGATAATTTTTGTCACCATAATCGTGTTATGAATTTTTTTTTAAATTATGAAATCTCTACTTCAAAATTGAATCCCTTTCACTTATATTGTATGTGCCTCACTAAACAAGATATTTGTCTGTAAAGATTATTATTATTATTTTGTAATGCAAGTCGTTTATTTTGCACAAATGTTTGTTGCAATATAAAATGAGATTTATTTCCCAGATGTTTACATGCACTTAAAACAAAACAAACTGTTTATGTGAACCTTGTGTGTTTTTTGACACTTTAAATGCAATTAGATGCTAAAGAGAATTTAGTTTTGTACACGCGCTGTGAGGGCGGACTTTCTGACATTTTTAATGAACCATACCGAAAGCGAACCGTACTCAGACCACCTCCTGAGATGGTCTCGGTTCGGTTTGCTTTTAAGGGGTCTGAGATTATTCTGAGTGTTCACATACGAGCCATAAATCATGCGAACCACGCTCAGACTTCTGAAAAGGACCAAGTGTTGTACAGAGCTATACTGTATACAGAGCTACCGTAAGAACAGGAGTTCAAACAAAATGTTCTAATGATGGCTACGTGCTTGTTTCTCTGGCGCATTACGTCTATAGTTTCATGATATTAGATGTAGATATATCCAAAGATGAAAGCTTGAAAGTTTTTCTGAAAGCACATCTTGCCTTTTTTCTTAGTGTGTCTTGCATATCCGCCCATATCTCTCTCCTTCTCCTTCAGAAAGTGGGCTGTGACAGGGAAATTGGCTCCAACAAGGTGGAGGATAAGTGTGGTGTGTGTGGGGGTGACAATTCCCACTGCCGAACTGTGAAAGGAACCTTCACCCGTGTGCCCAAGAAAGCTGGTAAGATACTTTCCTCTTTCCTTGGTCATTGACTTACGGTATTTAACTTAAATCGGGCAGTCCTTTATTCTGGACTTCAGCCCTGTCATTAAGTTTATATTTCCAGTCCTCTAGTTTGAGGACACTTTAGGAGTTCACTTGACTTGACTTGTCACAGAGGGACACAAACTGAAGGTTTTTTTTAAGTCCTTCTCTCTCTGAGTCTGCTGTAGTTCATTCAGTGAGTTTTGACAGTGTAGTATGACACAAAATACTTGTTTCACTCTGGGTTGTCTCACTTGCATGTGGCTCTCACTACCCCTACTTGTCCCCATTTTTTTTTATTTTGGTCTGTCACATTTCACAGTGTCACAGTATTCTGTATTCACATTTTTACTCTTGACATTCTTCCTCTGACACCATAGAATGAGCAAGCTGTTTTCTTTGCACATATACATAAATGACCATTCTCACATATCCATTAGACCCACTCAATGTACGTACATTCATTTTTTATCAGACAAATTAGAGGTCTTGCCTACATCTGGAGAACTTGTACTTCAACTGTAGTTAATGAACCTTAGCAAATTGAACAGCTGATGTCATAACTTTACTTTAGTCTAGCTTTAGGACTGAACAAAAGCAATGTCCTTTACTTCAGTTACAGCATATATTCATTGCCAGCCTGAATGTTATGGTTATGAAATTAAATGTCTGAATATAGTAGACATGACTAGTTTTATAAATGATTTTCGAGTTGAAAAAATCTATCACTCTACGTCTGTGATTTCATGTACTGAATCGGACAGGACTAACATGTCCGTGCTTATTATAGAGGTGGGAGTGTGTGTTTATATGTGGGCTTTACAGAAGGTCATCTGCTGTGTTTGTCCGCTGACATATATGTATTTTAATTTATTATAAAAACCCTATTTAAGTTCATGAGATTTCATGAGTTTATAGAAGTGGCTGTTTATAATAAACCCACATAAGTGAGCAGCGAAATCTAGACAAGCATCTTACTCTTAACTGACATGGATATTAAAATGTCAATGTCACTTTTATTTGTATAGCACTATTAAAACAAAACATGTTGACCAATGTGCTTTACATAATCTCAGGAAACTAGACAAAATAGTACAATAATAATAAAAAAAAAATAATAATTATCATCAAAAGGATTAATAGGCCATGGCAAACAAATGTGTCTTAAAGGGATACTCCACTGGTTTTTCATATGAAACTATGTTATTCCCTTAACTAAGACGAGTTGATACATACCTCTCTCGTCTCAGTGCGTGCACTATATCGCTCTGTATTGCCACAAAACTATGTTAGCACTTAGCTTAGCCCAGTGCATTAAATATGGGCCAAAAAGAGAAGCAACCAAACACCTCGTTTTCCCTATTTAAACACAGTTACTCGAGTAGTGTAACTCGACCTAGGTTGGTGACACAAAATAAAATGTTGTGATTTTCTAAGCGTTTAAAATTGATGACTATATTGTATGGCGGAATACCATAGCAAGTTCTTTTGAGCACTTCGACTTGGCGCAATAATATCATCACTCGTGAAAAGTCCTCTTACCGGCTCCCGCTTCCTCTCCCCCTCCCTCTCATTTCCGTCAATACAACCAACGTGACTTTTACTACCTGTGCTATTAGCAAACTGCAGATCATTTGCAATGGCGGACTTTGTAGATGATTAATCTACATGGTAAATGTAACCTTGCAGTTTTAAGATACAGAGAATCAGATATGTTGCCACTATAACGTTATACTAAGGAGTTATACGGTTTTAGGCTTATACTACATGTTTTTTTCTGAGCTCAGTCCTTATGTAAATAAAACAGTCAATTTTTATTTTTTATTTATGTTACTCAGCTAAGGTTACTGACACTTCCAGGACAACCAAATACCATGCAAAAGTACACTTACAGCGTTGGGTGATGATCATCTTTCTTGTGTAAGTGATCTGAATATTGTTGGTGTAGCCTCATCTAGGGTTGCCAACCGTTCCGTATAATACGGACTCGTTCCGTATTTGACACATAAAAGGCATTTTCCGTATTGAACTGATACAGAACGCACTTTTTTCCGTATTTTTGAAAATCAGTTCAGTGTAAATCCATGACAGACGCATACCTTTAATATATCTTCACAGACAGACTATGAACGAAGACCCGCAGCCGCTGCTATAATAGCATAGCAAATTCGGGGACTTGGCGCCCCCTTGACGGGCTCTGACGTGTAATGACGTAGAGTTGGCTCATTGGTCGCACATCAGAGCCGCCCGCGCAATTGGATGTCAGTGTCCGCAGCGCAGCCTATGAGTGAGCCAGACGCTCTGCAGCATAGATATACACAAGGCTGTGCAGCTGCAAATGCGTTTTACAGGCTTCAGTAAATCGAGTAAAATTAGACATTTGTTGGCTATGATAAAAAAACTTTTTGCACTGGAAAGAACATTCTAGAAGTCTAATTCTATTGAATAAGTTTGCACAAGGCTACAGAAAACTGATGTGTTTATTTTTCTTCAAATGCAGTAAGCTGATGAGTTTTGAATGTTATATGTTGTATTTGTTTAAGTTAAAAATAAAACGTTAACGTACATTCTCCTTATTTTCACAACCCTTTACGATACACGTTTTAACCATGATTGTACAAAAACTAGCTTCCAACAACCTGTTACTTCGTCAACTCCGCTCAAACTACTACTACTGGCGCATGTCACGTTGGTTGTATTGACGGAAATGAGAGGGAGGGGGAGAGGAAGCGGGAGCCGGTAAGAGGACTTTTCAGGAGTGATGATATTATTGCGCCAAGTCGAAGTGCTCAAAAGCACTTGTTATGGTATTCCGCCATACAATATAGTCATCAATTTTAAATGCTAAGAAAAGCGCAACGTTTTATTTTGTGTCACCAGCCTAGGTCGAGTTACACTACTCGAGTAACTGTATTTAAATACGGAAAACGAGGAAGTTTCTGGTCGCTTCTCTTCAAGGCCCTTATTTAATGCACTGGGCTAAGCTAAGTGCTAACATAGTTTTGCGGCAATACAGAGAGATATAGTGCACGCACTGAGACGAGAGAGGTATGTATCAACTCGTCTTAGTCAAAGGAATAACATAGTTTAATATGAAAAACCGGTGGAGTATCCCTTTAAGACATTACCACCAAGTGTAAACATTGATCTGTATCTTCTGACCACTGGTGATCAGATCGACAGCTGGATGTTACTACTAGGTGTAGATATGTTCTCAGTGTGTGCTGTCTGAGTTTTCATTATGTTTCATAGGTATCAGGGGATAACTATCTGTTTAAAATCAATATTCTCAAAGCTAATCAGACACATGATATGAAATGTAGTTTTTCATTAGATGGATGTGCAGTAAATCACACACACACACACAACACACACACACACACACACACACACACACACACACACACACACACACACACACAACACACACACACACACACACACACACACACACACACACACACACACACACACACGTACACGCACACAGAGCAATTCCACACTGGTATCTCAGTGAAAACAATCATGTGAATAAAAAGGGGAAGGTGAATGATATACAGCAGGAACAAATACAACATAAATTAGACCGTAAATACATGTCAAATAACAAGCCAACAACATTGACATTCAGGACCACTGGGCTGCTTGATGCAGAGGGTGCTCACCTCACCTGTAAACACAGAGAAACAATATTTACAACATTTATTTAAATTAAATGAACTCACATAGCTTCCCTCAGGACTTACATTACCACTCCCACTCGACTGTTTACTTTGCACAGAAACTGTGTATAATTTTCCCAAGACAGGCATGAGAGGATCCTTGTTTTGTTGCAAGTCTCACTCCTTTCAGATCAGCTGGTTTTCATTATTAATGCATTCACCCGATCACACTAATTGGCGATTAGCCAATTTCTATCATTGACATTACGTGACAGATAGAGCCAAGTACCATTGGCAGTGAATTCAATATGAATTGAACAACATATTAAAAAGCAGAACATTTTGTACCCAGGGAATCACGATAGATGGACAGAGGCAGAGGATGCTTTTATTTGAGCAGTCCATCACAGAAAAGCCATCAGTTTTGGGGGAGGGGTGTCATTATCATTATCATTCAGCCAACAACAGGGAATAAAGCATGGTAGTCATCTAATTGGTTTCCTTAAGCAACTATCACTTTACTTTTAATGGTGTTTTCCAGTTGTGCAGCCTAGTGGGAACTTGAGGCTCACACCAAAACTAATTTATAAATAGATTCCCCCACTGCGATAGTTTTAATTATATTGTTTTTGGCACATTGTCACTATGGCTAGTAACTGTAGTGCAGGGGTATTCAATTAAAGTACAAGAGTCCAGCCTTGAAATTTCCTTCCCAGCAAGGGTCCAAAGAGTCATAGGTTGACTTTGCATTTAGATGACCAAATAAAACCTACAGTCACACTTGTGGAACTCACTTTGATATGTTGTCTGTCCTACTATTTTCAAGATTTTATAATATGCAAATATTGTAATAAAAAGAATATTGGTATGTGGAAAATATAAATGCTATATGGAAAATAGAAATGGAATAGATTCACATCTAAAAATAGGCTTGTTTGTATGTTTCCACTTCTGGTTTTTACGGACTGCCCACATCTGCATCTCAGTAACAGAGATTTTTGTCATTGCAACTGATACAGGTACTAGCGTTCAAAAGTTTGGGGTGAATATGATTTTTATTTTTTAAAGAAATGTTTGCTTTGATTTATTAGGGATGTGATACATTAATTAAAAAAATTACAGTAAATAATGTATATTTGTCACAAAAGAGTAAACTCAGAATCATGTCTGAAGGATTATGTGTCACTGAAGACTGGAGTAATGGCTGCAGAAAATGTAGCTTTGGCTTCACATAACTAAATTACATTTTAAAATATATTAAATAACCATTATTTTAAATTGTATCAATAGTACTGTTTTTACTATATTTTTTGATCAAATAAATGCAGCCGTGATGAGCCTAAGATACTTTTTTTTTTTTTTTTACGCTTACCGACCCCAAACTTTGGAACCGTTGTGTATCTCTGCCTGCAGATGTAATAGCGTTAATGCACATCCCTGCAGTACAGTTCTCATACTAATGAAGCTGGTTCTTTACACCTGCATGAAACTGACTGTGTGAAAAGCCTGTCACAATATTGTCACAATGATTATCATATCGTGTTATTGCTTGTTCAGCCAACCTCCATGCAAGTTGATAATGATGCCTTGGCTGAAAGTAATAATTGTATAGTGGCCTGTCCATTCACTAAGCAGTTAATGAGGATATGAAACATCTCTCCAGTTATTAAAAAAGCAGTGTTTTGGGCCACTGGTGGCTTTTATTATTAGATTGTTTTTATATCATAATTAATATTCTTTCTGTTATTGTATCCTTATATTTTCATTTTCAAATGAGCTAATTTTGTACATGTAGTTGAATTAATAGCACATAAGAAAATAACCAAATGGATAATTTATTTAAATACATATTTTCCTCTATTAATCCTATTCGTTTAACTTCATGGTGGATTATGTGATTAGAGAGGAACTCAATTGCACAAAGGGCAAGGGGCAGACATATTTAAAATGGCAGGGAAGGGCTGTCAAGCCCTGCATATACATTAGCTAATTTGAATACAGTGTGCGGGACTTTGCTACGTACAGTAATTCAGAGCTATGGCTGCTCTGAATCAAAAATTACGTGATGATTGCTTAATTTAAATTAATTTTAGCCTAAATATGCAAATCATATTCTTAGGATAAGTATAAATCTTCTTTGGCAAGCACCATGTGGGTCTGGCACAATGTTTCATTGCAGTAATTTCGGAAGATGCCTAATTTTACTATTACATAGACACATACAATCGCAACAGTTCTTTTATAGCTTCATTCTGGCATTTGGCCTAAAGGTATATACAATAACGATAAAACACTCATGCTAATGCATAATGAAGCACAGTCCTTGCCCAGATGGCAGGACAAATGTGTCTAAGAAAATAAATTCATGTATGTTTATGTTGCCTTTGTTGCATCTGAAAGACGTGGCATGTGGCATTGATACGATGTTTCTGGCATGATTTCTTTCAGATGTGCCTCAGTTTTCGTTATGAATGCAGATTGTGCAATTCCATGACTTTACTTAGCATGGTGTCACAAGTGCTGCATTTACTTGTGACAATGAATTAATGTTTTATTCTATCTCTATCCAGAACTTGCATGATGTTTACAGCATGATTTTTCATAAAATATACATCAAATGGGTGATTGTACACAATTTGTGACACTTTATATCACAAATTCCTTATATTGTACATAATTATTATCATTACTAATTTTAACACAATTGTCTGCATGAACTAAATCAGCATTTTTGACTTTTCTCCATCTAACTTCATCTTGTTTTATTTGCAATTGATTACTTTTTTTAACAGGAAAAAAGTTAAGCAAGAGATCCAAAAAGAAATTCCTGTTTTGGAAAACACAACCTGCAAGTATCTTATATTGTCTAATCCTACACTTCTCTTTCCTGCTGTACTGCTGTCCCCCTGCATTGACTGTAGCTAGTAGCTTTAAAGGAATGTCCCGATGATGATATATATATTAAAATTTAGCAACTTCATCTGAATAATGCTGTCGACTACCACAGAAAATAACTTCAATGAAAACAAATCCCATGGGTTTGTTTATAAAACCCTAAGAGAAACCTGTTTTAAGTAATGCACTTACAATGGATGCCCATGGGGCAAATGTATTGAATAGTTTAGAAGCGGAAATGTGAAGGTCATACTTTTCTTGAAGCACTGAAATTATTCAGAAAATCAATCTGTTTAAATCATCCTCTTAAGGTGTACAACTTTTGTTCTACATTATCAACTTAATTCCTGAGTGACCATTTTAACTTGGGTTTGCCAGCTTTTGAAACACAAAAACGTTGGCAAGCAATTCTATGAAACCAGTGTCATGCTGACTTATGGACTGTGTCTGAATAATTTAAAAGTTTTGGTTGTGGTGTTTCCATTATAGGTACATTACTGTTCCAGTCTTTTTCCTTTGTATTTTTCATTTCATTTCAGATTAAAATGATTTTCTTTAGTGACAGACAGCATGCCACAGATAAGCTTGAGATGAATTTTCCTTAAAAGATTGGCATAAAATTGTTTTGTTGTGCTGTGCATACTCGGCTTGACTTAAAGGGATACTCTACTGGTTTTTTATATTAAACTATGTTATTCCCTTAACTAAGACGAGTTGATGCATACCTCTCTCATCTCAGTGTGTGCACTGAATCACTGTCTTGCCGCAAACCTTTGTTAGATCTTATCTCAGCCCTGTTCATTAAATACGGGCCAAGAAGAGAAACGACCAAACACCTCCACGTTTTCCCTATTTAAATACAGTTACTAGAGTAGTGTAACTCGACCTAGGACAGTGACACAAAATAAAACGTTGCGCTTTTCTAAGCATGTAAAATGGATAACTATATTGTATGGCAGAATGCCATAGCAAGTGCTTCGGAGCACTTCGACTCGTGAATATCGATATCATCTCTCGTGAAAAGTCCGCTCCCGTTGAAATGAGAGGGAGGAGGAGAGGGAGCGGGGGAAGCGGACTTTTCACGAGAGATGATATCGATATTCACGAGTCGAAGTGCTCCCAAGCACTTGCTATGGTATTCTGCCATACAATATAGTTATCCATTTTACACGCTTAGAAAAGCGCAACGTTTTATTTTGTGTCACCGTTCTTGGTCGAGTTACACTACTCTAGTAACTGTATTTAAATAGGGAAAACGTGGAGGTGTTTGGTCGCTTCTCTTCTTGGCCCGTATTTAATGAACAGGGCTGAGATAAGATCTAACAAAGTTTCGCGGCAAGACAGCGATTGAGTGCACGCACTGAGACGAGAGAGGTATGCATCAACTCGTCTTAGTTAAGGGAATAACATGGTTTAATATGAAAAACCAGTAGAGTATCCCTTTAAATGTCCATTGAAGACTACTTTTATACATTAGAGGCATAGTTCTCCCCAAAATGTTAATCATGTTCCCTCATGTCATTCCAAATGTGTATGCTTGTGTTTCTTTTTCTGTAGAACAAAAAGAAGATATTTTGAAAAATGGCTCCAGTGTTTTTTGTCTTTCTGTTTTGTAAGTCAGTAAGTTGGTAGGCCCCAACATTCTTGAAAATATCTTCTTTCATAATGATTTGGTACGACAGTGAATGATGACATTATTTTCATTTTGGGTGAAGAGCTTCTTCAAGAGCTTAATAAAAATCTACATATTTCTAATTTCAAAATAGGATATATGAAATCAAGTGCATCTAAGGTTACTAAATATGCTCTCTCTCACCCGCACTCATACATTCTGTGTAGTGTACAGCATCCCTCCCCCACCATCATAACACACCAGCCATTATTTCTGTCCAATTTTTTTTACCTCTCTTCTCTCTTCCTCAACCCTATTTTATTCCTGCTCCTTTTAGGCCTATGCACTCTAACCTCATAACCTCAACTCTATTAGGATTACCCAGCAACCCCATCTTTCCTTGCAGATTTCTTCCTGTCCACATTAATTGATGATAAATCCTCCCAACAGACACTGTCTTAAGTGACTTAATCATTCATTGCAATGAATAGACTCCTGGCCAATTTTTTACTTCACACCGGTGTCTCAGACAGGCATCATGCTGCTAGAGACTGCTTCAAAGTCTAGCTTTGGTTTAGAGGCATTTAGCATGTCAATGACAAAGAGTGTAGGACAAAATGACGTAACAAATCATTCTGATTCTGAAGGGAAAACAAGAGGAGCCTTCTTGCTGCCGAAAGGAGCTCGGAATATATATCTGAATGAAACGGAGGATTCTAGAAATGTGATGGGTGAGTGGTATCATGCTTTGCAGAGGAATGGGCATTCATAGAGAAGGCAACATTAGTGTTTTTGTGTTCTTGTGTGATATATTGCAAACTGACTCAAGGTTCTGCCATTCAGCATCCTTCTTAATTAGCCTTACATAACAATTGTTCATGGTTTTCAGTTTTGTTTCACCTGACATTGTTTTTTGAGCTTCTGAAGGATATGTCATACATTCACATGGATGAATGTATGAAATGAATGGAAGTGGAACCTTCTGTCATGTCTTGATATTTTTCCCTTCTCGTGACCCTGCTAGACTGTTCAAATCTGAAAGCTTTAGTGATGTACTACTGTAGAAATGCCTTAGTGATGAGATGCCCACCTCTGCAAAGATCAAACAGCAGGAGAACTTCTTAGCTAACTAATTGCTTCTGCTGTCTCTCCCTTTGCCTTTTTTTCACCATTGCAAAGGTTACCTAAAGATGTTTCTCATTCCTCCGGGGGCTAGACATGTGATCATACAAGAACATGAGGCTTCTCCTCAAATTCTTGGTAAGTTAAATCTGTCCTCATGTTTCCCAGGATAAACAACAAAAGGATTAAATGCATGTTCATGTATTCTGTGCGTGGTACAGGTAGCTGTGCTTAATGGATCCATGTCACTCTAATATCCATCGGACCAATGTATTCATATAAAGCAGCATGTGAATTTTCCTGGAAGTGCATTAAACAGAATTATACTCACATACAGACAATCACTGTCCACCACAATTTTTATGTAGCATGGTGGACCATAGTCCTAAAACCTGAAAGGGAATGAGCAATTTCAAGCCGTGGGTTCCTTCTGGAATTTACAGTGCATGGGTTTTTAAAATAGCAGTTTTCAAATTATGCTTATAATCATTTTTCATGTTCTGTTACACAGCATATAGAAGCTCAAACATGAATTTTAAAAGCATTTTGTTGTTTTAATGCAGAAGTTGTACTACAACTGCCCATAGTGTGCAGACAACTTTTAGCAAAAGTTTTTCAAAGCATTTGAGAATGTATGGAACTAAATTAATGTTGTAGAACAAAACATGAACCTTCTTGTAGCTTAAACAGTATAGGATGGCACCAGCAACAGCCAGGGCAAGCAATAACTACTAAAATGTGTACCTTGAATGCAATGCAAGCCAAATTCACAAGTGTAGTAGGAGTAGTTCACCCACAAATAAAAAATTCTAGATTATTTACTCCAGCCCATCGCCCATCAACAATGTAGATACAATTCTTTCTTCAGGTGAAGAGAAACTGGGCTCACCGTAGTCCATTTTTGATGGTCCAAAATCCATATTTAGGCAGCTTCAAAGTAATCCACACGATCCTAAACAACAAATAAGGGTAATGATCAGTCATTTTCTGAAAATAATAATAAAATAATATAAATGTATATACTTAAACACAAATATTCACCTTGGTCCTGCTCTGCAATGCGCTTCCATGAGTTCATAACTTCTCATGTGACGTATGCATGTTGGGAAGATCATGCTTGATATAGCCAGCAAGAACCACACCATTGTTTAAAAGAGGAATGTGCAAAGATTACGTCAAGCGCCCTTCACACTGTAAAAACAGTCCAAAACAACTATTTCTGACAATTAATCTTTTAGCTTTCATAAGATTGAGGCATCCAGGATACACACACAAAAATGAGAATTTATGCAAAAATAACATGTTAAATATTTTAAATAAGAATAAATGATCCTGGAATGTTTTCCTCAAATTATTATTTTTTTTTTTTCTTCGGCTGATGAAATAAAGTCACATATAAACCACTGCTCTAAAACCGCGTTAGAAATCCCGTGCCAACCATGGAGAATTTGCTTTCCGGCATAACCTGCTAATTGGCATTGTGACTGAACAGTTCTGTTTGCCATAAAAATATGAGCATTAAGGTATTGCATTTTTATGCTTTGTGAATAAAACTAGTTTTGAATGTCAGTGTTTTTTTTTATATAATCACTTGTTCTCTTTAAGGCCCTTTTCTTAATTAGTTATTTTTTTTGTCTCTGAACTGTAACAGTACTGGCTTCACAAGGCCTCTTTTAACTGTACACATAGTTAAAAGAGGGAAAGACAAAATTATTTATTGGCCCTTTTTATTCATTCTAATCATTTTGAGAAGCCCATGCAGACAGCAATTATCTCATTGTAATGCACATAATTGAATGAATTGAATTGAAGACGATTTTAAGAATATTCCTCTTCTTGAAACTGCTTCTTGAAAATACTATAGGACTTTAAATATTACTCCTTGGTAGTTGAACTTTTAATTAAACCTAACCTTATTTTAATTACCTAGATACAAGTAAATAGTTCAATGTCTATCTTTACTGCCCCTGTTAACCTTCCAAGAGGTCTTACAAAGGTAATGTTTCTGTTTCAATAATACTTTGCTTTAGGGGTGCTTAATAGCTAATTGATAAAAAAATTTTAGTCATATTATATATATATATATTTAGCTTAACTGATTACAATATTTAAACCTTAGCATGCTAAAATGCTAAAGCTTAGCAATATCCATCAAACAGAAGACTTGGATTTAGATTCCAGAAATATTTTGTTCACCAGTCTGTTAAATTAATAAATCAGAGTTAGCTGTCTAGGCATAGGCCTCAGGGTTCTGGAAAAAAAAGAGTTGGCTAAACTGATGCACTGCAGCCAGTTATGTATGGCATACATGTACACATATGTATTATACATACTAACCAAAAACAAAGTAAATTGAAATAAATAAAAAAAAATGATAAAAATGTATATGGTGGCTTAAATTACCCATTTCTGTCTAAGTAATGTATAATATGCGAGTTCCCATCAGTAGCATCCTTGCTTGCTCTGATTAGTTTTATGATTAACACCTTCAGCATTTATTCTGACCAATTCAGTCTATTTTTTAGTCAAAAATGAATCAAATGGCCTGGGAAAATAAACCTTTTTTATTTTAAGGCATAATTCACACACACAAAAAGACAGTGACATTTTTTTGTGAAAATCACAGGTGGAAAAGAATAATTACCTAGCTGAATGGTGAATGATTTTGTAAATAACCTTATTTCAATTTATTATTCACACAAATCTCTGCGATGGCTTGTAGCACACTAGTTTATGAACTACTGTATGAAGCTTTTATTTTATTGTTTTATTTATTTATTTATTTATTTTTCCCTGAGCTTACAGCTCCTGGTTACCTTTTATTTTTGTTGTATAGAGAAGCAAAACCTTTTTTAATTCCACAGAAGAAATGTTCATGCTTGGGGGAATTATCCTTTTCAAAGTTAACATTTTGTGGATATTCAGCCATTTTTTTCCTCTGGCAAAAATAAACACAATTTTATCACACTAAACATGTAGGAAATCAAAATGTTTTTCACAAGTGACATTTGATGACTGGTAGCAATGGTGATTTTCCTGACATCAAAACGTCTGTTTTGATGGCTGATGCAATAGCTTACAGATCTTTCAGTTTAAATTCAGATCCTTCTGTTAACCTCTTATGAACTTATGAAGAATTGTAATTAATCTCTGAATGCAGCTATCAAGAACCAAGCAACAGGACATTATATTCTCAATGGCAAAGGAGAAGATGCGAGATCGCGGCGCTTCATTGAAATAGGAGTGGAGTGGGACTACCTCATCGAGGATGATGTCGAGACTCTCTACACTGATGGTCCACTACATGATGCAATTGTTGTTCTGGTAAATAAACTTTCCATAATCTAATTTGAAGCTTAATGTCATATGATTCTTAACAGTTAATATTTATCAAATCTCAAAATGAATATCCATTTTAGTACTGTAAATTATAGTGTTGTGATGCCTTAAATTTACTTGTAGCATTAAAATTATTGATTTTAGTTTCTGTATAAAAAAAAAAAAAAAGGGACAGTATAAATGTAATACATTTAAAGGAGTGGTATAATGCCCTTTTCACAAGATGTAAAATAAGTCTTTGACGTCCCCAGAGTGTGTATGTGAAGTTTTACCTCAAAATACCCCACAGATATTTTTATATAGCATGTTAAAGTTGTCACTTTTTGAGGGTGAGCAAAAACGCACCATTTTTGTGTCTGTCCCTTTAAATGCAAATGAGCTGCTGCTCCCTTTCAAGAAAAGGGCGGAGCTACAACAGCTTGTGTCCTTTTACCTCACACACACATGCACTGAACTTTTCAAAAACTTTTAGGCTTTTTTGTTCAAACAGAAGTCAAAAAGATGGAGAGACTCAAGAAGTGACACCATGTAACATTTCTGAATGGTTAGGTGGTGAATTTATGTATCTTGTGTATATTTATCTTCTAGTCATTGATTAGAATATTCTGTCTTGATAATCTATAAATCGTTTTCCGGGGGCGGGGTTTATGTAAATGTTAGGGTTCATGATGTCACTGTAGGATGAATGTCGTGTAGTCCCTACCAGTCGTTTGTTGTAGTCCTTAATGCACATATTGCTAACTTGTTTCACTTGTGGAAGCTACTTTTTTGCTTGTGGTTGATTATGGTGATATATTGTATATGCATGCTGCTACCTCTATTTTACATAACCTTGATTCAGTGTACCATGCATCTCTGCGTTTTATTACAAATGTTAAGTCTCTTACTTATCATTGTGCTCTTTATGATTTAGTGGGTTGGGCATCATTTACTACACATAGAAAATGACATTTGTATATCTTTATCTTTAAAGTTATACATGGTAAACTTCCATCCTACCTCTTTAACATTCTTTCTTTTAGGTTGGTGAGTTACCAGTTGTGTAAAAAGCTGTTTGCTTTTTAATGTACCCCGGGTTCTGGCATAAATGTATTTTTCCAATTATGCACATTGAACAAGGAATAAATTGCAAAAAATATTTAAATATTGATGCACTTGTATCTACTCTCATGGCTGGGCTGTTTTTACCCAACTGGTTGGGTTAAATGTTTGCCCCTACTGTACATGCTGGGTTGTTTTATTCAACTCAACTGTTGATTAGCATTACTATATTGATGGCTTAAAATGAACCTAAAATACGTTAAAAGTTAAAATCACATCCCAGAATCACTAGTTACAACAAAGGTAACAGTAATAATTAAAAAGTGAATATTAATTAATAAGCAAGCAAGAAGTTAAAACAACCTGCACATGTGTGTGTGAGTGAAAAAAGTGCAAAAAAGAATGACAACTCAAAAATTATACAGCTTATATAGTTAAACAAATTTGCTTTTTAAAAGTTAAATACAATACAATACAATACAATTTTATTTGTATAGCACATTTAAAACAACTAGCGTTGACCAAAGTGCTTAACAAAGCAGTAAAATTAAAGGTAGACAAAAACATGCACATAACACAACAGATACACATCAAGGAAGAAAGACAGACACATCAAGGTACGTTAAAAGCAAGAGAAAAAAGGTGCGTTTTCAGAGAAGCTTTAAAAGATGTCAGAGTTTGGGCAGATCTGATATTTGTGGGTAGGCTATTCCATAATTTCGGACCATAAACTGCGAAAGCACGATCGCCCCTGTTTTTTAATCTGGTCCTGGGGACAGAAAGTAAGTTTGATTCCCCCGATCTTAGTGATCTTGACTTCATTTTTGGGTGAAGCAGTTCAGATAGATACTGGGGAGCTATATTTTGTAAAGATTTAAAAACAAAAAGCAAAACTTTTTTATAAAAAATATTTAATAACTTACGTGAGAAAACAAATTTTACCATATTTCAACAAACAGACTTAAAGCACTATGGCCAAAACTCGCTGCAGCCAGTTTTCAAAATTCTCTCTCCTTTCTGCTTCGATTAGTTCTCTTTCGAAAGGGAACTCGCACTCTGTCGATATGACGCTATTGGGGAACGCCTCAGCATGACTGATGACTGGAGTACTGTATAATCACGGCAATCGTATTGGTCGGCGTCATACGTCAGGGACAGTCATCTGTACCCCGCGGTTCAGGTCCTGCTTGCGCTGAGGCGGAGAGGAGACTGAGATTGTGGGGATCTCAGATGGAGCTCGCCGACGAGTTTGACAGAGGAGTTAATCTCTCACTCTATCCAGCGGCTGACAAGGGTGAGCTACTGGGCGAGGATGCAGCTGTCTGATGCATCCTCTGGTCCAGCTGCCAGTGCTCTGCTGGCTTCGAGCCAGGATGAGCAGGATGAGTCTGACGCAGGTGAAGATGCTGAAATGCCTGAACCCGCGTATTCTGAGCTGGTGAAGGTTATGGAACGTGCCACCACCAGGCTTGAGTTGCCATGGCAGCACGCCAGAGGGAAAGTTGCTCATAGAAGACTTGATGAGCCCTTTCTCGCTGGCAATAATCCACCAGCTCCCGCGAGCCTTCCATTCCTTCCCGACCTCCACGCTGAGGTTGAGAAGGCATGGAAGAACCCACACTCCTCTCGCATTCACCGTTTCCAACATTACAATTATGCAAATGTGGAGGGAATGCAAGAGCATGGGTACTTGTCGATGCCCCCCTTTTGCTCGCTGGAGTCCCCTAAGAAATACATATACACATATTTGCACTTTTTTGAGTCGTTGCCCCTCTAAGAACCGGGCCTCCTGTACAGTAAGTGCCTCAGCAGAAAATTGCATCATCGTCCACCGTAAAGGGGCTATGTGTAGTTTTTAGCGGCCTCTATCGGTGAGGTTTCAGATTGCAACCAATTTTTATAAGAGCACTCGTGCGCGTGCTTGAACTCAAGAGCGAGCACTCATGGTACCGGCCACACTGAGACTTTCAACACACCGGAGAAAGCATCACAATAGGGATGAAAGCCAACTCCGGGTCTGTTTTTATAACTAAATATATACCTATACCTAAAACAAAGCGGAGGTTTCTCCATAATTCAAACGCTTTGCCGATGTTGATCCGTGTTTTCGTCCGAAGTTGATCCGATTCACGTTTGGCCTGACGAGCTTCAGCAGATAAAACTTTTTTTTGTTTTTTATATTTATGTGGAGTTTGTGTTGGAGTCTGTGTTGTGCTGGAGGCAGGTCGTTTTTTGGTGTGATTAGACTCCATGTAGTTAGCTGCAGTGCCGTCGCATAGACTGTATATAAAAAGGAGAGAGGCTCGGGAGTGCGCATGCACCTCACATCCGATGGATTTTGGTGAAAAAAAAACTTTGGGAGAAACCAGGCTCAGTCGGGGGTCAGTTCTCCTCTGGCCTACAAACGAACAGTGTATGATTATGATTCAGGCAGCATTACAGGTCAGAAGTCAGATTGGATCAGAACATTTATCCAGTTCCCTCTGGTTGAAAGTCGGAGTCATCACGCAGATATTGAGATGAGTTTGTTGAGGATCAGCGTTGATGGCTGTCGTGTCGAAGAGCCCTTCACAGGGCTGATGAGGCTGGCATTTTAGGGATGTGTTGTGGATGGGTCAAGGTGCAGGTCCACCATCTGATCTGGATACGTCCCGGATCCGGCTGACTAAACCTTGGAATAAACAGAAAGACTAACATTAGCGTAGATGCCATTCTTCTTATGATGTAACGAGTACATCAGGTGTTATAGGAAGTGTCCCCGGTTCCGGCTGACCTGATCTATTCAGCCTAATAATCATTTAACTGATTTGAATAATAAAAGAAGAAATATAGAGCTGAGTATCATCAGCATAATAGTGAAAACTAATTCCATGCTTCCTAATGATATCTCCCAAGGTGAACAGCAACAGTCCTAGTACTGAGCCTTGTGGTACTCCGTACTGAACTTTTGATCGATATGACATCTCTTCATTTACTGCTATAAACTGATAATGGTCAGATAAGTATGATTTGAACCATGCTAGTGCAATTCCACTAATGCCTAAATCATTTTCGAGTCTATTCAAAAGAATTTTGTGGTTGATCAAATGCAGCACTAAGATCCATTTACACTAAAACAGAGATACAACCACAATCGTATGATAAGAGCAAATCATTTGTAACTCTAATGAGAGCAGTCTTAGTACTATGATATGGTCTAAATCCAGACTGGAAATCCTTGCAGATACCATTTATTTCTTAAAAGAAACATAGTTGTGAGGATACTGCCTTTTCTATTAATTTTGACAGAAAAGGTATATTCGAGATCGGTCTGTAATTGACTAATTCTCTATGATCAAGTCACACTTTTTTAATAAGAGGTTTAATAAAAGCCAGCTTAAAAGTTTCCGGTACATATCCTAGTGACAATGATGAATAAATGATATTAAGAAGAGGATCTATGACCTTTGGAATAATCTCTTTCAATAGCTGAGTTGGTATAGGGTCTAACATACATTTTGTTGATTTAGATGATTTAACAAGTTTAGACAATTCTTCATCTCCTATAGCAATGAGTGAATCAATTTTTTTCTCAGGGAGACTACAATGCACTGTCTGATGTGATAGAAGACGGTTGCATAATTGACCCTTCGCTAAGCCCCGCCCTCCTTAGTTACTGTTGCTACGCCTGTCAAGCTTTCGCGGCTGCCACGTCTATTACAGTGTGAATGCACCGGTGTCAGACATTCCCAAGGAGATAATTAGTCATTTTTGGTGAACAGGTGAAATATCTGAGAGAGCAAGACAAAAGAGACTGCAGTATGCATTCGAGGGATATATCCACGACATAATATGCAACCGATTAGAGAATAATTTCATAAAAATTGAAGCTAAAGCCTATAACGTTAGGTCCCAGCCGCCTCCTTAGCAGACCATTCAAATGGGAAACACACAAATGGAGGAACAGCTATATTCATGCACAGCAGAGTAAGTGAAATGTGAAAATAATCTAATAATTATAAATCAAAGAGCTTATCCATCAATGTAAAACACTAACACCGGAGCTGCGATCGGATTGGGGGTAAAGTTACTCAGGGGTCGTCCTAAAGTTACTTAGGCCGTCGATTAACAAAACGCTATATTTTAAGCGTATATTTTAAAGTATGTCAGTAAGCCTCCTTCTTTAATCGTCTTATTTTACGTTCAGATATATGCATTATGAACAAAGAACCGCCAATATTTCCAAGCAATAGTTTTTTTTGTCTTTTAATCCTGTCGACATTAAGTTGTGAATGGGTCTCCCATACTGCTTGATCCACGACCGGCATTTCTCCCCTTGGCTTTTAGGTTTCGGGAAGGGAAAAAATTCCACCCCACCGTCCAAACTTTTAGGATACAGGGTATTAGAAATGCACAATCCATACGCACAACGCGTCGGCATTTTTCCCTCGCTCGAAAGCTTGACAGACCTCCCGCACCTAGTTTCGGTTGCTAAGCCATGATAGGCCAGAAGCGGTTTTCGGGCGTGGCTTAGCGAAGGGTCAATTATTTTTCGTTAATTTAGCCACTGTTTCGAATAAATACTTAGGGTAGTGTTTGATTTCTTCTAAAAGTGTTGAAAAATAAGCAGATCTAGCAGTTTTATGGCCTTTCTATTGTGCTCTCTCTCCACGAAATGTGAAAAAAAATTAATTTTGTTTTCTTCCAGCTATTCCATTTTTTTGGCTGCTCTTTTTAGGGCCCGAGTGTGCTTGTTGTACTACGGTCTTGGACTATTTCCTTTAATCTTCTTTAAGCGCAATAGAGCAACTGTGTCTAAAGTGCTGGAAAAGAGAGATCATCAATCTCATCAATCGTTTCTGTTGCAACATCGAGTTCTTCTAAGCTATCTGGGATGCTGACGAGGTGAAACTGATCTGGAAGATTATTTATAAAGCAATCTTTAGTGGCAGAAGTGATAGTTCTGCCATATTTATAACACAGAGTCGGCTTTGCAACCTTGGCTAAATTAAGTATACATGAGATTAAATAATGATCTCAGATGTCATCGCTCTGCTGCAGAATTTCAACGGCATCAACATTGATTCCATGTGACAATATTAGATCTAAAGTATGATTACGACAATGAGTAGGTCCTGACACATGTTGTCTAACTCCAGTAGAGTTTAGAATGTCTGTAAATGCTAATCCCAATGCGTCTTTTTCATTATCTACATGGATATTAAAATCACCAACAATTAGGACTTTATCTGCAGCCAATACTAACTATAGAAAATCAGCAAATTCTTTGGTAAAATCTGTATGGTGCCCTCGTGAACTGTATACAGTAACCAACACAAATGTCAGATGGGATTTATCACTTATGCTAGATAACGTTACAGAAAGCACCATCACTGTAACAAGGTTAGATGTTACGGGAAGAAGGAGGCGGGAACCGGGGAACAATCAAAGAATTTAATAACAAAATAAAACAAATACAAAAACGATAGTAAAGACGGCAGTCGCTGACGGTCGACTGCCGCCACACATAATAAAATAAAACATCAAATAAGATCCAGGCCTGGTCTCTCTCGATCTCCACTGTCGTTGCTCCTCCTTTTATGCTTCCGCTCCTCCGTGAGAGACACGAGACCGGTGCGTCGCGCAGGTGTCGCTCATTAGTAATCACGCCACCGGCCTCGCACCATTCTCTCACAGCCCTCGGCCTCGTCCTGCTCGCCACAATCACTTGAAAATAATTATATTTGAAACTAGACTTCTGAGTAATACTGAAGATATTGCTATAAATTACAGCAATTACCCCCCCCCCCCCCCCCCCCCTTTTCCTTTTAAACGAGCCTTGTGTTTATAGCAGTAATCTTGCGGGGTGGACTCTTTCAAAGTAATGTAATTGTCTGGTTTTACCCAAGTTTCTGTCAAACACGGCACATCTAGGTTATGGTCTGTAATCATATCATTAACAATAAGTTATTTTGGAGAAAGGGATAGAATATTCAGCAATCCAAGCTTTATCATTTGTTCATCTGCATTACATTTATTTTTTATTTGTTGAACATCAATCAAATTTTTAACCTTAAATAGGTTTGGGAGTTTTCTGTATTTCCTAGTTCGGGGAACAGACACAGTCTCTTTGTCATGATATCTAGGTGAAAGAGTCTCTATGTGATGGGATTTATCTGACCTCAGTGGACAGCTAGCAGATGATCGGTTAGGCCAGTCTGTCTGCTTCCTGACCTGAGCCCCAGATTGTCATGTTTGAGCTCTATGTGAGCTCTATGAGTCTTCTGTTGAATACTATGTGCCATATTACTAGAGAGAAGAGCAGCACCATCCCAGGAGGGATGAACACCATCTCTTTTCAACAGGTAAGGTCTGCCCCACAAACTTTTCCAATTGTCTATGAACCCTATATTATTTTGTGGACACCACTTAAACAGCCATTGAGTGAGGAGAATCTACTAAGTATCTCATCACTCCTGCAAACAGGAAGGGGGCCAGAGCAAAGCACAGTGCCTTTCATTGTACTTGCAAGTTCACACACCTCTTTAATGTTAATTTTAATGATCTCTGACTGGCGAAGTCGAACATCATTAGTGCCGACGTGAATAATAATCTTCGAAGAATTTACGATTGACATTATCCAGCACTTTTGAATTTGCTTTGATGTCAGGCGCTCTGGCTCTCTGCAAACGTGACTAAGGTGGCTGGTGTCTCTATTTTCACGTTCTGTGTAATAGAATCGGCAATAACTAGGGCACCTTCAACAGAATTCTCAGTGGGTGCTTCACTGAGTGGAGAGAACCTGTTTAATGTTGTTATCTGAACGGAAGAGCAGTGTTTTGTCCCACGACTATCTAAAGCCCTTGCATTCTTACTATCCTTGATTAAAGTTTGGATGCGTGTCTCTAGTTCTGAAATCTTCTCCGTCAGCCTGACTATCTCCCTGCATTTATCATATGTAAAGCCCTCGGCGCTGACAGAGAAGACTATACTATACATGTGACATGAAGTGCAAGTGACAATAATAGGAGAAAACATGACTCACTGTGTTTGTTGACTGATCCTACTCACCACAGATGTTTGATGGACTCGAAAAAGGTGCAAGCAAATTAACAGACTAGTTTTGTGAGCGATAGTGATTTAGATTAAAGCTAGCAAAGTCAGATCAACGTGACAGACAAAATTAGATAATATCAGATATCGATATGAATACGATATATTTAGCGATATATTTGCCAACATATCAGAATGGCAAAGACATCTAACAATGCCTGATACATCGGTTAGAGAGCTAACAGAAATGTTGCCAATTGTTCTCTACACATATCCAAGCAACATGCAGATTATTATCCACACTGGGTCTTTTGACATTCTACAAAGGATAACTGGATCTGAGATCCTAAAAAAAGAATTTCTCTATGCTATTGAAGGAAAACAATAATCTCCAACAAGAAGTTTTTATCTCAGGCCCCATTCCAACTATGGGAAAAGCAATCAAATCTTTTAGCAGACTCCTCAGGCTGAATACATGGCTGACATTGGCTTGCCTCAACCATGGGATAAGGTTCATTGACAATTTTAATATTTTTTGGAACTGTAGAGACCGTTTTAGATCGAATGGGGTACATCCAAATATCATGGGGTGCCGTTTGCTTGGTGCTAATATACGTCACGATGTTGAGATGCCTTTCTCAAATAAGACAAGTAAGAAGGACAGTGTTCATAGGCAGAGTATCCATTCACTCATCCCAGCTTCTCCAATTACAAACAATCAATGCTTTCAGAAGTTGTCTTTGGCCAAAAAATGGGGCACAACAACTCCCAACTCTCTCACTACTAGGGATGGGAATTGATAAGAATTTAACGATTACGATTCCATTGTCGATATTGCTTATCTATCCAATTCCTTATTGATTCTCATTGGGTGAGGGGGACAAGTAAAAATTTGTTTGTTTGTATTAACTCGATTTAATATCTGATCAGAAGACACAGCACAGAGTATTAGGGGTGTGAACCTACACTGGTTTGGTTCGATTACGATTATCATGTCATTGATTCAGTTCAATTCGATATCTCGATGCATTACGATGCACTGCATCCTCAATTTTCAATTTTACATCAAAAGTGATGTGTGCGTGCTTGCACGTGTGTACATGTTCACCTGTTCGGGAAGTCGCAGTGACAGAAACAGTGACATTCCAGTTTAAATTTTATGGGAGTAAAGTCTGTTTATGCCATTAAGAAAATGAAATTCTGTCAAATCAATTTTGTTTTAAAGAAATGTTCATTTAAAAGCAGCACTCATTCATCAGTGTATATGTTACCCTAGAGACGCGCGCATCAACCGTCGCCGAGTCCGCAGTTGAAGTTGATGATCATCCATTTATAATCACGCACAACACAGAATACTTGTAATTTGACCATCGGGTGTGGATACTTAAATCAGAGGAAATTATTGGGTCGGTGGATGATTTGTTTTTGGCTGCGGATCCGGGTGATATTGGAGCTCATGCTTACTCTAAAGCAGTCAGACTCTGCAGGCGTTAACAGCTCGGGGTGAAAACGGCTAACGTGGTTTATCAAGTTAGTGGTATTACCTCCTGCATATTCTATTTGACCATGACATGAGCGCACACAGCGCGTGTCTTCTCCAGGTCGTGCTTACCAGGTTGTTCATAAAAGTAGTTGGAGCATTTTTAATTACTCACACTCGCGTCAAATGAATTGCATGCTGTGTGCCCAAATGTTTCTGCATATTGGAGGTAGTTCCCCCCTTTGACGAAATGGAAATTTTACAAGTGTTGCAACTTAAGCAGTTGTTAAGCAGGCATGCTAATGGTTCCAAGGAATTGGTTCACTGGGCACCGGTTCTGAAGAACCGGTTCTCGATTCCCATCCCTACTCACTACCATTTCTACCTCATTCACATCTCCCGCAATTATTACATACACCCTCCTCTCCATCATTAAATTCATCTATTAGGGAGCTAGTTTTAACCAAAGAGATCAGAGTTTGATCTTCTCTTTGTCCCACCCCACCTCGCTATTCAAAACGAGTGCTTAGACAACTGCCACATCGTCAAGCATCTTGTCCATTAACTACACAGAACACAAAAAGCACTAAGTGACGTGTTCCAGGTCCTTGTCATTGTGAAAATAACTATGCTGACTGTGTTGAGTATAAGTTAGGACCCGGAATAGGATCTCTATTCCTGTGATGATTGGAAATAGAAGGAATCGTGATGACTTTATAACTAAAAAAAATAAACCTGTCTAATCTGTTAACTGTACTACGTCAACCTACTAGTTTAGGTTATATAATATCCTATTATATCTATTAAATTGGCCTTATTCAACATCAGATCCCTTGCCAACAAACCATTCTTGGTAAATGATAATATATCTTCCTATAACTTAGATTCCATGTTTCTCACTGAAACATGGCTTACAGAAGACTGTAGTGCTACTATGCTTAATGTGACAGCTCCTGAACAATTTGCGTATATGACTACAGGTCAAAATGGTAGGAAAGGAGGAGGGGTGGCTTCCTTGTTTAAAGATACATATCAGTGTAAAGAAAATAAATTAGGTCATTTTACTACGTTTGAATATCTTTGTTTTATATTGAAGGATACTCCCAAAATTCTTTTTTTAACAATTTATAGACCACCACAATACTTTTGCTGAATTACTCTCTATTATATCGGTTGATTTTAAGTTGTTTATTATTACAGGGGATTTTAATATTCATTAAGATAATAGTACAGACAATAATGTCAAGTAACTTTTTGCACTTTTAGACACTTTTGATCTCACTCAACATGTGAACGTGTACACACATACTCATGGTCACATTTTGGATCTGGTTATTTCGAAAGGTCTTGATATTTTATCTGTCATGGTTAAGGATTTAGCCCTGTCTGATCATTTTTGTGTCTTTTTTTAATTGTTTACTACCTTGAATTTGCCTGTAAACTCTGTTTCTATTAAGAAAAGGTACATCACAACGTTTAAGCCCATTAATAACATTAACATCTCTATGCAAAATACACTTATTTCATGTTACTTTGGGGTGAAATATGACCTTTCTTGACACCTGTCGTGAGATTCTGTTTTAAATGTTCATGTATTGAGAGTAGGCTACTATTGCTCAGTTTACAGAAGCTATAGCCAGATCCTCAACATTAAGTGCTGAGTCAGTTGATGCCCTTCTGGATAATTTTAATGCTAAAATATTGAATGTCATCGATCGTATTGCACCGGTAAAAGTAAAGAGAAATATGAGCAAACAGAAATCACCATGGAGAACCACCATGGTGGTAAATCCCCTTAAAAGAGAATGTAGGAAAGCAGAATGCAAGTGGCGGAAAACTAAACTACAAATCCACTACGACATTCATAAACAAAGCCTTGTCAATTATAATATTGAGTTATGCAGGGCCAGACAACAACATATATCGCAAATTATCAATAATAGTATTAATAATAGCCGCATTTTATTTATCATGGTTGACAAGCTTACAAATCCAATACAGTAAATAGCATCAGAATTTACATCCACTATGAAATGTAATGAATTTACGTGTTTTTTGTGTGTGAAAAAAAATTATAAATATTAGACGGATTATCAGTACTACAGTTTAACACTGACTCTCTACCGTCATTACATCCACCAAGACATAAATTGGTTACTATGTCACATTTTAATGTAATCGATCAAAAATTGAAGAAATAGTTAGACATCTTAAATCTTCCACGTGCTGTCTAGACATACTGCCCTCAGTCTTTTTTAAATCAATTTTTAGCTCTATAGTAACAGATCTACAGCAAATAGTCAATAGTTCTTTGCAATCAGGCATTTTTCCAACGTCCTTGAAAACCGCTGCCATTAAGCCTATATTAAAAAAGAGAACAATGGATGCTTCTATTAATGAACAACTATAGATTTTAAATCTCTCTTTTATAGCCAAGATTATTGAGAAGGCTGTTTATTCAACTAAATGAGTTTGTGACTTCAAGTGGTCTTTTAGATCAATTTCAGTAAGGTTTAAAAATAGTACTGAAACTGCCCTAATTAAAGTTTTAAGTGATATACGGCTGAATGCTGATTCTGATAAAATAACAGTTTTGGTTCTATTAGATCTCAGTGCAGCATTTGACACTGTAGATCATAGAATTCTTGTAGATAGGCTGGAAAACTGGGTAAGAGTCTCCGGGATAGTCTTGATTGGTTTAAATCTTACCTGAATGGTCGGAGTTACTTTGTTACCATCGGAAATTCTGAATCTGATAGGGTGGGCATGACATGCGTTCCACAGGGATCAGTTCTTGGACCGCTTCTGTTTAATCTCTATTATGTTACCTTTAGGCCATATTCTACAGAACAATCAATTTAATTACCATAGTTACGCCGATGACACTCAAAACGATATGGCTCTTGATTCAGATGACAACAGTTCAATAGATTATTTGTGCCACTGTATAGAGCAAATAAAAACCTGGATTAATCGAAATTGTTTACAACTAAACCAAGATAAAACTGAGGTTATTGTGTTTGGCAACAAAAATAAAAGAACAAGTATTATTAAAGAATTTGATTCTTGCACCTTTAAAACCAGGGATCAAGTGCGTAATCTTGGTGTTATGATACATTCAGATCTCACATTTAACAGTCATATCAGAGCGGTCAGCAAAACAGCATTCTATCAATTGAAAAATATATCTAGAATCAAAGGCTTGGTGCCTCAAAAAGACCTAGAGAAGCTTATCCATGCTTTTATCTCTAGTAGGGTTTATTACTGTAATGGCTTATTAACTGGACTTCCAAAGAAGACTGTAAAGCAGCTGCAGCTTGTTCAGAATGCTGCTGCTAGATTATTAACCAGGACTAAGAGAATAGAGCACATCACTCCGATTCTTAAAACTTTGCATTGGCTCCCAATCAGTATAGTTTTTAAAGCGATGCTTTTAGTCTATAAAGCACTGAATTGTCTAGGTCCTGAGTACATTTCTGAAATGTTTGAAAAATATAAACCAAGCCGGACTCTTAGATCAATGAAATCAGGAAATCAGGAGTTAAAACAAAACATGGAGAAGCTGCATTTACCAGATCATCTACCAGAAGATCTTAGATGTGCCCCGAACGTATTGATTTTTAAATCCAAGTTGAAAACATTTATTTTCTCACGTGCTTATGACTGAGCTTTTTTAACCTAGCTATACTGTCCAGCCTTACAGTTCCTTATGTCTTTTTATCTCATTTTTTAAAATCTTTATAATCTTTCTTGTGTCTGTTTGTATCTTGTATTTTTATTATGTTTTTGTTAGTTTTTTATTATTATTATTCATTGTAAAGCACATTGAATTGCTTTGATGGATGAATTGTGCTATATAAATACATTTTATTTTATTTTTAATTTTAATTGTGCAACATTATCTGAACGAGGCGATCGCCTGTACAATAACAGTCAGTCGTGAGATCTTAATGAAGAGCTGCACACTGCTTTGCCAGAGGAATAATCGGAATCTGATTTTTTGAATGTTTTTATTGTTTCAGCATGTTTATCAATCTCCCATATCTGTCAATATAGTCATTGTACGCTATAACCTTAAACCCAGATGATCGATGATGTGACTTGTTTAACATGATCAACCCAGATATTTTTGTATGAACAACTCGAAGTATTGTTTCGTTCAAAAAACTTAATTTGATCTAATTACTGGAGATTGCATTGGGAAGTAAAGTGAGTGAGTGATGAGTGAGTGAGTGAGTGAGTGAGTGAGTGAGTGAGTGAGTGAGTGAGTGAGTGAGTGAGTGAGTGAGTGAGTGAGTGAAAGCAATTGGGACATTGTTTAATTTTATCATCTTTACTTTTAATCTGGTGTCGTGCCACAGACCTAATTTAAATATTATGCAGGCAACAGAAATCTGATCGGTTATCCAGATACAGAGGCTACTTAATGTGAACAAATGTAAACGCATGTCCTGATTGGCTAATGATCCGATCTGCTTGATCGGATCACTGTGATCGCATGTTAATGCCAAGTGTAAACGCCCATAGACATATACACTAGACGTCACCTGGGGGTTCTAAGCATGCGTCAAAACCGCCGCCATCTTGGAACAGGGGTCTTGTCATAGGAAGTTTCTAGGTAACGCTGCTATCTCCGCCTGTACTTCAAATTCATGGATGATGCCGGACTTTTGTGCTGCGTATGGATGTTTACGAACGAAATCTGAACTAGGAAGAATGTTTTAAAAAAAAAAAAAATTTTTATAAATTTCTCTGGACTCGATTATAAATACATGTCTGACTGTTGGAACGAACCAAAAAACTAGAAAATCGCATTCATGACGATTTATGGTGATTTTATTTCCGTTAGACCTTTGCCTATACATTGACGCTGATGCATAAAGAGAAGGGGCTCCCCTGTTCCAAGATGGCGGCTCTATTGACGCATCGTTCCAATGAACTGCTGTAGCCCAGGTGACGTCTAGTGTATATGTCTATGGTAAACGCCATAGATACATACACTAGATGTCGCCTTGGCTACGGCAGTTCATTGGAACGAATGCGTCAATAGAGCCGCCATCATGGAACGGGGAGCCCCTCCTGTTAATTTGATTAGCGTCAATGTGGAAATAAAATCGTCATGAATGAGATTTTTCTAGTTTTTTTGGTTCATTCCAACGGTATATATATATATATATATATATTTTTTTTTTTTACAAAATTTCACTTTTTTTGTGAAATGTAATCCCTTGCTGTCTGGTTTTTAGATTTCGTTCGTGTGAACATCCATACACAGCAGAAAGGTCCAGCATTATCCATACATTTGAAGTGCAGGCGGAGATAGCAGCGTTACCTAGTCCCTTCGTATGACAAGACCCCTGTTCCAAGATGGCAGCGGTTTTGATGCATGCTTAGAACCCCAAGGCGACATCTAGTGTATATACTGTATCTATGTATTAATATCAGCCTCAGTGACGTCCAGTGTTGCCAACTTAGCACCTTTGTCGCTATTTTTAGCCACTTTTCAGACCCCTTTAGCAACATTTTTTTCAAAAAAGCGCCTAGCGACTTTTTAGACAAAGAGCACGAGGTCTTGCTTTCCCCCTGCCATCACTCTCTCTAGTTGCGTCTACCTTGTTCAGTGAATGACTGAGAGGAGCAGCACATTCATCTTTTGAGGGCACAGCAGTTTTTGTTTTTCCACGGACTTGTCACTTATCTGCTTCTCTTTTGTTGAAGAATTTTGTTTGACCATTTTATTTTCCTTTCTTTTCTTGTGCTTGTAATACTCACTATCACAGAGCTTTCATCCAGTTCCCGAACTCTATTCAGATAATTTTACACACAAAAAAATTTAGTCATTCACTATATCAGCTACTTGTTCTATTGTCAGACAAAAATAATATAGGACATGAGAACAGCTTTACTGGGCGTTCGACTATATTATGCTATATTATATTAAAATACAGAATGTGAGCATGAATTTAGAGAGAAAACACATTAGGCAGGCAGAACGCAAGTACAATGCAATGATGTCATGAATATGCTAATTAACATATGACGTCATCTAGCGACATTTAGCAACTTTTTGGTTTACTATGTTCACTATGTTTACCAAATTTTTTGAACATTGAAATGTGCTAGCACTATGAATTGTTCTTCACACGCACAGTAACTGAAATTTACAACTGTTAAAAGAAAAGGCTCAATTAACTGTTGCATAGATATGATACACGTATATGATACACAGATACACATATACACAGATATGATGTATTATGATACATCAATATATCTTCCCCTTGTTTTCTGCACTTTTCAATGTGAAGCGTTGCGTGCAATGACTCCACGTTGCTTCAAGCGCATAATTCTGTGCACAGGGTGCGCATAAGCTGCTCTGGCGCTCTATATTGAAGCCTTTCTACAGTATATTATAGCCTATATTAGGCCTATAATACTATTGCCCAATGAAAGATGAGGATTATTAATGGTCTTTCTTGTCTATCTATCAAATGTTGTTGCCTCATGAAAAAGCTGCGCTATACATTTAAAATAAATGTATTTTAATTTTATAGTATGTTACATTTATTTGTTTTTCATCAAGTATTTTATAACAACACAAAGAGCAATGTTGAACATTTGACCTTTTATTTGTTCCAAACTATATGTTTTTTTCCCCCCACTATACAGAGTGCTGCTGAATAATATGCTGCTGAATTATCCACTAACCTCATTTGTAATTGCATTTTAATGAAACGAGAGAGCGCGTTTGTGCTTAAAAAAGTGCATAAAGAGGCTAATTTTATTTGTTGTTTTCCAAATATAAAAACTTGTTGAAATGTTTTAAGTGTGCGAATCAGTTCTTTTTGAACATTTTCACAAAACCGTGATAATATTGATTATCGTGATAATTTTGGTCACTATAATCGTGAAATTATATAGAGAAATTTCATACCGTTACATCCCTAATTGGCATACATTCCCTCAGCATGTTGGTGTTGGTATATCGCTCCCAAAAAGCGTCATATCGACGCAGTGCGAGTTCACTTTCAAAAGGGAATATCTAGGTTACGACTGTAACCTCTGTTCCCTGAGAACAGGGAACGAGACACTGCGTCTTTTTGCCATGCCTCTGGGCTGCCTGTACAGTCCCTTCAGACGAGAAGTGGAAGACATGTTCTCTAGGCGCCCTCTTATACTTCTTGGTCGCACTAGCAGGTGACGACATTGCTGTTGCCGGCCGATACAATTGCCGTGATTATGCAGTACTTCAGTCATCAGTCATTCCCCAATAGCGTCATATCGACGCAGTGTCTCGTTCCCTGTTCTCATGAAACAGAGGTTACAGTCGTAACCTAGACATTTTCTATGTTCCACATATATTCCTGTCGTAAGCGCAGTGGTGGTGTTGAAATCTGAGCTGGTGATGGTGACCACTGCTCTATGTTTCTCATAACCGAAAGATATTATGACAGGCTCCTTGTAGCCTGCACAGAAACAACAGAGGAAATGCACCAATTCAGCTGCATTGAGAACTGTTCTCTCCTGACGTGGATGCAAAAAGCCCACGCTCTGTGTAACCTGTCAGCTGGGTTGTTGTTTTAAAACCACTGCTGGGTTGTTGCTTCGGAGGGCGTGTAGGGGAGGGGTGTATTGTTTCAACTGTTAGTGAGATTGACCCAGCACTAACCCAATGGCTAGGTAACACAAAAACTACCCAACCATGGAAAATGACCCAACAGGCTCAACCCAGCGTTTGGGTAGAAAAAATAACCCAGCGTTTTTAGATTGTATTGATGAATTTAAGGCAATCAAACCTGACACGAAACCCATTATACTATTACACGTGCGTTTTCTTTCTCTACTTGTTACGTTCTCTTAACTGACTGTGCTTACTTAAATTCTCGCCAACACCGGCATTTTTACATTAGTTTGTGTGTATTTGACTGTTTAAGCACAATACATAGTGCAAAAGAACTCAATTTGATACTATGATATGACTTTATGTGCGCCGCACACTTTAGATGTGAGCACAAAATCTGCTGGAATGAGTAAAATTATGTGCAAAACACGCAATCCCACGCCGAGATTCAAACCCTGTAACACAAACAATATTCATCCGGAGCAAATTAATCCTGGTTTTTGTCTCAACTCGCTGTCGAAGAGATGAGAGAGCGAGAAAGCACAGCTTGTATCGTGTATCTTTTCTGCGTAGAATCAATATTAGAAGCGTTTCTGATATTTCAGGATCTGTATGTATCGAAAAATCTATATTTTTAACCCAACATTTGCACTTAGTTTATTATTTCAGATGCCTTTTTAAAAGATTACAATTGAAAAATGTATTTTTATTATATAAAATTCAACCCGCCAAAGTAGCTTTACACGGCTCTGCTGAAATTCACAGCGTGTGTTAATGTCAATCCCTGTATATATATGACACTCATATCAAGTGCAGATTTACCCCTTTGTCAAAGGCCAGTTGCGTGGCAACCTGTTTCCCCCCTGATTTTCTTAATTGAGTTAAAAGCTCAGTGAAATGGAAATTTGTTGGTTGACCATAGCAACCAGTGTGTAATTCAATTTTCTCTTTGTTGCTTATGCTCATGCTTAAAGAAATGCCTCTCTCCTCATTCACAAAGGTTCAAAGATAAAGAGGCGAAAGGCTTTTCCTTTGGTATTATAACTTTCAGTCTTCATTCTTTGATGGAATTATGGTATAATTATGGATTATGCCACACAGCCCAACATTTGAGTATGTTAATGAAAATGCATGGATCAGTAATCATGACTTGCCATGGCGAGATTAAAATAGATTAATAAATAATAATAAAATGAAACCCTGAAGAGTGTGAAGTAAGTGTAAGCGTATAGACTTAGACTTAGTGTGTTTGTTTGTGATACATGCAGAGCCTAACACCTCCCCCACACACTATATGCTGTTTTATAACGTGCCACACCATATACTGTACACAGCTGATGTCTTTGAATTCTTTCCCCCCTTGTTCATTAGAAAATCAGACTCAATGCAGCATGCTTCTTTTCCCTCATGGGCATTTCTGATAGAAGTGTAAAGCTGACATTTGCAGTCTTTGACATCAGAAAAATGTGTTTATAAAACTGGAAATGTTGTCCCACGTATAGGTATTTACTAGCACAGTTTAGGGGTTTGAGATGAGTTTCAGACATTTTTATTTGCTTGTAGACATGAGACATGCCCCAGTATTTAACTTTCTATTGATTGAAATATATTCACCACCACCCACTTAAAGAGTTTCTGTTGAAGCTAGGGTGTGTGTAAACAGAAGGTCCTCATGTTAAAGGAATATGAGTGAAGATCAGTCAGTTGAATGTATCAGTCAAAGCTCAAGCCTTTTATCGTCTCTCTGAACTCATTCTTTAGCTAGAGATCAGAGCCCAGTGTGAATGTGGAAGGTTACTAGGAAAGAAAGAGAGAAATTGTTCTAGATACACTGACAGCTTAAACACAGTGCAAGGGACATCACTGACATTGTTTTTTTTAATGATTTTTCTCTGTGGTTTCAAAAGTAGCTGAAGTGTGAGGTATTATGCTGTGTTTTTGAGGAGAGAGAATGAGATATTTGCCCAGACGCTGTTTAATTAAGAGAATATCTCATTTTACTAAATGCAAAGAGAAATAGTGCTATTACGGTAAGATGTGATGGCACTGATTATTGAATAAAAATAAATGAGGGAAGTCTTGTAAAAATAGAGACTGAGTTTGTAGAGACTGAGTTTGTGAACCTTCTGGAATTATCTTTAGTCATCTAAGCTGATGATCAATATAGAAGATTATAGATGTATATTGTACATCATATATCGATATTGTGTATCGTCTGACATACATGACAGCTGATATAGCACAGTCAGGCTTGACTTTTACCTAAGATTTTACTGAATTAATATCATGCAATCTGACAAGCAAGAACAAGTATCATTCCTGTAGCTGAGCTATTAGAGCATAGCAGTAGTAACATCAAAGTTGTGGGTTTGCATAAAATGTATACTTTAATTGCAATGTTGGCATTGATTTGGATAAAGGCATCTACTAAATCCCTAAATATAAATAATAAATATAAACTCTAAAGGGCAAAAATAAATCAACAAAATGAGCAAAAATAATAGACAATTGATGACATGCACTAGAATATAGAGCAATAAAGTACCATAGAACAATGATGTGAATAGCATAGGTCAGATGATTTATGCAGAATCTCTCCGTTCAATCGCAATTATGTCTAGGATAAACTATTGAGTGATTAAATACATTTTTTTTTCTTTGCCATGAGGAGTGGTCAGAAAAAAGGGTTTTCTTAATCATGATAAATCAAACTTAATCATGGCATCTTTTGTAGATGTCTTATTTCACTGTTCTAAATGTGAAGGATGCTGAGAGCATAACTTGGACATTTTAAAGATTTAATGTTAAAAAGGGGCCACTAATATTTGGATGGTAATGATGTATAGCAACACAGAACAACACAATCTTTTTTCTGGCCAAACTTATAATTTACCAGTCTCACATTAACTCATGCCGCAACACTTCAGCTAGATTAAGTTGAAGGCTTTGACTTGTCAGCTTTAAAATCCCACTTGAATAGGATACTTTTTTTTTTTTTGTAGCATGACCTACTTTCTGTAAAGCACAAGTTAATGGATAGACACATTGACATGTTATTGTAAAATGTATTACTAAAGTTCATACTACATTAGACATTTAATGACATTTAATAAGTCATCTGGGTCCTCAGGTTGCAAAAAAAAAAAGAAAAAAAAGAAGATATTTCTACCACCAAATGTCATTGTTCAAATGAAGTATGTGGTTCTGCTACAAATTATTTAAATACTGTGATTCCTTTCTTTGATATCCTTCCATTTACACCTGTATTCACTGTTCTCTGCAAGGTGAATTCATGAACATCAGCCAATTTAAAAGTTTTAGATGTGTTTTTAGCCTTGCGTGCATAGACATTAACTAACCTAGGCAGAGCAACAAAAGAATGTTCTCTGTTTGGACATTGTCTGTGGATTTATACAGGCCAGAATAATGAATTTTAGTAATGACATTGTGACATTTACACAGAGACTTGTTTCTGATCAGTGCGTGATTCATACAGTATGAATGCTGTTTCAATTTACAGTTAGTATTCCAATTTGCAATGACAAATTGGAATTTATTCAATACAAAATACACTGTTTAATGTCTTCAATCACCTATTCTTAGTAACTAATACTACCTCAAATTTAGGAAAAATGAATGCAGGAAGGGATATCATTTTAATGAGTTCACCACCTTTTTCTCACCATCACAAAATGCAAAAATGGCTTCGCATAAGTTTAAAATTACACATTCTGAATGCTAATCGCTGACTTGCACACTGATTTTTAAATCAGGTTGCAGGCATATTAAGAAAATAAGAATCACTATTAGAATATGAATTTCTGAGGTATGCATGAAATAATTGTTACAACAGAAAACGAATCCAAAATAAGTCGTCCTTGAAACGACTCCACAAGCTTGTGGAGTTAGGCTGGTCATGCTCGTTTAGTTTTCAAATGTAATTAAACAGATCCTCGAATTATATCACACAGAGGCCAACACATTAATCTGCATACTCCTACATATGCATGAACACATGTTAAATCCCTGCGTACATAATCAAATGCTTGTATCACTTTGCTATATTTCTGAAAATTTTATCCTATTGTTTTTCCATCTCCATTAGATTATACCTAAAGACAATGAGACGAGGTCCACACTGATGTACAAATACATTATCCACGAAGATTCTGTGCCCCTTAACAACAATAATGTCATTCAGGAGGACACGTATGAATGGGCGCTTAAAAGCTGGTCCCAATGTTCAAGACCTTGTGCTGGAGGTAACGTTCCATTAGTATGATCTTTCAGTTTATTAAGGTTACTCAAATATATTTCCTGGTGCTACTCTGCCTCTTTTGACAGCCATTTTCACATTTGGTAATATGCACTTTCTTTATTGTTTCTTTTTTTTTATTTAGATTTTTTGGTAAGCATTAGAGACACAAATCCTATGGTTGTTTTGTTGTCAGCAACATTGTAATTAAAAACCAACACCTAATAATTAAAAAAGTAGCTAGTTTTAATCACATCAAATGTCTGATATATGAGATCACCCTTGAAATGTTTGGCCTGTCCCACATCAGAGGTCTTGAACTTCTCGACTGTATACAATAATTAAAATCAGTGTCATACAACATCATAATTTTGACATAACTTATGAATTTATATATAATTTATTAAAAATACTATTAATAATTTATTTATTCATTTTTAATTAACTAATAATTGTGACACCCAATAAACAGAATCATGGTTAAATCTATTGAGGTGGATGAGAGATTTTGTTCGGCCAGATTTTAAAAAAATTATTGAAGACTGGTTCACTTCATTACACGTCATGTTTCTTTCTGTTCTTTCATTTTATTCACTCTTCAGGATTCCAATACACCAAATATGGTGTCGTAAGAAAGGTGACAACAAAATGGTGCACAGAGGCTACTGTGACATCAACAAGAAACCCAAACCTATTCGCAGAATGTGTAACTTACAAGACTGCACTCAACCACAGTAAGTTCAATTTCGATTTTTTTTAACCCTACTCACAATAACTGTAGTCCTTTTACCTCAACTGAAAGCTAGAATGGTGTGTCTTGGTACATTATGTGATTTTCATGGCACTTAACTCAATCTAAACTACACTAAATAATGTATAAGCACTCATGCTTCACGTGAGCTCGGAGACTCGAGATGGGTTTTGATTGCGTTATATCATAGGGATGTCTTGCTTCATTTATTTCTCTTGTCAGAGGCTAAGAAGAAATCGCAGAGTGGGATTGTGCATGCATGTTTCAAATCTGGGAATAGACTGCAGTTTTTACTGAATGTGTAGGTTTGGCTAATTTTCAACTGATAGATGAAGATATTTCTTTCCTGTTCCATAACAAAATCTGCAGCAGATTTATTTATGGTTTTCTTTGTTTTTATCGAGCGTGTCCATGACCTGCTTTTATGATTAACATAAGGAATGCACAAATAAGAATTATTAAGACCCTTCAGTATTGAATCAACCTACACAAGCCACTGAGTGTACATCATATCGACACAAAAAACTTATTTTTCATTTAAATACATAGTTTAGGGTCTACATGCAGCATGTTTATCTTAGAATTAGTGGTATTTCTGAGCATCACAATTCCTCTTTCTCTTCAGCTATTTGCATTGGCATTTTCTGAGGAATTTTTTTTGAGGTTTGAATTGTTCTTGAAAAACCTTTGAAATCTCTGGAGTTGTTAGTGTTTTCTCAACCAGTCATTCTGCTTTTATCAGCCACAGTACTTGATTGAAATACCAGTCTTGAGAATATAGAAATGTCCATTAGAAAGGAGCAATGGCAGCAGATGTTCTGTGTGCTCTGCAGTTTCTGCTGTTCATAACCTTGAAAGTCTTTTCACAACAGACCCAGCTGTTTAATATTAATTTCACTTCATGCAAATATGTTTTTATGAGACTTAATAGTCCGTCAATGAAAATGATAGTTTTTACCTCAGTCTTACAATTGAATTACACTCTAAAAGATGTTGAGTTCATTTTATTTCAGCTTAATGGGTTGATTTATGCTAGTTTGTTTTTACAGGAATACTATTTTATCTTTTTACCTATACGTAGGTTAATATTTCCAGATTAACTTCAATCTTGTAAAATGTTGTAAAATACACTACACGACCCATGTGTTGTGTTTACACGATACGTCCTTTATTTTGGATGAATACAGTTCTAAAAACAGCATATTTTATACCGTTTCTATTCATGTGTACCTAGATTTTAAGTTAGAAGTTTGTGAAACAACCAATGCTGACACGTTTAGCTGACTGGCATCTCATACCTGTATGCTGGGTGAAATAGCACAGTAAAGACATTATGGATTAAATAAAATGTTTACAGACCTTTATTTCACTGAAGAAACACAACTGTGCTATCTACTGAAAAGGTCAGAGCCTGTGACTGAATACTGAAATTAATACAGATAAATGCGCCTTTTGTTTTGGCCTTTAAATTAAATATTTACATTCATCATGGCATTGTTTATAGGGAAGATAAGCTATTTTATTGCCTTGCATGATAATTTGATTTTCACTGTTTTCACTGCAATATTGCATAATTCCGTTCACAATGCTTCTGGTTACCATGAAAACAATGTCACACGCTAGGCGCTCGCTGCTTCAGCCGTCACACGGTAGACATGTCCAAATAAAAATATGTGTTCAAGTTCAACAACCTAAAAGAAGTCAATCCATTTCTTTGTTGGAAACATTTAAATGTAACTGAAGTTTTATTGTTGTCATCATTGTTGTCATATTCGCAAAGGTCGTTTTAAACCAAACAAAATACAAAACTTTCAAAAGCAATGTGATTATTTTATTGAGTGATATTGATAGTTCATGGGGTTTAATCAGTGTCTTCTCGTCACCCACTCAACCTATTTCCCTTGTTGCCTATCAGTCACTCATGTTTGACATTACGTCTCCCGTTCCCTCCTTCAGGGAACAAGGGTTACATCAGTAACCGAGATGTTTTTTAAACATAGAAAAGGCAACAAAAAAAAGGTCAAAATCATAATATAAAATCGAAACACTGCTTTAAACTCACTAGCAGAAAGCCTCCTAAATATGGCATCTTAAAGGAGTAGTTCACTTTAAAATAAAAATTACCCCATGATTTACTCACCCTCAAGCCATTTTATGTGTATATGACTTTCTTCTTTCAGGCGGCAGTGGCTCAGTGGTTTATGTAGGTTGTCTACAAACCGGTTGGTGGTTCAATCCCCGTTTCCACCTGACCAAGTGTCGAGGTGTCCATGAGCAAGACATCTAACCCCAGCTGCTCCCGACGAGCTGGATGGCGCCTTGCATGGCTGATACCGCCGTCGGTGTATGAATGGGTGAATGCGAGGCAATGCGTAAAGCACTTTGGTGGCCATGGGTCTGTTTAAAATCTCTATATAAATGCAGTCCATTTACCATTCTTTCAGACGAATACAATCAGAGTTATATTAATAAACACCCTGATGCTTCCGAGCTTTACAATGGCAGTGAATTGCAACCATCAGTTTAAAGCTCAAAAAAGTGCATCCATCCATCCATTGTAAAATAACAATGTCACGGTTCAAAGTTAAAACTTTATAAAGTAAAATAACAAGCTTCCGGACAAAGGAACATACAACTTAAGTCTAAAGCGCAACCTATGCGAGTAATGCAACGTACTGCTGATATTTACGCTTACGCCTTGATGCACTGCGCTACTTCCGACGTCATAAGTTGCGGTTTGGGCATAAGTAGACTGCGTATGGCCGTTTGGCCGAAAGATACAATTGTACTTTGTAACGTGTTAAATATTAATATTTTTTCTTCCACAAACTCTTTGCTTCAGGAGACCTTTATTAAACCCCCGGACCCGTGTGGAGCACTTTTATGATGGATGGATATTTTGAGCTTCAAACTGATGGTCGCAATGCACTGCCAATATAAAGCTTGGAAGCATCAGGGTGTTTATTAATGTACTCCGATTGTATTCGTCTGAAAGAAGAAAGTCATAAACACATAAAATGGCTTGAGGGTGAGTAAATCATGGGGTAATTTTCATTTTAAAGTGAACTACTCCTTTAACAAGACAGCAACCCATAACTCAACAAAGCGTGATGTCAGCTTCACATTCTCTGTTGAGATTAGCCCAGCCACTAACCCAGTACCCAACATCTGAAAAAAAAAACCAACAGGCTCAAACCAGTGTTTGTGTAGATCAAAAATAAATCAAGTGTTTTAAAGTTTACAGATGTCTTACTGTTTGATTTATATATACATTTATATTTTCCCAACCATCCCAGTCATTTGATCAATGGTATCATGTGCACAAAATATTAATGGCTTTGACTTACATGATGTAATTTACTTGCCTTCCTTGTTTTACTGTATGACTGAAAAATGCATGGGCCACACATTTTTTATAGTGGATGCAGTCACATGCTAACAGATAGCGGAGCATTATAAATCTCTTACAGTGTAAGACTTCAAGATACTCTGAATGATAGAGCATATTGTGATATTGGGTCTCATTTAATAATTGCATGGATTATTTGTATTTATACACATAGGAGAACTCTCACAAAACAATTTCGCCTAACAAGTGCGTATGCACATGAATTTGTTTTTAAACTTGTTCTAACGTTAATTAATTTGGAGTATTCTAAATGAGCGACCGCATGCCTGAGGTAAGTAATTTGCACATAAAACCCCCTTCCATATAAGAGCTTTCCACACATCCTTTCCTTTCATCACTCTCAGTAAACATGACACTCACTAAAGACCAGATCATCAAGCAAGTGTGCCATCCTCAAAACAATTTTTAAACACATTAAACACCTTTTATACAGACCCAGATTACAGACCTCTGATTAGCCAGTTGTACATACATCTGTCAAGTCAAATTTTATTTCTATAGCACATTTAAAAACAACAGAGTTGCGCCAAGGTGCTGTACAGAACTACAATGTGCAATTAAAAGCATCGAAGTAGAAAAGGCAGAATACAGTTATAGACATAATTACACTCGACACAATCCATTTAATAGATTCATATAAAATCATCATTCATATAATTAATGTAGCTTAATTAAAAGCCAGAGAGAATAAATAAGTTTTAAGAGCCGATTTAAAACTAGATAATGCCGGGGCAGACCTCACAGCGAAGGGCAGACTGTTCCAGAGTTTAGGTGCCGCGGCAAAGAAGGCCCAACCACCCTTGGTTTTACAGCGAAAGCGTGGGACAGTTAAAAGAAGCTGATTACAAGACCTAAGAGTTCTTTGGGGAGTGTACAGAGTCAGAAGTTCAGATATGTATTTTGGTGCAGCACCGGATAGCGCCTTGTACACAAAAACTGCTATTTTAAAATCAATTCTGAACTTAACCGGAAGCCAATGTAAAATTTCTAGGATAGGAGAAATGTGATCTCTCTTTTTTGTACCAGTCAGAAGTCTCGCTGCAGCATTTTGAACGACTTGCAGGCGAGAGATTGTATTATATGTATTGTATGTATGATTGAGATCTACAGTATATGCAGAAAAACCTCACAGCTCAGGCTTTAACCGAGATATAACCATCAATTTGATAAACTAGCAGCAGATTGACTAGGACTGTAGAGCTCCACAGAATAAGGACACTTTTAATGGGATTATAATTTGAGCCCCTGACGTGTGATAATTGTTCAATCTCCCACGTCACATAATTGTACACTTCCTGCCACATCATTGTAATTCAGCCTTAGACTTTCTCAAAGATTATCCTCCTAATGTGGCACAGGAAAGAAAACTAATTGCAGATCGAGGCATGATTATTCATTTATATATCTTAATACTTTTGAAATTGAATTCAGTTAGCATAAATGGTTTCCTCAAATGTGCACTACAATACCTTATGTTTTGGGTAAAAAAAAAATTTAAATAACAAAAGTTGAAATGTTAATGTGTGAATGTTAAACTACTGGAGCTGCTGCAGAATCATTTCATTTTCCACAAGATGATCTGTTGCTGGATAGTCAGCAGCTGTGACGCCTTCCTATTTTGATTCTGATATTTCCTCTGTGTGCCCATCAGTCTCCAGGGCTCCTCCTCCCTTCACATCTGCGGAGGATGAGATTGTGCCTACAGTTCTTCCTGCATTTCCTTTTTTCCCCATTCCCTTTGCGTTCGCTTGCTCTAATTTAGTTTTTTTCTCATTTTCATCTTCCTCATTCTTCCCATACGGAAATGTAATATATGTACACATATGAAATATACATATATTACATATATCCACATAGAAAGTGAAAACATATATGTAGCCTACATATATCTGGCCATATATAAAACCTATTAGAAAATGGAACAATTTCATATATTGACATATAAAACTAGCCCATATATTTTATGTATGTATAATACAGTCTTTTATGTGTGATATTGGAACAATGCTCCAACTTTCATTATCCGTTTCTTCTTTCCACTCGACAAGAGCGAACATTCTTCATCCGTTGGTCTCTGAATGCGCGTAATTTGGCGGTCTTTTGATTGCGTTTGAATTACTTGTTCAAAGTTCAAGATGTTCAAATAAGGAAAACAAGGAATGAATTAATAAGGAACCATAAGCATGTAAAATGTATGTATGTTGTTTAAATAAATTGGCATATATAAATTAAACATATTGGTGAAATATATGGTTATAACATACAATATTATATAAACAATAATCATATATATTGTATTAATATATGTCAATATACTCATTTAATATGGACAATTTATATATGTTATAAACCTATATCAACATATATCTAGATATAATTATATATGGGATAGTAATATATTGTCTTATATTTAGCATATATGACAGCATCACTTGCGATATAGCATATATGTCATATATTACATTTCTGTATGGGCTTAAAGCTGTCTCTGCAAGTGGTGGTCATTTCAGTTTCCTCTGCTTCCTTTGCCGCCCTACTACTTTTTTTGGCGTAAAATGTGTGAAAGGCAACTAAGAATATCCATCTCATATTGCTAAAAGCATTCATTAAATTAACTGAAATATTTAATAAACATGCAAGGGGTGGGGAATATGCAGCATTGTTCAAAAGTTTTTATTTGATTTTATTTGATCAGAAATACAGTAAAAACAGTTATATTGTGAAATATTATTACAATTTAAAATAACTCTTTTCTGTTTTAATATAATTTAAAATGTAAATTATTTATACAATGGCAAAGCTACTACTCCAGGCTTCAATCTCACATGATCCTTCAGAAATCATTGCTTTTGTTCTTAATTATAATAAATTATTATTGGTGCTCAATTATTAATAATGGTTCCCTTTCAGTTGGAACGTCAGACGTAGTCGACGTTCTTCGGCGTACCAGGACGTTCTTCGTTGTAAATGTTGAAAACCTTTTTTTGTTGTCTAATATTTTTGTGGAAACTGTGATACATTTTTGTCTCACACATCTTTAGCTTCTAATTACATCCTTTAAAGAATGACCATTGACTTCCTCACAGATATTTAACTTTAAAAAAAAAGTATTAACCTGCTTGTAACTGACCATGCTGACTTTCCTGACCATGTCATGTGGCTGTTTATTGGGTTTAGCATGTCATTGTAATCAATCATGATGCTGGTAACATAATTAAAATCACATGATGGCCACTAAAAGCACTTTGGGAAACGGCAAGCGGTAGAGCAGTAGAAGAGGTGCATTTTACATCAAGCCATGCATTTTTTTTCTGCATTCAACAGAATTAATGTAACATAAAGGAATGAGTTTTTAATATTTCAGCACTACTACTGTATCTCACAGATGTCAGTGTATGTTCAAGGCATATTACATAAGAGCAGTAGAAAAGGCACTGATTAATTATTCCAGTTCAAACAGGTCAATGATGTCTCTGCTCATACACCATATGGATGAGTTATGAAGTCACAAACGAGGCACAAATTACCTCTGTAGTACTTTGTTACACATGCTGGTTCAACTGCAGAACATGCGCCTTACTTGCACAAGCGTGTTGCAGGTCAAAAGGAAACGTTTGACATCATTTACAACCTCATGTCATTCCAAACCTGTATGACTTTCTTCTGTGAAAGAAGATATTTTGAAGTATGTTCAAACCAAACAGCTTTGGCGACCATTGACTTCCAATATGTGGACAAAAACACAACAACAGACATTTCTGAAAGTATCTGAAATTTAGATCAACATGAGGGTGAGTAAAGGATGACAGGATTGTCATTTTTGGGTGATCTCTCCCTTTAAATGCTGTGACATAAATATTCAATGTTAACCAGTCTTTAGTACATAGTCAGGGTTGACCATGTGTCATTTTACATGTGTTCTGCCCTGGATATATTTCAGTGGCTGTAATGATTGTTCTTGAGGTTTATGAAAAAGCTTCAGATGTGTCCAACTTTAGTTAATCAGACCAAATATGATCAAACATTCTCTGATCATATTCTGATTGCTAAATAGTATATATGATTCATTTTATTCGACACAGATTTGTTAGCAACTGGGGCAAGGAATAATGGATAGAAGCTCCTGCTGTTTAAGCAGGAAATGTGTCTTGCAGTTTTATCGTCCTGAAATAATGGGACAGACCTGTGAATGATAATAGACAGATAAGGATAATTGAAAACTGTTGAGAATTTTTTTCAGTCAGAATGATTAACATTTTTAATGTACTTAGCAATTGTCTATATATTTTTTCCAACCTAATCTCATGATTAAATGTAAATATTTTACGAGGTGGCGATTTCATATAGATTTTTATAATGGCATTCATCTGAAAACTATGCTATATAAATGGATCGTATGAAAACGTACCAATTAGATCATACAAATTCATATGAATTGTTGCCACAAATTCACCAATACATAATGTTTTTGAGTAGGGATGCACCGAATATTCGGCCACCAAAAATTTTCGGCCGAAAGACTTTGATCACCGAAACAATACGACCGAAATGTTGTGATGACGTAAACAGAAAACGCAACTTGCACGTGCTAGTCTGAAACAACATGTGTGCGGTGTGGACGTATTTCAGTATATTTGAGAAAGACCCACGGACAACGATTTGCAAAACATGTAGGCCTAATGGCGAAATTTCAAGAGAGGGTGCATCTGCAAAGGTGATAATTTATCACCTGAAATCCAAACATTCTGATCGCTATGCTGAATATGAGAGGAACGCGGCACAGAAAAGGAAAACGCCTTCGATGCGCGCGTGCATCGATATTGACTACCAGCTATACAGCGTGCTAACCTCGAAAATCCAGCTGGATTCTAACAATAACTTAGCTCTCCTTATTAGCAAGGCTCCTTGCATGCTGGCTAATCACTTTTTTTAAAGCTGGGTCTCCAACATTAACAGCGCTGTCACTGTGCTGGACAGATTTGTGCAGCGGTGTTCCAGAGAGAGAGGAGAGAGAGAGCGAGAGGTATGGGTGAGTGAGAGAGAGAGAGGGACAAGCGAGAGGGACGAGCGAGAGGTAGTGCTGCGCGAATGCGCTACGGCGCTCTGCAATCAAATACGATTTTAAATAGGCTTAAAAAAAAGTAAAAAAAAAATCGAAAATCAATGTGTGGCGGTCAGCGTTGATATTGTGTACCAGTATGCTCAGTCTAACGCACAATGGATTGTAGTAGTCCTACAGAGACAAATTTTAAATTCACTTGACCTAAATGCACTTTGTTTTTATGAGAGAACATTTAATTTTAAAACCTTTCTGCAGGCCAGTAGGCCTGTGCATTATTATTTAATGTACACATGAGTGGGGTCAAGTTAAACATTTAGTTTGAATTTTACTTTATATTGTGCATTGTTGCAATGTGCTAAATAAACATTTGCATAATTTGTAATTGATTTATTCTTTGAAACTTTAATATTAATTTATGCAATTGCAATGCCTTGATTTTAGTAAAGTTAGTACACATAGCCATAAATGCAATGGTACTAATAATTGGCATAATTCTTTCTGTGTTTCGGTTTTCAGCCTTGGTTCCTCTTTTTCAGTTTCGGCCAAGAATTTTCATTTCGGTGCATCCCCAGTTTTGAGTTGGCCTAAAAGTATCATTTTAATTCCTGAAGAAGTATAGAGATTAAAGTAATCAATGTGAAGGTAATGGCAATATTGTATAATTGTTCAGTTGTTGGTCTGTGGACACATGCACATGGATGTCTATGTCCAGCAGACCATATCTTATATCTCAATTATGTCCATGTATCCGCATGTTTAGTTTGGCATCACACATCACCATTTCTGGGTCCAAACAACCAAAACAATCAAATCCCAAAAGCAAACAACAAACAGTTCTATATGCTTGCGGTGTGCTATATTGCAACTAAAAAAATCATGATCCTAACCTTTATCTCCATATCGAAATCTCAATTGGTCACACAGTTATTCATCGTTTCTGAATTGTTAAAATATTGGTGTCCAGGACACCGTGAGCCTAGAGACTGTAATGTACACTGTGAGATTTTAAAAGCTTAGGTGTACTATGAATGAACAGTGCTCATAAACAGTTGTTGAGAAAATGGAGGCCTGGGTCTGGAAACAGTATTCTATATGTCACAGCAAGTGGATTGAACCACATTTCATTTGTCTTCTGACAGATGGATCACAGAGGAGTGGGAACATTGTACTAAAACCTGTGGAAGCTTGGGATACCAAATCCGCACTGTGCGCTGTGTCCAGTTCCTTCACGAGGGCACTAACCGCTCCATCCACAGCAAATACTGCAGTGGGGAAAAGCCTGAGATCAGGAGGGCATGCAGCAGAATACCCTGCCCTGCCCAATGGAGGACCTGGGCCTGGTCAGAGGTAAAAAAAATTCTCAGGTCACATGATGTTTTGAGGCTATCAATACAAAAGCACTAGTTGTCAATGTTGTCAATGTTTTTGAAAGGAACCAATCTTCTCACTTTCCCAAAATGCTCAATTATATTTTGAAAAGCTCAGCAGAAATAAATACTTCCTGCAAGCAATTTTCAGTGTAATTGGGCTTGAAATCAGTGTAAAATCTGTCTTATTTAAAGAACCTGTTTACCACATCCAAGGAATGTTTTTTTTTTTTTTTGAAAGTCAATAAATGCCGGGAGAAAAAAAAAATCAGAACTTATTTCCTATTAGTTTTTACTTTTTACCTTGAAGTTAGAATTGTTTTCTTGAACTGGTATTGTCCAAGTGAGGCCTGACATTTACTTTGAGTTTTATGTCAATAATGATTTAAAAAGTCAACCATAGAGAACGTTTTTTAATGACAGTGACCTTATTACCCAGCTATATCAGAAAGCTAAAATCCAAACTTTGAGTGTTTAAATTGCCAAAAAGTATTTTGATGATTGTAAATATTATACAGAGATATCAAGCTTGAGCTAGTACACTGTCAATATGTGTAATCATCTAGTGAACCAGCCTATGTGGTATTGATTTTAACCCCAAGCAAAAGGATTAACACCAAGCTGTGTCAATGAATATTGTGGATAAGTCATTGAATAGGCTGACCAAATAGGACATAAAGGCAATATGCGGTGTGATAAAGGCAATCTACCTTTTTTTGTCCTAGCCATCTGGGACTGCAAATATTTTCTGTTTGGCTTTGATTCAATTGGATTTTTTTCACACTGCGCTTAACTTTGACGTTCTAAACACTGCTTTTAACCCAGAATAAGGTAACATTTCACACTTGTAACTTAGAAGCAGGTTTGGCATCACTTATGCTAAACTTGTACAGTGTGAAACAATGTGATGCTACGGCTAGATGCTTAGCAACCGACAGCCAATTGCCTGCCTTATTTTCAGGTGTTTTGGCCAGAAACGCTGTATGCTGTATTTAAATCAAGCGTAGCATTAGTTCTGGCAGGTCATGTTAGTCAAGCTTGCATCAGCTGACTCTCAGCTGATCCATGTCTACCTATAGGAATATGACAGCTATCATTGTATTCATAAAATAAGCTCCTTCAGTATTATCAGCAGCTATCACGTTTCTCAGGACTTAAAACCCTCCTCCATCCCCAGCTCCTCCTCTCTTCCAGTCAGGATTTGGCATTCTGATTCCCCCTTGAATCAGACTAAATTCTCAAATTATGTTGTACAAACATTTTTGAATTACTGATATCTGCAATACATCCATGTTGGTTCTGTTATGTTTACCCTAAGGGGGTTATTGCTGCTCTCCCTGCTCTTATCAATGCTTGGCTTCATGGATGGATGCGCAGGGAGTTCTTGCCCAGAACAGAACTACACCGCCAACCCAACTGTATGCTAATTGTCAATCGTTTTTGACGATAGTGGTCCTGACAGAAACAGTAGTTTCATCGTTTGAGTGGGAAAATGTCAAATGCTGATAGAAAATGCAACAATTGGAGTTAAGAAGAAAAAAATCATTAGATTTTCACCTATAAAGTCTGAAAAGTAAATTCAGGATAAACTTGATAGTACAGTCTGTAATATATAACATGAGGATGTGCAATCCTAGAGCCTTTACGTAAACAAATTGTATGCACAGTCATCAGTAACACTGACACAGCAAATGTGTAAATAAGGACATTTACCCAGGGTTTAGGAATCTACAGTGTGAAATGTCATTTTATGAATGCTTAGTATTAACTGTTAACCCCAGGTAAATTATGAGCAATGTGAAACATAAAGATAACAAAGGATTCATTTTTCCCAGGCTTTAAAAATACCCAGGATTCGCTATTTCAAGTGTGAAAGGTCCTAATGTGGACAGATACAATTGCATTGTGCTTGTTTAGGACTGTGTTAGATCTTTAAAACCATGTGTATTTTTCTATGGTTACCATCATCCTCCTTATCTCTCAGTGCTCAGTGTCCTGTGGGGAGGGTGTGGTGCGACGCCTGGTCACATGTCGCATTGGAGATCAATGCACCGGCGAGAAGCCTGAGTCACACAGACCCTGCAGGCCAGGACCCTGTCACGGTAAGATGACACAGACACATCATTACAAATTCTGCAACCCAAAGCAGGAAATTGGTTTCAACAGGAAACGCTTCAGCACAGGGATGAATATTTGCACTCATCAAGCGATTTTATGGGGTCTTGAATGGCTAAACTGTTCATGTTGTTCTTTCAACAAAAGAAAGCATATTGAAAGAGAATATAAAATATTGCACAATGAACAAATTAATCTGCATTGATAACATTATTCATGGTGCCCTTAACCACAGTGAATTTCCCAGAATGCTTTTGTGGTCTATGAACTTCTCAACTGCTCTCTGGTGAAGCTTGTTTACCACATTGCACTTGTCTGTTGAGAGCTTTTATTTAGACAAGCATTTTACGTGTGAGAAAGCTTTTAATTAGGCCACGCAATGCCTACAAGCTTAAAGGGATAGTTCGGCCAAAAATGATATTTAAGCCATGCATTACTCACCTTCAAGCCGTTCGAGATGCATATGTCAATCTTGTTTCAGACGAACACATTTTCAGTTATTTTAGAAAATGTCTTAGACCCTTCAGTGGATATAATGTGAAGATACGGGGTCCAGCTCCTTCAAGTCCCAAAATGTGCATACATCCTTCACAAAAGTAATCCATCCGGCTCCAGGGGGATAAACGAAGGCCTTCTGAGGGTAATCCGTGCGGTTTTGTCGTAAAAATATACATATTTAAAACTTTATAGATGAAAATATCTGACCTCCGTCAAAGATCGACGCGCGTTCACGGGTGATGGAAGTCGCGTACGAGGTAGGACGTAGCGTAGAAAACGTCGTGACGTAGAATGAACGCGCAGGCACAGCCAGAGAGCAGAGCAAACGTCACGTCGTTCCCTACGCTACGCTACGTTATGACGTTTCCTACGCTACGTCCTACGCTACGTCCTACCTTGTACACCGACTTCCATCACCCATGAACGCGCGTCGATCGTTGACGGAAGTCAGATATTTTCATCTATAAAGTTTTAAATATGTATATTTTTACGACAAAACCACACGGATTACCCTCAGAAGGCATTCGTTTATCCCCCTGGAGCCGGATGGATTACTTTTGTGAAGAATGTATGCACATTTTGGGACTTGAAGGAGCTGGACCCCGTATCTTCACATTATATCCACTGAAGGGTCTAAGACATTTTCTAAAATAACTGAAAATGTGTTCGTCTGAAACAAGATTGACATATGCATCTCGAACGGCTTGAGGGTGAGTAATGCATGGCTTAAATATCATTTTTGGCCGAACTATCCCTTTAAACCGAACATGAGGTTTTGGCAACGTTTTGTTAAATAATGTACTCTTTTTTTGCATTTCTCCCAATACCCAATACTTTTGCTTTTTCGCACCCGATGAGTTTGAAATTGTACATTTATCTTTGTGTTTTATGCAGCATGTTTGGCTGTTGTGATGCCTACAGCACAGAAAATCACAGTTTCTTAACAAACATAAAAGCCTGATTTTCTTCAAGAGAACTCTATCACTCCTCTCAGGATGTTTTCCTAAATCTTTTATGAGTAACACATTATTTGTTAGAACTCAGTGTGTCTTGATTATGGTGATAAGATTTAGAAATCCAAAATAAATTTCAGCAGACATCATTGTAAGTAGCACTTTCTTTATGTGTCTGCTTGCATGACGCTCCCCGTAATTCCTGTTTAATGGCTTACTGTACGTTCACACCGCCGCCGACTTGAGCTTCCAAAGCGGCCGGAAGTCATTCATTTTCAATGGAAGCTGGCTTCTCTCAGCTGCAAGGAGCGTCAAATCCCTCGGCGCCGCGTTTTGGGCGTTTTGAGCGTCAATCAGAAAGTTGAAAGAAGCTCAACTTTATGATAATGAGCTATGACGCGGTTCAGCGGCAAGCAGCGGCAAAACGCCAGCAACCAATCTGAATAAAAACGTCCTTCACTCTGGCTGATTCCGGAGAAACATACGATGTGAACTTTCGTTCCTACCAAAAAATTAGTTCCGCTATCAAACTGGTGCATGTCAAGCCTGAAGTTCCGCTGGAACCTCTCGTCATCGAGCCCCAGCTGCTGCACCAGCCGGTGATACTCTCCGAATTGATAACGGTCCTGGAGGGTGTCATCTTGGAGTCCGACGTCTTCTCCGCAAATACAGTAAAGCAGCAGCAAACACAACAACTTCGCGATTTTCCATAATGATCCAGTGATACACATTTGAGAATGAGCGCAACTTTTATTTGAAATATTTACGAACGCTCGTTTTAAGCGGGAATGCAATTCATTTGCTCACGGTGACAACGATTTGGCCGTGACACTTCTCTTCTCCCTGCTACGTCAGAGCATCCAAAGCGTCAACGAGCTTCCCCGTGCTTTTTGACAAGCGTCCTTGACAGAGCGGCCAGAGCTTCTTTGACGCTCAAGTCGGCGGCGGTGTGAACGTACAGTTAAGCCGCACCTGGATGACATCCATCTCAGTGGAAGGTTAACAAAACACCCACCATTTACAACTGACACTTGCGGCACACTGCTTACCTTTTCAGCTTCATATATAGCGGGACTCCACTGGAGCTGGAGGCATTTTCTTTTCATCTGTGAAACAGCCAGTTATTGATTTACCTAGTGAAAATGACAAATTGTCCATAATCCAACTTCAGAAACTGGAAGGGCTCTCTTATGACTTTTATTAATTAAAAGACCTCATGGCTTTTTATTGAGGACCATTTTTTGTGTGATTTTACTTTTGTATTGAATAGGACAGTGAGAGGAGGAAGGAACAATACGGTAAAGCTGAGGGGATCAGAAAATGACACAAATGCGAGTCACCCACACATAAGCGTCAATATGCAATGCATATGACTTGCCAGGCCACATCACCGGAAGACCTCTGAGTTTGATATTGGCTTCAGAACTACATTATCAATCAGTTACATCACTAATTATCAAGACTAAATGGATAGTTCACCCAAAAAAAATGACATTCTGTCATCATTTAACTCTTTCTCTGCCAGTTTTTTTAATTTATTTATTTTTGCTAGCCACCGGCAGCATTTTTGATCAGCCTCCAGAATATTTTGTTGTATAAATATCGGAACATCCAATATATCAAAAGAAAGAACAGAGCCTCTGCTTTTAAACAACAACAACAAAATATTTTTTTCTAGCATAATTATTTTTTATCAACACTTGAATGTGGTTAAGTTTCATAAAAAATATATTTTGAGCAAAAACGCATTTTTGCCGAAGACTACATCCAGATCAGATTCAGAACGATGATCAAAATTGGATTAGATCGCGTCCATCAACAACTCCAGGGCTTGCACAATTCTATAGCTCATCCTGGGTCGACATTGTATTTGGTAAAGTTAGGCAGTTTTGATTTATATGCTGTTTAATGTTGATGATCGCTTTACTTTACAATATGCATATGTGACCCACGCTGCCAAAAAGCGTCGCAATGAGCAAAACTAATTCATTGTTATTTTCACATTCTCTCTACATTCTCATTAAAAAACTTTAAAATGATGTACGATTTGTTGGAATGAGACAAAAATGACAGAGCTACACCTATTTGAATTTGAGGAAAAGAAAAGAAAATCACCTAGCAGCCATGCATTAAAATCCTGCAACACAACCAAGTTTGGCACACACCAAGTCAAAACCCATATCTATAGGAAAAATATATCTTCAACTTTGTTTCCCATGATACCTCAATTGTTTGATTAAGATTTATGAGACAGACAGCCTATATATCAAGACCTACTGTAATGCACGGATCTAATAGGATGTTACACATCAGATGTTTTTCCCAAGCAGTTAACCAAACGTTAATTTAAGACATAACAGATAATATTTGTGTGAATACTCGCCAAGACAGATATTTTGAAATACTTTAATTCTGTGTATACATATATATCAGGATCATGTGCTGTCTGAGAGGCATCTTTGTGCGCACGCTTTGGATCTGTCAGTTAGTGCGAGTAAGATCGTTTTTGTTTACATTAGCATAAGTTTGAAAATCACTTTTCATTGGTTCAGACTCATGCTATCGAGAATTCGCTAAGAATATTCATAAAATTGGAATGCTGATTACAACATCACAACCATTGCAAACGTGGGGAAGCGGCAGATGTTGATAAGCGAGCAGAGAACATTTTTTCATGATTTAGGAAGGTTAGGGCTTAATTATCAAATTTTTGTGAAAACCTCAAAATCAGAATTTCACTTTTGAAAGAGTTAATCACCCTCATGCTCTAACAAACCTGTATGAATTTATTTCTTCTTTGCAACACATCTGATGACAATGTAATACAATGCAACAAATGAAAATGTTTAAGTTTCAAAAAGGATGCAAAAACACCATTTTGTGATTTGAACACAACTGATTCATTGAAAAGATCCAACTCAAAGGATTAATTCACCCATGAAGATCTCATGAAAGAGAATAACATCTTAAATGTCAGTCTGAAAATCATATAATAAACTATTGTATAGTTTAAGAAAATTTTATTAAATAAGTGAACAAGTGGTATTCACTTTTTCATTTTTAGAACATGACAACCCCAGTATCCTCAAGTTAAGTTTTGAAATGTCGAAAACTGTTTCTGGGTCAACTCCTTTTCAAGTGAGAATACAATCTCAGCAGCTGTGTATGAGCACTATTCATTCATAGCATAATTTAAAAAAAAAAAATACTTAATGTACACTAGTCTCTAGGCTCATAGCGTCCCAGACACCAATATTTTAACGATTCAGAAAAGATGAATCATTGTTTGGCCAACTGAGATTTTGGTGGAGATAAAGGTTAGGATCATGATTTTTTAGTAGTAATACAGCATACTGGGATTGTATTAATTTTTGGTCACGGAAACTGGGATGTGCAACATCAGACTTGACAAAAATAATGACCAGGATACTGGTTGAAAAAAAACTGAATGGGATCACAAAACAAAAGGTAGAAAGTCATACTGATTTGTCATACTGATGTGAAACACAAAAGACAGAAAGTCATAGTGGTTTGGAATGGCTTGAGGGTGATTAAATCATGACAATATTTTCATTTTTGGGTAAACTTTTGGGTGAACTCACATTGTGGTCAAAGCTATGAATTGGGTGAAATACTGACAAAATTCTGCATGGGCAGCGCATTTTACTATACTGTATGTAAAGAGATCGTCCCTGAATATTTAAAAAAGCTGAAATGTAAAAATCTTCTGTGAGAAACTGCTTAAAACCGCACAGAATAAAAGCATTCTGCTTCTCTGACAGATGAGCCATGCGGAGGAGACAAGTCCATATTCTGTCAGATGGAGGTTCTGGCTCGTTATTGCTCGATACCAGGTTACAACAAGCTCTGCTGTGAATCCTGCAGTAAGCGAAGTGGCACTTTTTCTCCTCTTCTGCATGAAGCTGCTGAGATGGAAGAGGAACTTCGCTTCGGTTCAGCCTCTCAATTTCTGGAGACACTTTCAGCCTCAGCCGTTAATGGAACACTGAAAGGCCCTCAGCAGCATCAGCGGGGATCCTCGTCACAAGGCCAATTTGCCAAGCAGACCGCCACTCCCCCGCCTCGCAAACCCACTACCGAAAACAGCAAGACTCAAAAGCGCCTCAAACCTGGCGTGAGAAATCTGCCTGCAATGACGATCCATAGCTCGTGGAACGAGAACGGCGCTAAAGATGCACCATGGCTGCTGGAAAGTTTCCAAGAGAGTCAGTGGCCAACAGCATCATCCGAGGTGGAGAGATGAAGGCTCTCTCTCTCTCTCTCTCTCTCTCTCTCTCTCTCTTCTCTCTCTCTCTCTCTCTCTCTCTCTCCTCTCTCTCTCTCTCTCTCTCTCTCTCTCTCTCTCTCTCTCTCTCTCTCTCTCTCTCTCTCTCTCATTTGTTTGTTGTAGATATATATCTTTAACATTCATCATTCCCTTCAGATCATCCTCAAGATATTTGAAACCAAGAGAGAGTAAAGTGCTGGTTCACTTTCAAATGTTCTCAATTCCCTCGCAGTATTTGTTTTTAGAAAACACTTGTCAATCACACATGCTTGTGAAGGGGGAATGTGCCAAAAGACTTTTTTATGATGAACCTCTCAGCAGTCTTGTCTATGGAGGTTTGGTTCGCATACGTGAAGAGACTCCGGTGGTACTCGTGAGGAAATGCTTGTAGTTGCATCAAACTTCACAATCTATAGTTTTATTTTGAACGGCTCCAAACTTGTTTGACCAAATAATATTTATGAACATTCCTGTAAATACTGTATATGGAAAATGTCAGTATTATAAAAAATTTTTTTTTTTAAAAAGCTGAGAATTTTAAAATAAGATATTCAGGGCCATTATCGGTGCTTTTAATGATAAGAACACTTTAATAGGAAATATGCTTTCAGTCATGATTTAAGCACTGAAGAATATATATTCCAAAACGGTGTGAGCCAAAGGAAAAACATAAGTGAAAAAGCATTAAAACTGGCCTAAAATATCAACTTTTGGTTCCAAAAGCATTTCGGTAACACTTTATTTGAAGGGGTGTGCATAAGACTGACATGACACTGTCATAAACATGACATAACACCTGTCATAAACATGAAGGAGTCTTTATGAATGTTTATGACTGTTGTCATTAAGTGTCATTCGGTAAATTATGACACTTTCAATGCAAAGTTGACATTGTTTAAAATGTCTTTGTTATGACAACTTGACATTACCCAAGACAAAAATGTCTTGATTATGACAACTTGAAATTAACAAAGACGGAAATGTCTTTGTTATGACAACTTGACATTAACCGAGAAATCATAACCTGTCAACCTGTGACAACTTTGGCCGTCATGACACCATTATAACTGTGTCATGAATATTACCTGTCCTCAAGTAAAGTGGAACACATTGTACTAGTTATAAAGATGTCATTAAGGGTTATTACACTGCAAAATGCTTGAAGTTTGATAATTAGACCTGTTATGACATATTTGTGACAGGTTGACAGGTTATGATTTCTTGGTTAATATTAAGTTGTCATAACAAAGACATTTCCGTCTTTGTTAATGTCAAGTTGTCATAATCAAGACATTTTTGTCTTGGGTAATGTCAAGTTGTCATAACAAAGACATTTTTTGTCTTTGTTAATGTCAAGTTGTCATAACAAAGACATTTTAAACAATGTCAACTTTGCATTAAAAGTGTCATAATTTACCGAATGACACTTAATGACAACAGTCATAAACATTCATAAAGACTCCTTCATGTTCATGACAGGTGTTATGTCATGTTTATGACAGTGTCATGTCAGTCTTATGCACACCCCTTCAAATAAAGTGTTACCAGCATTTCTGTCACTCATGAATCAGCCTCTCAGCAAGTCATCGATCAAATGAAATTCTCACCAAATAAAGACTTCCTCCTAAAGAATTTATTTTCCGCTAAAATGTTTACCCATGAGTCATGATGTTGAGGCTTCTGTTTGATATTGATTTCTCCTAATATGTCTTATATGTATTCACGTTTTCAGTCAGAATTGTTTTAGCCAATGACAAAATTAAGTGTGAACGTCATCAAGCAGCTGATATAGGAGACCCTTTATATTGTGAAATGAATTGGATGTGGGATTCAGGTGGGATTTTGAAGGAGTAAAGCTGGACTTTCTGGAGATCTTATACTGCACATGATATATCTTGTCTGAGGAAGAGGAACGCTATTTATTTTTATAATCGAGGGTTAAATCTCAACCACAATGCATCTGACTGCAATACCAAGGAGACCAGTTAATCTATCAGTGGAGTTCAGCTGTTCATACTGTTCACACACTTTCACTTTCACACCTGTGTGCCACTGTAAAGCTATTGTATATACCATTGAGAACTTTAGAGTATTTATTGAGATTCAAAGTTCAATATCATGTCTTAAGTGTTACTCATTATCTGCTACTTCAGAAAAAAACACAAGCTCCCATTGAGTTGGAAGAGTTGCTCACAAAAGTAAATGCAGAAACAAAAGCAGACATATGAATAGCCTTTTTGTTGTTGTTTTAACTGCCATTTTAGATACAATAAGACACATGCTCAGTTTTTGAGATGTTATAATAAGGGAAAGCTGTTTCACAGCCATTTTAGAAAAGAAATAATGTAGAGAAAATCCTAAAAAATTTAGTCATTTACAGTGATTCATTGTCCTTCAACCAAAAATTCCCCAATCCTACACGAAACTGTTTTTACAGTTAATTCGTAGCTTTAATTAAAAAAAGTAAAGTTCTTGTGGATTTTGATCGTCTAGAATAGACAATAGGTGCATTTGCATAAAGATAGTATCAGTTGTCTTTGAACTTCATTCAACCGATGAAAGCTGAGGTGAACGTTGTGTGCATCACAAAAAAAAATATTGTTCACTTTCTGCTAATAAAGAATTGGTTTCTGATCAAATCGACTAGCTTTCAGAAACACAAAAGAATGTGAGATAGTTTAAGCTAAATTGACAATCCCTAAGCCACGGACAGACACCAAATACAAAAGGATAACTCATATTTATCCTCACAATTCCATGTCCATTTCCATTTAAGTATATGCAGTATTGTTCTGGCTCACAAAGACACTTTCAGTTGCTTGCAGTCATTTATTTTTGTTTTAATTTGTACTTTTGTTAGTTGTAATGGAAGTGTACACTACTGAGGCTGTTTTTGTAATGGGGAGCACATAGAAATAAAGAAAGTAATAAACACCAAACTGTCTCTTGAGAGTACTATTTTTTAGGTTTGCTTTAATGTTTGATTAAATATGAACTCATATTTTCCCTATTCCTCTACTAAGCCTTTACAAGAGTCTTTACAGTGAAAATACGTTATTATAATTCTAAACTAATTAAATTAAAAGGACTAAAAACTGTTTGCGGAAATAGCAACAGCTAATCACACAGTGTGAATTCAACATTTAATGAATCTACTAAATGTATTATATAAATCCTGATATCAAATGTATGCTGGGATATGCATGCTGGAGCACTGAGGCTTTAAGTCTGTCTATTTTTAGTTTGCACCCTTGTTATTTTCACAAAACGGAATTAAATGTACTGAAAATGTTCTTCATTGAAATTTCATTTGTTCTTTCACAATGTCCATACAGACTTCTCTATGGAAGTCAATTATTTCACTCAGGCAAACATCTTATTGCAACATTAAATTGATTGAGAGCGCTACCCTGGCGCCGCACATTGTATTCATATAAAAGTATAACCTAGGCTCCCGTTGGTTGCATTTTCCAGCTCCACATACTGTACCTTCAGGCTCAAAATTGCTATATTGTGGGAGGCTTTAATTTCTAAGACACATTCAGATTAATAAGCCAAAATTATATTTAATGTCATGCCAGAATGATCCCTAAGATCACTACAATTTTATGTAAAAGTATATTTTAAATAAAATACCGTTCAGTATGAGAAAAATATTGCAGAATATATATATATATATATATATATATATATATATATATATATATATATATATATATATATATATATATATATATATATATATATATATATATATATATATATATATATCTTTTTTTTTTACAAAAGAAACGCTAAAGGGACAATTCACACAAAAATGACATTACTTACCCTCATGACATTCCCGACCCATAAGACTTGGAAATGAATAGAAATTCTGATTTTCCCTCCACAGACGCTCGTCGGTGAACTAGGAAATGAACTTGCGCTCGCTGGGCGGTTCGGCGCAAAAATGAGGCGTGTTTCGGCGCAAACATTCCCTAGTGCTATTTTGCAGTTCCAGAAAACAATTCCGCCACTGACCAAAAAAAAACCTGGTCTAAAGTCACTGGCGCGTTGCTTATAATGCTATTTTAAGCGCGCATGCTTGGCCATAATGTAGCGGGTGCACTGTTGCGCTCACTACAGCACGGGTGTTTGGTAGAGAACGCAGGCTAATAGGTGGGAGGTTTACGTTCCTAATTGAAGGAGGGACTGGTTAAGCATTGAAACGCAAATCAGTGAGATCTTAAAACGGTGTGTTATCATGAGCTTGAGATATACGTAGAATCAAGAGTTTGTTTGCATGTTGTCTCGTCGGGAGAGTCTGTCTGTTGTTTGTGTAACTACTGACAACCGCGGCATATGCGCGCAGTTTGTGTGTAGATAAATGTTGGTAAATGTTGCTGAGGGAACACTGAGAACCTCGTTTGCAATCAATGTTGAATGTTGTCGTGTTGATAGTATTCGCGAATCGCGGTAGAACTTAAGGAAATGTTTGGATTTGGAGCGTTTCACTTTCAAATGAGTTACTTCCTGGTTTGCGTTGCCGGATGGGAAATGTAGTTTGTTGTTTTGCGTTCATAATGAGTTACTATGCTAAAGCGCCACTACATAAACTACACTCACTAGATTCACGTCGGGCCAAGCACTGAGAATATCTCTTTGATTTAGAGCGATTGGTTTAATTGAATATTGGTGTATTGTGTGAAGCTGTTGCATTTCTGTGCTTAATGTTTATGTTATAGTCATTTAGATTAATTGCTAAATTATACTATACTATTTATTGAGAATGTTGATTAATATATTATTACGAAATATTTATTAGAATTAATGGTTATTAATGTTTTATATTGTTCAGAATTTATAGTATGATATATAAGTGTTATTAATATTGTCATTTACACTGTCTTTTTATGTCTATAGGTTTATAACCTCTTTGTTTGTGGACAAATCAACTATATGTGGAAATAATAAATCCAAGTAAACAAAACCACAATTGAGTTATGAAACGTGTTCTCTCCTGACGCCCCGTTCGGTGGGGAAATTCTTGGAAAACCGAACAGTTATAAACCGAGGCCCACTGCACTGGAGTGAGTGCAGTAAAAAACAGCCACGGACTGTTTCATTAAGGAAGTTCAATCAACCCAGGATCAGCTGGCTTCTCAATTTGGTGACTAACCCCAAGTTTATCATTAATTAAACTGCCCGTTGATCAAGGATAAAGGAGCGTGAATACACATTGGTGTGACAGCTCTCCAGTCAACACAAAGGGAGTAACAATGGCAGACTTGGAAAAGCTTAAAAATGTGCGATCAAGAGCACAGGCTTCATTCACCAAAAGGGCCCATACTCTCACCAAACCGGGACTTTTGGAACCGACTGAAGTTCTCAGGGAATGGAAAATTTTCAGGACAGATTTTTCTAAAGTCACAGATGCGGGACATGAGTATGCTGAAGCCCTGAGGGAGTCAACGGATGAAGAGGTCATAGCATCTGCAAACCAAATTGATGAAAAGACGGCAGAGTGTGAGAACAGGTTCCTTGAAGTAAAGATAGCCACCCAGGAAACCTTTTGGACCAGCTACGCAGAGGAGGCGTTTTTCAAGCAGGCTAAAACAGCTGAGGCGGCCATCACTCAGGCAGAGGAAGAGGAAGTTAACCCTCGGAAGTCAATCAAGGACCGCAGGTTAAGGAATAGAGCTATTGAAAGAGAGGTTGTTGAACTCGGAGAAATGTTAGTAGAGTGGAAAGAGTTGGTTCCTGGTCCGAAGGCGTTAGATCTCAGGACACGCCACAAGACACTTAAGAAGAGGGTCCTGGCGTTGTCTGACAAACTGGAGGAGGACGAAGCAGACCAAGTAAAGGGCAGAGAAAGAAACCTGGGAGATGATAGCAGTGTGACTGGGGATCCGATACAAGATGCCTCTTTCCTCTCTCTTCCTGAGATGGCTTCCGATCGCAAGCTGAAGCCCAAGAGGTATACGGGGACATTGAGCATGAACCAGCCCCTCTTACAGCGAAGCAGCCCGGAACGGACTAAAGGAAACTCTAATCTCAAGCCTCAAATCAGCCTTGAAAAAGTACGGCTACCCACCTTCTCTGGTGACATGAGAGACTATTATCGCTGGAAGATTGAGTGGGAAGACCTACAAGAATTGGGTAACCCACAAGGTGTGGAATGTATAAAAAAGTTTCATTTGTTAAATAGTCTCCACGAAGAAGTCAAGAAGGATCTTGTGCTATCTCGCTGTGGAACCGCCGACGACATGTTCAGGTTGCTGGACAGCAAATACGGGAACAGAGCGAAAATAGTCCTTATGATCGTTAATGAGGTCCAGTCTCTTCCCCCTGTCAAAGGAAACAATCCAAGAAGATCCATTGAATTGATCCAGGCTGTGGAGAGGGCATTGTGTAACCTCCAGATTCTCGGTGAAGAGGACGCCGTGAAGAACCGTGTTGTTGCTCAATCGCTTGAAAGCAAGCTTCCCAGTTCACTCAAGAAGGAGTGGATTATGCACAAGACTGACCCAGTAAACAGGTTTTCTCCACTACATCATTTTGATTGCCTCCTTGGATTCTTGAAGAGGCAGGAGGAGATTCTTATAGAACTGGACTAGTTGGAACCAAGCCCTGCAGACAAAGGCCCTGTGGAAAAGGCTGTTGCAGACTACTCAGATAAGAGAGAGAGGAAGGCTTTCACTAAATCCACAGCAGGTCAGAAGGACGACTATTCCAGCTGTACTGTCTGTGAAGATGACTCCCATGCCGGCAAGCTATTTGCGTGCAAGGTCTTCAGAGAGCAAGATCTCTTAAGAAAAAGGGCCCATGTAAAGAAGCTAGGGTTGTGCTCCAAGTGTTTGCGGCACCACCCCAAGGATGGAAAAGGATGCACACCCAGATACCTTTGCCCAAAAGTAGACTGTCGGAAAGGAGGGGTGTCGGACCACAATTACCTTCTGTGTCCTAAGCCTCCAACACCAAAGAAGGACCGCAGCAGTGAGGAGAAGAGCACCATAAAAATGGAAGGAAAGAAACTTGGTCTAACCAACAAACAAGAAGAGTTTCTGGCAGAGCTGACTCCAGAACAAAGAGAGAAATATAAGAATGTGTTCTCAAACAAAATATCATCAACCGTATGTGCCAAGGCTGGAGATGGACTGCAAGAGCATCCAGTGGTGATGATGCTGATGGAAGTAACGACAAACTCGGGTTGCCTTATTGGCTCTCTAATCGACCTCGCATCTGACACCAATTATATCACCAATGAGACAGCCGAGCGCCTTGGACTGTGCGGTGAGAAGATCAAGCTTATAGTCCATGGAGTCGGGGGGATGAAGAAGACGGTCTTTACAAAAAGATATTCCCTACGGTTGAGAGTGAAGACACCTAAGGGAGAGGTGGCAGAGCATAGAATTCTCTGCTATGGCTTGGAAGACATCGCGGAGGTGACTCAACCAGTCACTGCCAAGCAACTACAGAAGTTCTTCCCCAATGTACCCAGAGACGAACTGGTTCGTCCCACGAAGATTGACCTCCTTATCAGTCATCGGGAAGGTCGTCTTGTTCCCCAGCCAATTAAAATAGTAGGAGACCTCGTCCTCTGGGATGGTCCGCTGGGAAAGACTGTTGGAGGAACCCATCCTGATCTTATTGAGACTATCGATCTGGCAGTATACCACTCTGAGACTCACCTTGCAAGGACCATGAGATCAGCCTCGATGGCGTACAAAGAAACCATCTTACCTCAAGAGGAGGAAGGAGATGTACTTAACCGAAGCACCAAAACCACTAACAATGAGGTCTTCGAGTGGTTCAGGTGGGACAGCATTGGAGCTGCGTGCAGTCCTCAATGTGGCGGCTGCAAGTGTGGTAGGTGCCCCCCTGGAGGAAAAGAAATGACCCTCAAGGAAGAGCGGGACCTGGAAAAGATAAAAGAATGCCTAACATACGTACTGGCGGACAAACACAGCAACTCTGCCCACTGGGACGCAGCTTATCCCTGGAAGACAGACCTCACAACGCTGCCCGACAATCGGCAGGCTGTGGAGGCAACCTTCAGAAACACTGAGAAGCGTCTGGAGAAGGAACCTGTGTGGAAGGCTGCATACAAAGAACAAATACATGAAATGGTTGCAAGAGGGGCTGCTGCAAAACTCACAAGGGAGGAAATTAACAACTGGGAAGGACCTAAATGGTACATCAGCCATCTGGTTGCACCGAACCCTCATTCCTCTTCAACCCCAGTGAGAATTGTGTGGAATAGTAGCTAAGAGTTCCGAGGCATAAGTCTAAATGATCTCCTTCATAAGGGTCCCGATGTACTCAATCCCATCAGAGGTGTCCTTTTGAGGTTCAGAAGTGGACTTCATGCCGCACTGGGTGATGTAAAGAAAATGTATAACTCAGTGTGGCTGAAAGATCAGGAAGTTCACCTCCACCGATTTCTCTGGAGAGACAACCCTAAAGATGATATTGAGGAGTTTGTGGTCGTCAGAGTGAATATCGGTGATAAACCCGCAGGATGTATCGCCCAAGTCGCAATGAGAGAAACTGCAAACCTTCCTCAGTTTGCTGATATGGTGGAAGAACGGCGAGCTCTGATTGAGGACAGCTACGTGGATGATATCTTAACCTCACACAATGATCCTGAAACATTGAAAAAGATCACCAAAGGAGTGGAGGAGATGTTAAAAGCAGGAGGCTTCTTCCTGAAACCATGGGTTCTATCATGCCAAAGTGGGAGGGGTGGAGTCTCTACTGAAGCTACTATACCGAGGACCTTGGTACTGCCTAACCAGATTCATGATGGGGAGAATAAAGCACTCGGAGTAGGTTACGAACCTGAAACTGACAAACTTAGGTTGCTGACGTCTATCAACTTCTCCAAGAAAAGAGGAAAAATGAGGACGGGAGTTAATCTGAGCATGGAGGATGTCAGGGAAGGAACGCCAGACCCCCTTACCCGACGCATACTTCTTAGCCAGATAGCCGCATTATATGACCCGGTTGGTCTTGCTTCACCAGCCAAGCAAAAGGGAATAATGTTGGTCCGAGAATCATTCCAGGAAGCTGGCAGGGACAACCCACCTAAAAATACATGGGATGCCCCTCTCTCATTGAAACTTCGAGAAGCAGCAATAACTCTCTTTGAAGAATTCGTAAGACTGGGTCAAGTAAAATTTGAGAGAAGCCTTACGCCGCCTGGAGCTAAAGGGTTGCCAATAGGGATCACGTTCTCAGATGGAAGCGAATCCTCCTATGGGGCTGTACTTTATTTGAGGTGGGAAACCAGCGATAAAGTTGAAGTGAAGTTGGTAGAATCCAAAGCAAAACTCACGCCTCTTGACTTGAAAGGAGATGTAATCAAATCGGAGCTTTGTGGTGCGGTGTTTGCTACCCGCCTAAAGAAATACTTTGAAAAACACTGCCAGATCCAAGTCAAGCAATGGTTTCACTTCGTAGATAGCCAAACAATCCTAGCAGCCATTCAAAAGAGCAGCTATGGCTTCCAGACCTTTTTTGCTAACCGAATTGGTGAAATTCAGAAAGCTGGAAATGTGGAAGATTGGAGGTGGATTGAAGGCAAAAGAAATATTGCTGACATACTTACCAGAGGTGCAACTCCTGAAGAACTGGGCGAAGGGACAGAATGGCAGCAAGGACCTGAGTTTCTGAAAAATTCCAAAAGTGACTGGCCTATGAAGATGGCTAGTGAGATTGTGCCCTCTGCTGCTGAAGATGTGGGAAAACTTCAGCGGAAAGCCTTCTCAGCAGTGGTCACTAGGGCCCAATCAGCAGAGATAACTTGCCTCAATGGGCCTGACATCAAGGCGAACCTCAGGCATAAAAAAGATAATGGTAGATCGACATCACCAGCTGTCCCGGGTGCTACACCAGTGGCAGACAGACAAAGAAGGCCCTGGGCAATTGGATTGGTGCGCCTTGTGGGACCTCAACGTTTCAGTTCTCTGTCCAAGCTGTGTGGTTCCATAGCCTGGACTCGACGGGCTGCAGAAAACTGGCTGAGAAAACGCCAGGGACCAGACTCATCAAAGTGGGAGGCAAACCACTCTATCCTGTCTACTGAGGAGAGAGAGCAAGCCTTCAGAGACCTGGTCCTCGCATCCCAAGATGGCAGTCAGTTCCTGGACTCAACACTGAACCGTTTGGTGGTCCACAAGGATGAGAGCACAGGAATCCTTCTCTGTGGAGGACGAGTCCAGTGCTGGAAAGAAGATGGAACAGCTGTTCCTTTAATTCCATTTTGTTCATGGCTCGCAACACTACTGTCAAGAGAAGCTCATAATGAGAACCATGAAGGTGTTGCTGCCACACTTCTGCGCACCAGGAGGAAAGCATGGATTGTGCAAGGTCGAAGGATAGTAAAGAAAGTTGCGAACGACTGTATTACATGTCGCAAACTGAAAGGGAAGATGTGCCAGCAGATGATGGGTGATCTGCCGCCAGAACGCTCGCAGCGTGCTAACCCATTTGAGTATACCACACTTGACCTCTTTGGCCCTTTTGAAATTAAGGATGCTGTCAAGAAAAGAACAGGGAAAAAAGTCTGGGGCATAGTATTCTGTTGCATGGCATCAAGGGCAGTTCATGTGGACCTCGTTGACGACCAATCATCTGAAAGCTTTCTCCAAACTTACTTTCGCTTTGTAGCAATGAGAGGCAATCCCAGAAAATTGTGGTCAGATAGAGGAACCAATTTTATTGGAGCAAAACCTGCCCTACAAGACTTGCACAGGTACTTGGAGACTTTACAGGAAGTAGCCATAGAAGACAAAGCCGCCAAGAATGGGACAGTGTGGGCATGGAACTTTCATCCGGCTGACGCACCACATCGTAATGGGGCTGCAGAAGCTGCAGTTAAACTTGTTAAAAGAGCCCTCACTAGCCTTGGAGGCATAACAAACTCACTCACTTGGGGTGAGCTCCAAACACTCTTCTTCCAGGCAGCTAACCTCACAAATGAAAGGCCGATCGACGCTAGAGCACAAGAACAAGAGGACTCTGTAGAGTATTTGACCCCCAATGATCTGCTTCTCGGGAGGACAAGGCAAAGTGGAGATACAAGAGGAATTGACCTGTGTATTCATCCCTGGCGCCGTCTCAGGTCCATCCAGATAGGTGTGGATATGTTCTGGAAGAAGTGGAGCGAACTCGCCGGACCTAACTTATTCATCAGGCCAAAGTGGCACCGGACCCAAAAGAACGTAGAAATTGGTGACATTGTTTGGATTGCTGATCAAAACGCATTACGAGGGCAATTCCGGCTTGGACGGATCCAGGCCGTGTACCCTGATAAGAAAGGACTTGTGAGAGATGCTGATGTTAAGGCATGTGCAGGCCTTCCTGCCTCCCAAGTAAGTGGGAAACTTAAGAGGATCCCTCAGCAGCCAACATCAGTCATCCTACGGAGAGATGTGAGGAGACTGGTAGTCCTCATTCCTGTGGGAGACCAATGACTCTTAGAACTTTGTTTCTTTACCATTATTTGCACTACCTTTCAAGGGAATGGACCAACCCCGATAGAATACTATATATGTCAGTGGAGGTTAACAGAGACAATAATGGTTTTATTTAAAAAAAAAAAAAAAAAAAAAAAATCATATGTTTTATGAAATGTAAGGCTGTGACCGCTTGGAATCACAAGATTACGCGGTCAAGTGGGAGGTGTTGCGCTCACTACAGCACGGGTGTTTGGTAGAGAACGCAGGTTAATAGGTGGGAGGTTTACGTTCCTAATTGAAGGAGGGACTGGTTAAGCATTGAAACGTAAATCAGTGAGATCTTAAAACGGTGTGTGTTATCATGAGCTTGAGATATACGTAGAATCAAGAGTTTGTTTGCATGTTGTCTCGTCGGGAGAGACGCGCCACCGGTAAGCTGCTGTTTAATGAAACGCTTATTGAGATGCGGGGGAAAGTTTGCCTGTCTGTTTGTGTAACTACTGACAACCGCGGCATATGCGCGCAGTTTGTGTGTAGATAAATGTTGGTAAATGTTGCTGAGGGAACACTGAGAACCTCGTTTGCAATCAATGTTGAATGTTGTCGTGTTGATAGTATTCGCGAATCGCGGTAGAACTTAAGGAAATGTTTGGATTTGGAGCGTTTCACTTTCAAATGAGTTACTTCCTGGTTTGCGTTGCCGGATGGGAAATGTAGTTTGTTGTTTTGCGTTCATAATGAGTTACTATGCTAAAGCGCCACTACATAAACTACACTCACTAGATTCACGTCGGGCCAAGCACTGAGAATATCTCTTTGATTTAGAGCGATTGGTTTAATTGAATATTGGTGTATTGTGTGAAGCTGTTGCATTTCTGTGCTTAATGTTTATGTTATAGTCATTTAGATTAATTGCTAAATTATACTATACTATTTATTGAGAATGTTGATTAATATATTATTACGAAATATTTATTAGAATTAATGGTTATTAATGTTTTATATTGTTCAGAATTTATAGTATGATATATAAGTGTTATTAATATTGTCATTTACACTGTCTTTTTATGTCTATAGGTTTATAACCTCTTTGTTTGTGGACAAATCAACTATATGTGGAAATAATAAATCCAAGTAAACAAAACCACAATTGAGTTATGAAACGTGTTCTCTCCTGACGCCCCGTTCGGTGGGGAAATTCTTGGAAAACCGAACATGCACAACGCGCATACACTTTTCTCTCATCAACACAGATGCAGCGGTTTTTGTTTTTGCAAATCATACAACAGGGAAATATATTACCACACGAGGGAAATCATTGTGGTGTCCATGAAGATGTAAAAAAATAGGCATAAATCTAGCTTACAGATTTACCCAAAATCTTCAGGCAAATTGTAGTGATGACGGATCAGACCTGTTTGCCCAATAGTGTCAAGACACATATGTATATAAGGATATCTGACAAATTAGTTTGTCCTCAAGAACCAGGGGGGGGGGAAATCTGAAGACTGCAAAATCACCTTTACCATAATGTAAGTACATTAAAAACCTTACTCTTTAACTTACCAGTTAAGTTGAGCTTTCTCATATTTTTTTCTATTGATTTGGGTGGGTTTGTCCCATCCCCAATGTCAATTTTCTTTCTTTTACGGCCCTGACGAGAACATCGATCTCCTCGGCTGTAAACCGATTCTGAAGCGCGCCTGGTAAATGCGCCATAATAATACCAATCCGCCATGCAACATGCGCACCTGCTCTTAAAGGGTATGTTGGATGACGCTCTGATTGGTTTATTTCACGACACGTTACGCCCAAACCACACCTATGAATAATGAAGCTACTTCAGACCAACCCCTTTTAAACTTGCGTCGGGCGCAAGAGTCATTTATCCCGCCGGGAAAATAGCAACAGCGCCGGGATCCGCCCACAAAGTTACTTATTAATTTAATAAATTTAAGTATTGTTTTTTCAATAAATATTATTTTATAAAAATAATATGCCGTATTTGGTATTGAGAAATGATTGTGATATGGACTTCAGTGAAAGTTACATTATTACGCCATTAGGCTTGGGTTCAACTGTTAAACTGTCAACTTGAGATTTGAATCAATGGCGGAAGGAAGTAGTTCTGCACAAAAGAGGGTTTTTTAAAGAAACTCTGTTGTTGTTTCTTATTTATGTATTATATATTGTTGTATAAATGCAATATCACACAAGTAGCAGTGCGCTGTGGCTGTAACTGTTATATCAGCACGCTGTGATTTCCTACGGCTGAATCACAGCCGTGCTGATATACAGCCATATCACACTGTTACTCGTGTGATTTTGTGCAGAACTACTTCCTTCCATCACAGATTTAAATCTCAAAATGACAGTTTAACAGTTGAGCCCAAGCCTCAATAACTAATTCTAAAACGTCAATTTAGAACTAGTAACAAATGAACGTTGAGTAGCTTCATTGAAGCTTATTCTATTTTGTAGAGCAGAGTATTATGAGCGAGAGATCGACTAAACGAGTGTATTACCTACATCTGGGGCCTATACCATAAAGCCGGTTTAGGTGGCTAGCCAGCTATGTTTCAGTTTACTTTGCGCCAACCCTGGGTTTTAGGCACCATGAAAGTGGTTTGGCTTTTAGCAGTGTTCATCGCCATATTAACTCACACTCCACGGCTAACCTGGTCCGGGGCAGGTTATGTTCCAGATAAGAGATCTTAAACTGAACTTGGACCAATCAGCTGTGAGCAAAGTGACTGATAGGATATCTGATAGGATAAAGTAACTGCACCTGTTTCTACTCCAAATTAAGGTCACTACATGGCAAATTATTGTTTAAGGAGATGCTCTGAATTTTGGTGAATAAGAGGACCCGTTTTATTTTGATGCACATATTTGTACATTAGCACAATATGGCACAATATGGATGTGAAATATGTGTATGTGTTTCAAACATTTCATAGCTCTGCAGATGTAAAGTATATGCAAATCTTCTGCCCACTCCTAGGGCTGATGAGCATTTTTAGTGTGTCCTAGTTTCTTCATTGACCAGGGCCTGTATTGAACACCATTGTAATCTCTGCTGTACACAATATGTAGCACAATATGGATGTGAAAGCAGTTATAATTAGCCTATGTGACAATAAAATTATTTTTGGTTAAAATCAACAAATAATCATGTTAATTAATCGTGATTTGAATGTTGATAAAATTAATCGTGATTAGCATTTTGGCCATAATCGTGCAGCCCTATTTGGGGTGGACTATCCCTTTAATCCCCTTGTTTTGTCATGTGCAGGGTCTGTCTGTGTTTGTGAGTTACCATTGATAGGTACTGGTTGTTCTGTTCATGTTTTTGACTTCCTGAAGAATCCTGAGTATTTTTCTTTTTTGATTTGGTTCGCAATAAAGACTGCTGCACACAGATCCAGTTTCATCTCTGCTGCAACCAGGACCCGTGACAATATCACGATCCTTTCTTAATACCAAATACAGCATATTAATATAAAATAATGTTTATTGCACAAAAATATTTAAATTAACAACAATCGCCACTATAAAAGACAATAGGAAATGAACACAAGTAAACAATTTAGTCAAATGTACAAAAGCAGTTCTCTAGTACAGGATGTAAGTGAAATGTAGCCTAAATATAATGGTATGACACTTAATTTTCCCCTCAACCAAAATTGTGTGTGTGTGTGTACTGTATGTATATATGTATTTTTATTGCAATTACAGCATTTAGCAGCCTAATGTCTCTGCTGAATAATGACCGTTTTCCATTTTAGCTTCATGGAGTAGTGCTACTCTTTATGAGTCTGATAGTATACACAAGCATACACACTATATCAGTCTATATGAATTTATTTGTTAACCTGTCTACTGCAGTGAGACATTATTAACCTTGCTACCTGCAAATATAGCTGACCTCAGATGGGAGATGAGGTTCACTGTAAAAAATTCACCCGTATATTTACAGTAAAGAACTGGCAGCTGTGGTTCCAGCGCTTTACCGTAATTTTACAGTATCAACAATGCTGTAATTTTACAGTAAAGTACTGGCAGCTGTGGTTCCAGCCCTTTACCGTAATTTTACGGTTTCAACTATGCTGTAATTTCACAGTAAAGTACTGGCAGCTGTGGTTCCAGCCCTTTACCGTAATTTTACGGTTTCAACAATGCTGTAATTTCACAGTAAAGAACTGGCAGCTGTGGTTCCAGCCCTTTACCGTAAGTTTACAGTTTTTAATTTTACGGCTGTGCTGTAATTTCACAAAGTCAAAAATGGTCACTCAATGGAAAAAATAAAGACCAAATAGATTATGGTACAGTACATTGTTTGCCATTTATTTAAAACAGGTTACAGGTTTTAACAATACATTAACAGTATTTAAGGAAAAAAAGTCACAGAAAATACATTTTAAAATTCAATGAGATAAACCAGTAGGCAAAAACAAAAACCTTACAAAGAGGCAAAAAAAAAAAAAAAAAAAAACCAACAAACAAAAAACTAAAACCAGCCAACATATCACATCGGCAACCAGGCCAGAGAGGAAGTCTGGGTCTGAGAGAAAAACATTGAGAACCAATGGAAGAAAAATCCTTGATAGAGGCAAAAAAAAAAAAAAAAAAACTGCCAAAACATCCCAAACCTGATTTTGAAACATCTGGCCTGAGAGGAAGTCCGGATCTGCGAGGACATAATCACGAGAACCAATGGGTGAAAAAACGTAAGAGGAGGCAAAAAACAGCCAACACGTCCCACATCAGCTTTTGACACATCTGGTCTGAGAGGAAATCCAGGTCTGAGAGGAAAAAAAAATCAAGAAAATATTAGTAGTAAAATAAAGCACATGGCAAAAACTAGTGATCACACTCTGTGAACACTTTTAAAAGAGACATAAAATTATCAAGTTAAAGGGATAGTTCACCCAAAAATGAAAATTCTTTCATCATTTACTCACCCTCAATTTGTTCCAAACCTCTATGTGTTTATTTGTTCTGCTGAACACAAAGGAAGATATTTGGAAGAGAACAGATCTCAATCCCCACTGACTTCCATAGTAGTAAAAAAATACATACTATGGTAGTCAATGGGGATTGAGATCTGTTTTCTTTCAAATATCTTCCTTTGTGTTCAGCAGAACAAATAAACACATAGAGGTTTGGAACAACTTGAGGGTAAGTAAACGATGATAGAATTTTCATTTTTGGGTGAACTATCCCTTTAATGTACTTAACTAATCTTAGTTAACTAATTCTTTTGACACTTAAAAAACAACACAACGACCCCAGTGGATGAATGAATGTCTTCTGAATCTGAAGCCAAACGATAGATCAGATGTATGTAATAAAAATATTAATATTTTTAACTCATTTTATTTTTGTGTAAGAAAAACAAAAAAAATTTTAACTAAATGAACTATAAATCATTACTTCTGATCTACTGTCATAAGACTGTACATCAGGGAAATGGTAACGTGATGCAAGTCAATTGTGAAGCTAATGCTAAGTGTCAGTGACCCTTCTGTTACTTCTCGAATAGCAATGCATTTACAAATGATAATGCATGATTGTGCACAGTTTGCAAGTATACATGGCGTGAAACTCACCAAAGATTAGGGCAAGCTGTCTCAGTAAAACATTTACATCAAGTGAATGATTCCTAGGACAAAAAGAAGAAAATAATTATTTCGTTATCTTTAATAAGCAAAGAAATTCGACGTCAGAGCACGGAGAACAACATTGAATAGTGAAATGCCTCAGCTGTTGAGAACTGTCTGTCTGACTCTGCAAAAACGTGTTTCGCGCCGTCAAGAATATCCGTCTCGTTTTTTTAAAAACTGATGTCAATTTTACTTTGGGAATTTTAACAGCTTTACATTATTTGCATGGAAACTAAACAAATTAATCACTACATTTTAATTACTACAATGGATCTGTATATTTCGAGTAGTTTTGTAATTATTCTCCATCTTATGTGCATGATTTTATTCGAATTGATGCATCTGGTAAGATTCGCGTCGTGTAACTTAACGTTACTGAATCACAAATTCATGTAAATCGAGTTAAGGGTTAGGCTAGCCTACTACAAAAAGAAAGCCCAACTAATTTCTAAATGGTAACTTAACTTTAACCAAGCAAAGAAGTCGCAGTAATAATCGCATAGTAATCGGAGCTCAGAGAGCATTCACTAGCAGGCGAAAGTCCTCAACCGTTGAGAGCTCTGTCTCCAAAACGCGATTCGCGCTCAGTAACTTAAGCACATGCATGCAGTCAAAAATACCTCGTGAAAAAGACGATTTTACAGGTTGGGATTAACATAATGGAATAACAGCAAAGAAATAAACTTACCTTGAACAGTGTCCTTCTTTAAAACAGCCCAGAGGAGTGTTGTGTTGTTGCGAAACAATTTTGCTGCTTTCTGTTCGAAAATAGACCGCGTTGAAGATGCCCCGCCCCCACGTGCTATTTTTTACAGTCCAAGACTGTTTTTTCCAGGAACAAACTGGTTTACACATAAATGCTGTAAATTTACGGCAAGTAATTAATTTATGGAACATATACTGTAAATTTACAGGATTGAACTGTTTATTGAAATAACAGTATTTTACTGTTGGAAATTGGCTGTATTTTTACAGCAATTTTTAACAGTGTTTGTTTTACCCAAAATGAAAACCTAACCACACCATGTTTTATCTTTAGCCCTGTCTCCAATTTCCTGCTGAGTTCTGAGTACACATACTGATGTTTTATCTACTGAAGAAGTGACAAATATGGTTACATGACATTTTGCTAGAAATGGTTTAGCCTTTAGCCGTAAAAAACACACTTTTCATTGATTTTCTATTATTCACAACGTCCTGCACAAAGGCTGCTGATGTGAAAAGATCACTTTCAGTGAAATTTCTGCTATAAACACCTGTTGTATTGGACTGATTTCTGCAAAGCCTTTGTCTCAGGGAAATACATCAACATTTATGGTGTTTACAGTCTGAACATGATTTCTTATAACAGCTACTAAAATGTGTTTAAAATGTTTGTCATTTGAATTTGGGGTCAAAGTTGGAGCTGACAAAAAGTGGGCTTTGAATAAATTGTGTTCAAATCATTCTCCTTGTCTTCATATAATACAGGCTTGAGTGATTGAAAAACTTTTAGCTGAAATATTGCATGGGTTTCTGGTTTTTCTAATCACCTTTCATCTCATGTTCTACAGTAATCAAGTATGTGTAGAGAGGATTCTTACACAATAATCAGGGAAACACAAGTCTGTCCATAATAATTTTGTCATCTCTTGTGTTACAAGCTGATAAAACACCTCACAACAAGGTTATAAATGTATGTGTTTCAAACATCCCATAGCTCTGCAGATGTAGCGTATATGCAAATCTTCTGCCCATGTACTCCAAGGGCTGATGAGCATTTTTAGTGTGTCCTAGTTTCTTCATTGACCAGGACCTGTATTGAACACCATTGTAATCTCTGCTGTACATCATTCAATGGCGGTTCCTTGACCTAGGTGAGAGAATGCTGAGTGGAGCGTCTGCGGTTGAGAGATAAGCCTGGATTCTTGTGCAGAGTTTTCCTACTTCACACCTTTGTATTATTGCACAAAATAATCCTTTTTTTTTCTTATTTAAATCAGGAGTGTCAAACTCATTTTTAGGTCGCATTACTAAATGTCACTTTATGGGATGAAAGTGCATGCAGAATTCACACTCTTCTGGAACTCATAATGTCCAACTTCTTAAACTTAATGCTGCTTATATAACTCCTATTGAGATAAAAGAAACAAGGTTTTACCAATTCCATTAACCAAAGGCTTTTGGATTAAATATACATGCAATTTATGCATTGAAAATTAATGTTCACACACAAAGTTAGTCCTAAAACAAATCGTACAGCTTATTTTAAACACAGGCCTACTACTCTATCAAACTGACAGCACTAAATCAATGCAGTAATATATAATCTAATATCAGTAAAACTTGGAAACAAATGTGAAATTCACTTATTACCCCAATAATTTTCCTTGCCTGGCCATGTTGTCTATATTGCATATTACATTTTAAATTCAATCACTTTTAATCTAATTTTAATTTAGAATTTTAAACAGCTTATTTTTGTTATGTTGATATACTGTGGAATTACAGTGCCATAGGCAAAAAAAAAAAAAAAAAAAATTATATATATATATATAATATTGAATATATAATCACGTATATTAATATCGTGAATATATATATTCATATATTATATATATTATATATATATATATATATATATATATAAAATATCGTGAATATATAATATCGTGAATATATAATATCGTGATATATAATATCTGATATATATATATATATATATATATATATATATATAATATCGTGAATATATAATATCGTGAATATATAATATCGTGAATATATATATATATATATATATATATATATATATATATATAATATATATATATTATATAAAATAATATTTAACTGAGTTAAAAAATATAAAATGCAAAATGGAATGATTTGAAGCTCACCCAATGATAATAATCAGGTCCATAATATTAGTGTAACTAATGCACTCAAAAGTTATGAGAATAACTGAGAATCCTCTCAGTAACATTTCTCTCCCAGTACCTTGATTCAGGAAGTAATGTATTATAGCAACGCAGTCTCATGAAAGTGCGTATCAATACCACGAATGTTATTTCTCGTGGCATTTATACACCAAAAATGGTTTTGCGTGCATATGCTACGCACTGAAAACCCCTTGGGTAGGATTAGGGGGAGGGGGGATGGAAATGCGTGCGTATTACACGCCATAAAGTGCGTATCATATGCACGCGAAAACTGCGTATCATATGCATGCAAAAACTGATTTTGGTGTATAAATGGCGCGAGAAATAACATTTGTGGTATTGATACGCACTTTCATGAGATCGGGCTGATAATAGAAGTACCAGGGGACTGAAAGTTAATCACGTAGTCACGTTGGGTTTTTGTGTTTTCTGTTCTTGTCTTTATGTGAGCCTGCCATGTGTCTTGTCAATAGACTATGTGCACGTTAGCATATGCTACTTCCGGCTGCGAAACCAATAGGCGGTGTCTAGTTTCCGGTAGCCTGATGGACGACGTAGAGGATGTATATTTCTTCAGATGTCTTGGACATTTGCCGAATATTACAGTCGATGATGTTCATTGACTGGTTAGTGACTTTTCTTCAGCTCCCCAGAGCAAGAGAGAGAAGGGTTTAAATATTACATCTCTCAGTATGTCATAAAGGGAGTACACATGTCATACAGGGAGTAAAGGTATCCGACGTTGGGAAAGGGAACTAAAAAAGTCCTCGCTCTAGACTAGGTACTGAAAGAGTTTAGGAACTACGGTCTGAGGAACTAAAAAATCCCCAACTTAGTCCGGTCAAAACACGTGAAAAAAAATGGTTATAGTTATATATAACTGCAAAAGTCCCTCCGGGCGAAAAGCGGCTATAAGACACCGTGAGTACTGAATTTTCCCTTGTCAGTGGTGTAAAATTGTAGTTGGGTTGTTTAATGTAACTTAGTTCTTCTCCCTCGCTGTGTTATGGCTTTGCTATCGGGATAAATGTGCTGGTTACGTTCGTGAGACAGCTGATTAGACTTTTGTCATTGACCGTAAAACAGTAACGTTACAGGAAACACCAACCTCGATCTTGGAAGCATTTTAAGTCGATCACGTAGAGTTTTCAAAATCAGAGAAAAAAGCCTATTGTGTGTAGTAATGGCTAGAGATGGGAACCGCTTCATACCAGAGGCCATGTCGAGAAGGCTTACGCTTTAACCAGCTCAGCCACAGTAAATTTTTTATGTTTTAGGTCCATTGCGAATGATTAAACTAACTTAACGCCGGTCCACCTATGTAAACAAGACGCAACCGGAAACAAGTACCCAACGTCGCCCTCAAGCCGGAAGTTAGCATTTTTCTCGTGCACAGAGCGAATTGTTAATTGTCTGATGATTGTTCAAAGGTGTTCCTTGTCTTGTAATTAGTCAGTGTATTTAAGCCCTCATGTTTGCCGTGTCTTTGTTGGGGATTGTATGTTTCTAGTGTAGAATGTTTCCTGCCATTGTTCTTGTCTCATGCCTTGCCATGCCCTTGTTTTAGGTTTGTTTGTTTTGAAAAGTAAAGTTTGTGTTTGGGTCCTCACCAGCTTGCTTCCAGTGGATTGATTGCGTTACACATACAATGAGGCAGTCACAAGATCCTAGATATATGGTCCATTTTATAACAAATTTCCTGCAATGTTTTCTCAATTAATTGTGCTCTTTTGAACACAATAAACAGGTCTTTTTACATCTGAATGGCCGTCCATTCTCCTCAGATAGACACATCATGACAAATTCAGAAGGCTCTGCTCTGTTGCATCCTGTCCCATTCACCACATCAGAATCCTGCTGTCTCTGTCTCAAGTGTCTCCTGACTCAACACCCACAGCTGCTGAATTAATGAAACACAATAAAACAAAGCTATTAGGAAAGGGCTGCTGAGGTTCTTCCCAGCATTTCTCAGATTTTAGTGCCTTTATTGGATGGGATAGAGTGGCCATCATCAAGGCTTAGTAGCAGACTGAAAGTGGGGTGGGTTGTGGGCAAAAGAAGACAAAAAAACAAGACAGACAAAAAACAAACAAATCAAAGGCAAGAAACAAATTGTCCTTTAATTTTACGCGTTTTGAGTGCATTTTAACAACACCGTAAATTGTACTAAACATACTAAATTGTACAACAAAAGACTAAAACATACAAAAGACTATGCAAGACCTAAAAGCCTGTTGAATTGTAGAGTGTTTTCCTACAAGTATACTCGGTAACACTTTCGAATACGGTTCCTTCGTTAATGAATAACTACACAGGAACAAATGAGTAACACAATATTAACAATCTAGTAACTACTATTAACTAACAAGACATTCTGATTAACGAATTAGTAAGTAATAATTGGCCACAGGACAAGTAAGGCCCCACAAGTAAAATCGACCAACACAATATTGGCAATATGGTGGTAGTGGGGAGCGGGGTGGTGATGGTAATGACAATGGTAATAAATAATAAATGGTTACTTTCTTTACGCATTCACACACATACACATACACATACCCACACTCACACCCGCTCACATACACACTTAGATCAAACACTTAAATCACTTTTATGTCACTTCTGGAATTATGGATTTACAAGATTGCTCACTAATGCACTATGTTGGTTTGTATATATGTCTGACTGTTAAATAAAAAATAAAATAAATAAATAAATAAAAAAAGATTGAATGCACAGCTCCAATAAAGCCTGCCCTACTAAAAAAAAAAAAAAGTAGTTACTAGATTGTTAATATTGTGTTACTCATTTGTACCTGTGTAGTTATTCATTAACGAAGGAACCATATTCTAAAGTGTTACCGTATACTGTATGTGCACCATTTCTCTTTAAGAAAGATCTTATTGGTGCTCCAAAAGTCCAGGGTATCAAACAGACTATCCTCTAGTGGTAAAAAGTCTATGCAGTGATACCTTTAATGGTGTTGTAAGTTGCTTGAAGAAAATGAGATGAAAGGCTCTGCCGCTGCTGGATTGTTTTCCCCTATTTACCTTTGAACCACAACGAGATATTCCGAGTTCAAAACATCGTAATTATTGATGATTGAATATAATCAACCATTATTTTCTTATGGCTTATTTTTGCTTCCATGTTGTCAGTCATTAATAATCCGAAGCTCAATTTGAAAAAAAAAAAAAAAAACACATGATGAACCATGGATTAGCATGGGGGTCTCTATAAGGCCCTGTCCCAAATGGCACACTCCAGACTTGTGGACTTCCTCAGAGTCCACACTTTGGTTACGTCGTGTAGTGCAGACCTGAAATATATTAGTAAATATTTTCTTCTCAGCCATGTTAACAATTGTCCGTGAGCGAAATCTCATCCCATCCGTTGTCTGAATGGCCTTTCGCAAGGATTCCTGGGTAGTTAAAGTGTGTGCAGCCTGCATCCATGTGGGCTTCGTGGAAGACAGCTGAGCACACTTCAGAGCATTAAAATGATGAATGTGACAGCCTAAAGACTCGTAGACTCAGCGAGAACGCGTAATTTTAAATCCATGAGACCGAAAGTCCACATGAAGTGCGCCATTTAGGACAGGGCCTAAAACATCCAACTGTAATATATAGGTGTGATGTAACAGATGTTTTTGTGCTTTCTCAGGCTCTTATGCATCATATGTAGACTACATTAAATGACACATTTCCATACTGCATTTTTTTTTTTTTTTTTTGCTCTTCTCCACTACCGCACTTCCCCAATTACTATGCACACTGACTCACTTATGGGGCCGTTTACACAACACCATTTTCATCTAAAAACTTAGGTAACACTTTCTATGAAGCCCATGCTTAT